>CM066606.1:88283183-88368183 GCA_033816785.1 Picus viridis | reverse complement strand
GTGCCTCAGGTCACACACATAATAACAGGAACCTCACTTTTGTGTGTGTGTGGTGGTGTGGTGGGTTTTTTCCCCATCTCCCTTTAAAACAACTCTATTAGTACCACGCAAGCTACCTTAAGCAGCATCTGACATATACAAACTGTTGCCTGTAGGTTGCCTGTTTGTTTGATTTTCTGCAGTGTGAAGGTTGAGTTGAGTCATTTTGCACCCAATTACTTTGCAGTAAATTTGTCGGATGATTCTTGTCGTGCCGTATTGATCCAACGTGTCACCTTGAACTTGTTTATTGACACATCAAATTCCGAAGGCAGCCCTGTTCAATTTACCACTTCCCAATTATGGCATTTATATGATGTCACTGAAGCTTCTTGTCACGTTCAGATGAGGCCATTTTCCCCCTCCACCACCAATCACCTGAGCAGCAGTTGCCATTTTTCTCTGACCTTTCCTGAGACACATGGTGGTTCATAAAATACATTAGCACACGTGTCATTTTATCTTGCCTGGATTTTTTAAGTGAAAGGTATTTTGTTCAACAAAAGGTTTTTCAATTTCTTCCTTGATGCAGGGCTGCTAAACAGGATTCTTTGCTAAATAAGGTTCTTTCTGTGAGCTCTAGAGAGGGAGGTTCGTCCTCCGTGGCTTCACCGCAGAACTTGTGAAATGATGCTGGCAAAACTTCATCCTGGGCCCAACAGAGGATCTGCTTCCCTGGATAGTCATGGAAGCTGCAAACATCCAAACAGTTCAGGATTCAATCCAGTAGTACTCTGACATACAACAGAGAGGTGGGAAATGAGATGCTGCTGTGACGTCCACCACAGGAGGTGGCATGGTGTTTTGTCAGCAGTGAGAGATGACCACACAGAGGCAACAGCTATTTCCTTTGAAAAGTCTTTCAGGATTTGTGTGTGCTGCCCTGAGTTTAAGAATGCCAAGGATGCTGAAAATAGATTCCTGTCATAGCCCCAAGGTGTTCTGCTTTCTTTAGGACAGTTCATTTGGGTTTTTAATAACTCGGGAGCTGTGCAGAGTGTGCAAGTACTGCTTTCTCTTAAATCATGATATATTTGAAGCCAAAAGCTGGAATCATTAGCTGGCGAGCTGCGTCTCTTTGGATTGATTCAGCAACATATACAAGCTTAGATTTCTACAGGGGCATACACTCCTGCCCCACTATTTTAATTCAAGATGTTATTGTGCTTTTCAAGATGAAGGCATACAAGTTCACACACAATAAAAGTGTCTCTCCTTTCACTTTGCAGAAACTCCAAGGTAACCCAGAAGACAATCTGGACCCAGAAAGATTTTGTTGTTTGAGGCTACCTAGGGCTGAGGTCAATGTTAAAGACAAATAGAGGAGATACATACTCTTCCACTGCATGATTTATCACTTGCCAAAATATGCTCAAGAAAAAAGCCAGGGGAATGGGGAGAAAAGCTACCACAGCAGCAGAAAAGATTACATCCTTGGCAGTTCCTCCGTTATGATGCCAGTGGTGTTTTAAAGTAGCTGGAACAAAAACATTTCCGAATCCAATTTCATTAAATATAATTTCTTTTTCTTGCTTGACACTCACTGCTTTACTTCCCCATTTCCCTGATAGAAGATGTGATAATTTCTGCAACACTAGAACTTAGAAAATAGCAAACAGCTTCTCTTTCAACTCCTGAACACCCTGGCTCATCTCACAGCATTCTTTCATCCCAGGTTCATGTAGCAGCAGTGGCTTCATCCTGACCAGCAACGCTGTAGTGGTCTGGCATGGTAGAGAAGAGTCTGTCTTTGTAGCAGGGCAAATGGAATGGAATGGAATGGAATGGAATGGAATGGAATGGAATGGAATGGAATGGAATGGAATGGAATGGAATAGAATAGAATAGAATAGAATAGAATAGAATAGAATAGAATAGAATAGAATAGAATAGAATAGAATAGAATAGAATAGAATAGAATAGAATAGAATAGAATAGAATAGAATAGAATTAACCAGGTTGGAAAATACCTTTGTTGGCAAATGCTTTCAGGTGGAGAACTTAAGTGGTGGGTGTCAGCCGTGAGCCAGGTCATAATTTATACACCCTGCAGGAAGGTTTATGGGTGGATGATCCAGTTCTGGAGTTTTCAGCACAGGAAGGACATGGACCTGTTGGATCAGGTCCAGAAAAGGCCACAACAATGATCAGAGGGTTGGAATATCTCTGCAACAGGGACAGGCTGAGAGGTGTGTGATTGTTCAGCTGGTAGAAAAGGCCTTGGAAAGGCCCTGTTGCAGCTCTGAGCGACCTGATCTAGTTGAAAACGTCCCTGATCACTGCTGGGAGGTTGGACTAGATGACATTTAAACACCCCTTCCAACCCAAACCATTCTATGATTTTATGCTGGACATCTTCTGCTTGCTCAGGCAAGGCAATGCAGCTGTTGAATCTTACCAGTTGGTGAGACTGCAAGACGCTTCTTTTCCTCTGCACCATTGGCAGCTCTTGAATGTTGCTCTTGTCTCAGAGCTGTTGCCAAAGTCTAAGTTACCACTTTTGCATTTTATTGTTGTCTACAGCACATATTGTTAAATTCCTTTACAAAACTGGGACTCTCTTTGCCCCAAAGATATGTCCTTTATGTCCCTCCTTCAGCTCACTCTGTCTTGTGCAGAGGTCACAATGTCTTCTGTTTATCTGCTACTAAGGTAATTCACAGTTAGGCTATAAGCACTAGTCTCCTCTTCCAAAAGTCTTTGTATCAGAAGACACTCAATCATCAGACCATAGAATATCTGGTTGGAAGGGATGTCAGTGATTATCTGGTTCGATTTTTTCTTGGCAAAAGCAGGATTTAAGCAAGAAGGTCCAGCACCCTGTCCAGCTCAGTCAGCTGAAATTGAAAAGACCTCTAGTTCCTAGCCCTGTAAAGAACTGAAATCTCAGAGACTCTTGGGCATCTTTGAATTGCCAAAAAATTGTCGTAGAATCACAGAATTGTTAGGGTTGGAAGGGACCTCAAGGATCACACAGTTGCAACACCCCTGACATGGGCAGGGACACCTCACACTACAGCAGGTTGCCCAGAGCCACATCCAGCCTGGCCTTCAAAACCTCCAGGGATGAGGCTTCCACCACCTCCCTGGGCAACCTGTGCCAGTGTCTCACCACCCCCACAGGGAACAACTTCCTCCTGACATCCAATCTGAATCCACTCACTTCTAGTTTTGCTCCACTCCCCCTAGTCCTATCACTCTCTGACACCCTGAAGAGTCTCTCCCCAGCTTTCTTTTAGGCCCCCTTTCAGATACTGGAAGGCCACAATTCGGTCTCCTCAGAGCCTTCCCTTCTCCAGACTGAATAGCCCAAACTCCTTCAGTCTGTCCTCACAAGAGAGGAGCTCCAGTCCCCTGCTCATCCTCATGGCCCTTCTCTGGACACCTTCCAGCACCTCCAGATCCTTCCTGTAATAGGGGCTCTAGAACTGGACACAGTGCTCCAGGTGGGCATACACTGAGATGCCATGACAGTTGTAGCCATGGCACAACCAGCTGTTTTGCACATGTTTACAATCTAGCTGGCAGTGCTGCCTTCTCTACCAGAGACGTTGCAGATATACAATAGAATACAATACAATACAATACAGTAAACCAGGTTGGAAGAAACCTTCAAGATCATCGCGTCCAACCTATCAAACAGTTCCAACCCACCCAAACAACTAGATCATGGCACCAAGCACCCCATCAAGTCTCCTCCTGAACACCTCCAATGAAGGTGACTCCACCACCTCCCTGGGCAGCCCATTCCAAAGGGCAATCACTCTCTCTGTATAGAACATCCTCCTGACATCCAGTCTAAACCTCCCCTGGCGCATCTTGAGACTGTGTCCTCTTGTTCTGCTCTCACCTGCATTCACCTGCATGTAAGAGACAACAGCCCAGGAGAGTAATATTCCAATTTCTAAAACAGGGAGCAGAGAAAAGGCCACTCCTGGGACATCACTACAGCTCCCTGAAGGGAGGTTGTAGCCAGGTGGGGGTTGGTCTCTTCTCCCAGGCAACCAGCACCAGAACAAGAGGACAGAGCATTAAGCTGCACCAGGGGAGGTTTAGGCTGGATGTTAGAAAGAAGTTCTTCCCAGAAAGAGAGATTGGCCATTGGAATGTGCTGCCCAAGGAGGTGGTGAAGTCACCATCACTGGAGGTGTTTAGGAAGAGACTGGATGGGGTGCTTGGTGCCGTGGTTTAGTTGATCAGATGGTGTTGGGTGATAGGTTGGACTTGATGATCTCAAGGGTCTCTTTTAGCCTGCTCTATTCTATTCTATTCTATTCTATTCTATTCTATTCTATTCTATTCTATTCTATTCTATTCTATTCTATTAATTCTATTCTATCTATTCTATTCTATTCTATTCTATTCTATTCTATTCTATTCTATTCTATTCTATTCTATTCTATTCTATTCTATTCCAATCACAGGCCAGGAAGTTCTTCTGACTCAGAACCAAAACCTCCTAACAGACAATCAGGAGTATGAGGTCAGGGTCATTTCCAAGCAGAGCAGTATACACTGGCTTGCCCTGCTGCCCTGATAGCTACTGGAGGCCAACCTTGAAGTTGCTGATACCTGTGCAAAATCTGCATCTTGCCAGCCAGCCTGGGTTTTGCAGACTCTAGGAGCCTCCCCAAAACAAACATTTATACTGAAGCAAGTCCCTTGCAAGGTTTGAGGATGGCTTGATTTTGCCTGCAATGGCACACCTTTGTTTCTACCACTGCAATTCTCTGCACACGCTCGCAAATAAAACACGAAGGAGAGCAAATGCTGTGGTAGACGCTGGATTTACGACATGCCAAGTTTAAATAGCACCCATAAGGCTGAAACCAGCAGCAATGGAGAATCCATTTTTCAATCACAGGGAGCACACAAAGCTTTGCCTTTCTCTTCTTACTGGATAAGCTGATGCTGGGTACCAATTTCCCGAGCATGCCAGGAAATGGTGTCTCCACCTCCTCACGTGTGACTTAGAGCTCTTTTTAAAGTCCCAAAATGTACTAAAATAACAACCACACTACTTAACAGTATCAGGTGACTAGAGACAGCCCTTAGATACCAATTAACCTTTGTGCCAGTTTTAGTCTGGTGTGCAGGCTCTCATCATGACAGCAAGTGCTGAATAATTAATCCCTTAGACTAAACAAACCATTGCAGGGCTGCACTCAGCTTCCTCTTCCGTTGGCTTGGGCACTGGTGGCTAACTTCTTGTCACTGATTGTCGCCCCCTTTTGAAAGGCATTTCTTCTTTATGTGGATGTCATCCTATGATTTCACTTGATAAACTGAACAGAGGATATGGGAGGTTTGTGAAAGCCAATATAGTGTGAGGGAAGTTAAAAAAAAAGAAAGGGAGAGGGAAGGAGAAAAATGGGAAAGGGAGGAAAAAGGGACAAGAGAAAAGAGAGGGGAGGAGAGGGGAGGGGAGGGGAGGGGAGGGGAGGGGAGGGGAGGGAAGGGGAAGGGAAGGGAAGGGAAGGGAAGGGAAGGTTTGGGAAGGGAAGGGAAGGGAAGGGAAGGGAAGGGAAGGGAAGGGAAGGGAAGGGAAGGGAAGGGAAGGGAAGGGAAGGGAAGGGAAGGAAGGGAAGGGAAGGGAAGGGAAGGGAAGGGAAGGGAAGGGAAGGGAAGGAAGGGAAGGGAAGGGAAGGGAAGGGAGGGGAAGGGAAGGAAGGGAAGGGAAGGGAAGGGAAGGGAAGGGAAGGGAAGGGAAGGGAAGGTTTGGGAAGGGAAGGGAAGGGAAGGGAAGGGAAGGGAAGGGAAGGTTTGGGAAGGTTTGGGAAGGGAAGGTTTGGGAAGGTTTGGGAAGGGAAGGAAGGGAAGGTTTGGGAAGGGAAGGTTTGGGAAGGGAAGGGAAGGAAGGGAAGGGAAGGGAAGGGAAGGGAAGGGAAGGGAAGGGAAGGGAAGGGAAGGGAAGGGAAGGGAAGGGAAGGGAAGGGAAGGGAAGGGAAGGGAAGGGAAGGGAAGGGAAGGAAGGGAAGGGAAGGGAAGGGAAGGGAAGGAAGGGAAGGGAAGGGAAGGGAAGGGAAGGGAAGGGAAGGGAAGGGAAGGGAAGGGAAGGGAAGGGAAGGGAAGGGAAGGGAAGGGAAGGGAAGGGAAGGGAAGGGAAGGGAAGTTTTTCACCACAGCAGAAGAAAAATCTCATTTTGATAACTAATTGAGCAGGGAGGAATTTTGGTTACAGTAGTGGTTGGGTTTTGCACAAAACCCGAAAATTAAAAATTGGCCCTGGGGAGTAATTTTTTTCTTTTGTTTTTGCAATTATTAAGTAGTCCATTTCCACCTTATTGAACATATTGTCACTCCAAACTGGCAGCCTGTTTGTTATTCTTGGAGCACTCTAAAGATAGGTGCCATGGACAGTGGCATCGAGTGCACCCTCAGCAAGTTTGCTGATGACACCAAGCTGTGTGGTGCAGTGGACACCCTGGAGGGAAGGGATGCCATCCAGAGGGACCTGGACAGGCTGGAGAGGTGGGCACAAGCCAACCTCATGAGCTTCAACAAGACCAAGTGCAGGGTCCTGCATCTGGGTCGAGGCAATCCCAGGCACAAATCCAGGCTGGGCAGGGACTGGCTGGAGAGCAGCCCTGAGGAGAGAGACTTGGGGGTGCTGGTGGACGAGAAGCTCAACAGGAGCTCTCAATGTGCACTTGCAGCCCGGAAAGCCAATCAGATCCTGGGCTGCATCAGGAGAAGTGTGGCCAGCAGGTCAAGGGAGGGGATTCTCCCCTCTACTCAGCTCTGCTGAGACCCCACCTGGAGTACTGCGTCCAGTTCTGGAGTCCCTATTACAAGAGGGATGTGGACGTGCTGGAGTGTGTCCAGAGAAGGGCCACGAGGATGATCAGAGGGCTGGAGCACCTCTCCTGTGATGACAGACTGAAGGAGTTGGGGCTGTTCAGTCTGGAGAAGAGAAGGCTCCCAGGTGACCTCATTGTGGCCTTCCAGTATCTGAGGGGGCCTACAAGAAGGCTGGGGAGGGAATTCTCATGCTATTAGGTAGTGATAGGACTAGGGGGAATGGAATGAAGCTGGAGGTGGGGAGATTCAGGCTAGACATGAGGAGGAAGTTCTTCCCCATGAGAGTGGTGAAGGCCTGGAATGGGTTGTGCAGGGAGGTGGTTGAGGCCCCGTCCCTGGAGGTGTTTAAGAGCAGGCTGGATGAGGCTCTGGCCAGCCTGATCTAGTGTGAGGTGTCCGTGCCCATGGCAGGGGTTGAAACTAGAAGATGATCCTTGTGGTCCCTTCCAACCCTGACTGATTCTATGATTCTAAATGATACCACAGAGAATACAAATGGCTACACATCTCATGAGCACTTTCCAGGATATAAATTTGTACTCATGGAAGAGTTTACAGATACATCATTGTTTTGTCTTCAAGTCAAAGAAATACATTCTTACATATCAAGTGCAAAATTATATGCACTGCTCTACTGCCAACAAGAGTCTCAATGTCCTCCTTAAACTGAGGGGCCCAGAACTGGATACAGGACTCAAGGTGTGACCTAACCAGTGCAGTGCACAGGGCCAAATGACTTCCCTTCATGATGCAGGCCAGGATGCCATTGGCCTTCTTGGCCACCTGGGCACACTGCTGGCTCATGTTCAGCCTACTCTCAACCAGTGCCCCCAGCTCCCTCTCTGCCTGGCCACTCTCCAGCCACTCTGACCCCAGCCTGTAGCACTGCATGGGGTTGTTGTGGCCAAAGTGTAGAACCTGGCACTAGGATATGTTAAATCTCATGCCCTTGGACTCTGCCCATCTGTCCATCCTGACCTGGCAAGGTCCCTCTGCAGAGTTCTCCTGCCCTCTAACAGATCAACTCCTGCCCCCAGCTTCGTGTCATCTGGAAACCTACTGATGATGGACTCAATCCCTTCATCAAGATCATCAATAAAGATATTAAAGACCATAGGGCCCAGCACTGATCCTTGGGGCACACCACTAGTGCCTGGCTGCCAGCTGGCTGTGGCACCATTCACCACCACTCTCTGGGCTCAGAGACAACAAGTTCACCGTGAGCCAACAATGTGTCACTGTGGCCAAGAATGCCAATGGTATCCTGATGTCAGCAGGTCAAGGGAGGTTATCCTCTGCCTCTACTCTGTCCTAGTGAGGCCACATGTAAAGCACTGTCCTGTTTGTGCTCCTCAGTTCAAGAGAGAAGGAAATACTTGAGAGGGCACAACAGAGGGCTACAAAGATGGTAAAGGGACAAGGAACATCTCTCTTATGAGGAGAGGCTGAGAGACCTGTGGCCATTTAGAGTGAAGAAGACCAAGATTGGATGTTGTAAATGCTTATCAATATCTAAAGGGTGGGAGTCAAGAAAATTAGGTCAGACTTTTCAGTGGTGCCTAGCAACAGAATAAGGGGAAATGGACAGAAACTGGGACACAGGAGGTTCTACCTGAACAGGTGGGGAAACTTCAGTTTGAGTACATTGGAACAGGTTGCCCAGAGAGGTTGTGGAGTTTCCCTTTCTGGAGACTCTCAAAACCCACCTGGACTTGATCCTGTTGAACCAGCTCTAGGTGAAGAGGATTTTGCATGGGGGCTGGACTAGATCTCCACAGGGCCTTTCCAACCCATACCACTGTGACTCTGTGAAATGCTGGGAGGTGTGATCCATAAAGCACCAGAAGAACCTAGTTTGGTAATGACATTCTCGTGTATGGAGAGTACCCCCTGTAACAGATGTCAGTTGCCTGTCAAAGAAAGCTCACATGAGCACCAAAGAGGCAGGCTCAGTCTGGCACTGTCTGTTCATTGTATGCTTTGGAAAGGCCACATGAGCACCTCATATCTGTGAGTGACATGGCACCACTGGGAAGGGACAAAGAGCTGACCAAGAATTTAAAAAGCGAGATGAGCACTCTAACCCCTGGGGAGTCTGGCAACCCTGACTGTGGTGGGAGGTTTGTCCCCATGAGAAGCCCAGAGACTGGGTCCCAGGTACTTACTTTTCATTATTCTTAAAATCAATAAGTAGATACTGACTACCCTTAAAGTGAATATCAAGATTAATTGACCCAAGTGGTAAGTATTGATCCTGGAATGGCCAATCGATTGTCAAGGGATGATAAATCTTGAATGTTATAGGAACATGAAGTCATGGGCAGGAGAAACCCTGGGTTTGTAGTGGTGGATAATCATACAGGGACATCCTGGGACAGGGTGTACTGCCACCATCAAGCTTTGCAATACAAAAGGACCCAAATCTTCCCTTCTTTAGCCAGAGGAGGTCTTCTGAAAGTCTAGTACTTTCTTCCCTTCGTGAGAGCAGTTCAAGTGAAGTTTGTCACATAAATTTGTCCATGGGGAAGGACTTTGGAGTCCTGGTGGACAGTAAGTTGAGCAGCCTGGGGGAGAGAGACCTGGGGGTACTGGTTGATAGTAGGCTGAACATGAGCCAGCAGTGTGCCCAGGTGGCCAAGAAGGCCAATGGCATCCTGGCCTGCATCAGGAACAGGGAGGTCATTCTGCCCCTGTACTCAGCACTGGTTAGGCCACACCTTGAGTCCTGTGTCCAGTTCTGGGGCCCTCACTTTAGGAAAGATATTGAGTTGCTGGAAAGTGTCCAGAAAAGGGCAACAAAGCTGGGGAGGGGCCTGGAGCACAGCCCTGTGAGGAGAGGCTGAGGGAGCTGGGGTTGCTTAGCCTGGAGAAGAGAAGGCTCAGGGGAGACCTTCTTGCTGTCTCCAATTACCTGAAGGGAGGTTGTAGCCAGGTGGGGGTTGGTCTCTTCTCCCAGGCAACCAGCACCAGAACAAGAGGACACAGTGTCAAGCTGTGCCAGGGGAGGCTTAGGCTGGATGTTAGGAAGAAGTTCTTCCCAGCAAGAGAGATTTGCCATTGGAATGTGCTGCCCAGGGAGGTGGTGGAGTCACCCTCACTGGGTGTATTTAAGAGGAGACTTGATGGGGTGCTTGGTGCCATGGTTTAGTTGATTAGATGGTGTTGGGTGAGAGGTTGGACCTGATGATCTCTGAGTCTTTTCCAACCTTTTTATTTCTATTCTATTCTATTCTATTCTATTCTATTCTATTCTATTCTATTCTATTCTATTCTATTCTATTCTATTCTATTCTAAAGTTATCCATGTGTCTTTGTAGCCAAGAAGACCAATGGTATCCTGGGGTACATTAATAAAAGTGAGGCCAGTAGGACAAGGGATGTTCTACTCACCCTCTACTCTGCCCTGGTGAAGCCACATCTGGAGTATTGTGTCCACTTCTGGGTTTCCCAGTTCAACATGGACAGGCATATACTAGAGAGTATCCAAAAGAGGGCTATGAGGATGACTAAGTGACTGGACCTTACCAATGTCCATAAATATCTGAAGGGTGGGTGGCAAGAAGGTGCTAGTGTCTATTCAATGGTATCCTGTGATAGGACGAGGAGCAACAGATACAACCTGTAATATGGGAAGTTCCACCTCAACATGAGGAAAAACTTCTTTGTTGTGAGGGTGATGGAGCACTGGAACAGGCTGCTCAGAGTTTAGGAGGAGACTTGATAAGGTGCCTGGTTGCATGGTTTAGTTGATTAGGTGGTGTTGGATGATAGGTTGGACGTGATGATCTTGAAGGTCTTTTCCAACCTGGCTTATTCTATTCTATTCTATTCTATTCTATTCTATTCTATTCTATTCTATTCTATTCTATTCTATTCTATTCTATTCTATAGATTTTCAGAACCCATCTGGGCACATTCCTGTGTGGCCTGCCTTGGGTAATCCTGCTTTGTCAGGGACACTGGACTCAATGATCTCTGAGGGTCCTTCCAATCCACACCATTCTATGGCAGGCAAAATCATAGAATCACAGAATAGAATCATAGAATCAGTCAGGGTTGGAAGGGACCACAAGGATCATCTAGTTCCAACCCCTGCCATGGGCAGGGACACCCTACACTACATCAGGCTGGCCAGAGCCTCGTCCAGCCTGGTCTTAAACACCTCCAGGGACGGGGCCTCAACCACCTCCCTGGATAACCCATTCCAGGGCTTCACCACTCTCATGGGGAAGAACTTCTTCCTCACATCTAGCCTGAATCTCCCCATTTCCAGCTTCATTCCATTCCCCCTAGTCCTATCACTACCTGAGATCCTGAGAAGTCCCTCCCCAGCCTTCCTGTAGGCCCCCTTCAGATACTGGAAGGCCACAATGAGGTCACCTCGGAGCCTTCTCTTCTCCAGACTGAACAGCCCCAACTCCTTCAGTCTGTCCTCATAGGAGAGGTGCTCCAGCCCTCTGATCATCCTCGTGGCCCTTCTCTGGACACCTTCCAGCACGTCCACATCCCTCCTGTAATAGGGGCTCCAGAACTGGAGGCAGTACTCCAGGTGGGGTCTCACCAGGGCTGAGTAGAGGGGCAGAAGCACCTCCCTTGACCTGCTGGCCACACTTCTCTTGATGCAGCCCAGGATCTGATTGGCTTTCTGGGCTGCAAGTGCACATTGAGAGCTCCTGTTGAGCTTCTCGTCCACCAGCACCCCCAAGTCTCTCTCCTCAGGGCTGCTCTCCAGCCAGTCACTGCCCAATCAGAGTGTGTAGCTGTTGCAGAGGGCAGCAGAAGAGGTGTCTAAGTTTTCCTCCTCCGTCATGGACACAAACAGACAGAAATACTTGGGGATCTGCTGGGATGGCTTCCTCCAGAAATTGGAATGGAATGGAATGGAATGGAATGGAATGGAATGGAATAGAATAGAATAGAATAGAATAGAATAGAATAGAATAGAATAGAATAGAATAGAATAGAATAGAATAGAATAGAATAGAAGACCAGGTTGGAAAACACCTTTGAGATCATCAAGTCCAACCTATCACCCAACACTATCTAAAGCACCAAATTTCTTTGGGCACTGAAACTCTTTAAACCAGCACTTTAAAGAGGTCTGGAGTGAAAAAGAACTGTTCCCCTGGTGGTGAATACAAGCTTCTGTGAGGCAGAAGGAAGCCTACCTGGATGAACCAAGCACTGTGTAGAGACTGGAGGTGGGTGGCTTAGGATATATTTTTTTTAAGTAAAATTAGCAGAAAATATTTGTATTGACATTATACTGGAAGGGATTTTCAAATCAAAGGGAGGTTAATCAGTACTCTAAAATCACAGTCCAGGTCTGTGTCCATTCTTGACAGTCCAGGCTGCACAGAGCTCCTGCTCCAACAGCATGACAGCCCAAGGAGCAGAGAGACCCAGGGACAGGTTATGACCTGCAAGAAAATCTATCCCTTCCTGCTCAGATAAAACAGGACCTAAAGTACTCCAATATGGAGCTTTAGACACTGCCTCCAGGAGATGTTCTAACCACGTAGAGAAATTTTCCTTAAAAGCTTTCCTCCTTTCTACCCCAGCAGCATCTCTGTGCCTCTTTAGCCACATTCTCTTTACAGCGGTGCTACCCATCCTGAGCATCCACATCTGTGGCTATTCTTCAAAGGGGGAACCACCAGGGAACTGCCAAGAAGTATCTAGACCTCTGGGATGTGAAATATTTGTATTTTAATTGCATCCTTTGTTCTTATTCCTAATAAAGGATGATATTATGAGGCCTGAGGGCCATATTCCTCTTTCTAGGGATTGTTACTGAGCGATGATAAAAGTGTTACGTGATGTGGAATATGTGTTTCAAAAAAAAATGTCCTTCAGTGTGAGGAAGGAAATATCCTATCTGCCTTCAATAACATCAGCTGGAGGAGAATACAGCTGAGAGCTCTTCCCTTAAGCACTGCTTCCTAGGCTGCTTTTCAGCCTTATTTTCTATAGACTCTCATGAATGACACTTGGAGGCAAGGAAGAGAAGGGAATTTTCAGAAAAAGCATGCAGGAGGCATGGGTACAAAACCAATTATTTATTAATGGGTTTCATCCACACACCTCCTGTGCATCATTTGGAACATTTACCCTGTAGGCAGTGAAGAGCAATCAGGTGAGAAATTTGGGTTTGTGTCTTGCCAGACGGGCTTGACAACTTCATACTGAACTTTGGGTCCACATCTTTGTCCTTGGAACACAGGAGTGTGCTTAATTCAAACAAAATGCCTAGACAAACACTATTTTTGTTGAGCTCATACTTCCACCCCATTGTGTATGTAAGCATATTTATATTTCTAATTTATGAATATGTGTGTATGTGTGTGTGTGTATCCAATGTATGGATAGGATAGGATAGGATAGGATAGGATAGGATAGGATAGGATAGGATAGGATAGGATAGGATAGGATAGGATAGAATAGAATAGAATAGAATAGAATAGAATAGAATAGAATAGAATAGAATAGAATAGAATAGAATAGAATAGAATAGGACCATCATGTCCTACCCACCATCCACTCCATCTAATCAACTAAACCATGGCACCAAGCACCCCATCAAGTCTCCTCCTAAACACCTCCAGTGATGGTGACTCCACCACCTCCCTGGGCAGCACATTCCAATGGCAAATCTCTCTTGCTGGGAAGAACTTCCTAACATCCAGCCTAAACCTCTCCTGGCACAGCTTGAGACTCTGTCCTATTGTTCATGTGCTGGATGCCTGGGAGAAGACAAAACCCCCTACCCTGGCTACAACCTCCCTTCAGGTAGCTAGTGACAACAAGAAGGTCTGCCCTGAGCCTCCTCTTCTCCAGGCTAAGCAACCCCAGCTCCCTCACCCTCTCCTCACAGGGCTGTGCTCCAGACCCCTCCCCAGCTTTGTTGCCCTACTCTGGACACCTTCCAGCACCTCAACATCTTTCCTGAACTGAGGGTCCCAGAACTGGACACAGGACTCAAGGTGTGGCCTATCCAGTGCTGAGTACAGGGGCAGAATGACTTCCCTGCTCCTGCTGGCCGCACTGTTCTTGATCCAGGCCAGGATGCCTTTGGCCCTCCTGGCCACCTGGTCACACTGCTGGCTCATGTTCAGCCTATTGTCAACCTTTTGTTCTGCAATAAAGACATCTAACCAGCAAGAATTTGAGAGCAATTAAAATCCTTATTTTTCAGAGGAAAAAAATATTGTGTGTATATATATATATATATATAATTGAAAAATAACAGCTCTACAAAGGAAAATGACACTTAGAATAGATCCCCAAACATCATTTGCACCTGTAGTGACTCAAATATTTGTCATTAACGCCCAGATTAACTACTGCCAGTGTATCCACAAGTGTTGGGGTACTTCTTTCAGCATTAGCTGTGATCCTCAAGATGTCACTAAGGAAGAAGTTTCTTCATATCTCAGATTAAAAGCATGAGACAGCAACATCCTCATTTCATGCAAGGAAAATCACTGCTTAAGAAACTTGTCAGGAGTCAAGCAATGAGTCAGTTGGCAGGACTGGGGAAAGTTCCTTCATTGTGCACAACTATTCTCTCTTTGCTATGCTGTTCTGAGCCAGAAAACAGCTGAGGATGCTGATGTTTCTTGGATGCATTATTGCAGTTCAGTAAAAGTTGTACAAGAATCTTCTCCAATGTTGTTTATGTTCCTTTCTCAAATGCTGCTCAGCATAGCTTTGATTTCTGGGGGCTGCTGCTGTAAAGCTGCTTGATAGCTCCAGTGGAAACTGCCACAAGTAAACCTGAGCAAGAATTCAGGACACAAATTTATCTATAAAGTGCTGAGAATATCACAGGTCAAAGGTGACCAGGAAAATAAGACTCTTGATCACCTGACAAGGAAAGGAGCTGGGTACATACTCAGCACTGGTTAGATCACACCTTGAGTCCTGTGTCCAGTTCTGGGCTCCTCAGTTTAGGAAGGATGTTGAGTTGCTGGAAGGTGTCCAGAGAAGGGTAACAAAGCTGGGGAGGGGTTTGGAGCATAGCCCTGTGAAGAGAGGCTGAGGGAGCTGGGGTTGCTTAGCCTGGAGAAGAGGAGGCTCAGGGCAGACCTTCTTGCTGTCTCCAGCTACCTTAACGAAGGTTGTAGACAGGCAGAGGTTCGTCTCGTCTCCCAGACAACCAGCACCAGAACAAGAGGACATAGTCTCAAGCTGCACCAGGGGACGTTTAGGTTGGATGTTAGGAAGAAGTTCTTCCCAGCAAGAGAGATTGGCCATTTGAATATGCTGCCCAGGGAGGTGGTGGAGTCACCCTCACTGGGTGTATTTAAGAGGAGCCTGGATAGGATGCTTGGTGCCATGGTTTAGTTGATTAGATGGTGTTGGGTGATAGGTTGGACTTGATGATCTCAAAGGTCTCTTCCAACCTGGTTAATTCAATTCAATTCTATTATATTATATTCTATTCTACTCCTATTCTATTCTATTCTTTCTTTACCATTCCATCATTGCCCAGACAGGTGGGTAGGTGACTCATCTCTCAAAACATTCAAGGCCAGGTTGGAGAGGGCTCTGAGCAACCTGGTCCAGTTAAAGATGTTTTGGCTTGGACTAGATGATCCTTAAATGTCCCTTCCAATGCAAATCATGTTATGATTCTTTAATTCTAAGTTAATTGCAATGTTTGAGTTTTAGTCAATAGCATTATGTTCCCCAAAATAAAAAGAGGCTATACTTTCTGGTAGCCCATCAGGTTGCAGCCAGTCTTCCAAACACTGACGCCAGATGTGGGCGCAGAATCTACTGACAGCAGCAGATTGTGATGAAGGTCCAGTTTCTCATCATTTAGAAGAGCAACACAAGCTAAGATGGTGAGTGCTTACCCATCATGCCTTCCCAAACCTGCACCTGTAACTAGCACACAGGGAGAGCTCTTCACTTGTAGCTCTGGTTATATGTAAATATTTATTAACAGCTGATAAAGCAAGAAGAATTAATTTAACAGTACCAGCACTTACTTAGCAAGATTTCACTCTATTATGCTCAGGTAAATCTAGGTGTTGGACATTAAAAGCTGGCAGCAGGCACTGCAAAGAAGACAATTAAGCAGCAGCAAGGAACCAGACTTGTATTGAGGCAAGTCATAAAATGGTTTTGTTCACATTTTCCAAGATTCATTGGCAGTCCTGTAATTGATGACAGAGCTAAGAGAGAAAGCATCTTTCTCAAACACAGTGCAATGCTCTCCATGCCATTGATAATGACCTACTTGCATTTACAAGAAATAAGCTCCAGCATCCTTTTATTGATAGAAAACTGCCCACCATTGAGGAAGTCCAAACAGCTCTGAAGAAGCTAAAGATAAATAAAGCTATTAAAACCTACTCTGTTTCTCCTGAGCTGCTAAAGTCTGTGGCCTCTTAATTGCTGCAAAGCTATAGATGCTGTCCAAACTCATTTGAAAGAATAATCATATACTCAATAACCAGCACATTGTAATAGCAATAATAAAAGACCACAGAAAAGGAAAGATGACTGAGCAAAAGGCATTGCTTAGTTTAATCCTGTGTTGAATACCTGACAACTTTTTCCTGGGTCATGCTCTGAAGATTTTCTGTCAGGGTGATTCCCACAACAAAGTCATCTCAGGGTCAGTCAATCTTCTGAATGCACATTCACAGCTGCATGCTTTTGTAAGGGTGACATCTTGGGAAGCTTTTTGAGCCTCAGCTGTTACTGCTGCAGATGATTTATCTGAAGATGGACTGGGTAAATTTTATTTTTAACTCTGACTTGTTTTTTCATTTGCTCTTTCATCCTCCTGCAAAACAGTGGGACTGCACCTCCACAAGAAAATGTTTGCAAGGGAAGACTACAGAGGTCCTCTCTATGGTGGATGCCACCACCACAAGGGCATACAATACAATACAATACAATACAATACAATACAATACAATACAATACAATACAATACAACACAACACAATACACCAGGTTGAAGGAGACCTTCAAGATCATCACATCCAACCCATCAACCAATCCAACCCACCTAAACAACTAAACCATGGCACCAAGCACCCCATCAAGTCTCCTCCTGAGCACCTCCAATGAAGGTGACTCCACCACCTCCACAGGCAGCCCATTCCAACGGACAATCACTCTCTCTGTATAGAACTTCTTCCTAACATCCAGCCTAAACCTCCCCTGGTGCAGCTTGAGACTGTGTCCTCTTGTTCTGGTACTGGCTGCCTGGGAGAAGAGACCAACCCCCACCTGTCTACAACCTCCCTTCAGGGAGTTGTAGACAGCAAGAAGGTCACCCCTGAGTCTCCTCTTCTCCAGGTAAGCAACCCCAGCTCCCTCAGACTGAGCAGTTGCTCCAGGGCTATCCTGAAAGACGCATTGGGCAGCCTCCAGTATTGGAATTCCTAAACCCACGAGCAGGTTGCCCTTTGGATCTCCTGCTAATTGGCTGGCTAGTTTGATCTTTCCCTTTCAGACCAGCCATGCTTTTTTTCAGGGTCCCTTGCAAATACCTGACAGCTCTACAGATTCAATCCCTGTGGTGTCAGAGTAAGCCATGTAAATTAACCACCTCACCAAAATTCACACCAGCCTCTCAAAATCCACTATGCACACAGAATCGTAGAATCCTTCAATGCTTTAGGTTGGAGGAAACCTTAAAGATCATCTGCTTCCAAGCCCCCTGCCTTGGTCAGGGACACCATGGGCCATAAACTCTACTCTAGACCACTGACTCAAATGGAGCCCCTGCAGATTTACACCAGCTGAAGAGCTGGCCAATAAGCATTACTGCAGTGCTGGCATACTGCAATGACGGTGGAGAAAAGATCATTTAAAGATAATATATTCTGTTTTCTCTTCCAACCTGTTCCACAGATAGCTATCATGAATTTGCAGATTTCCCCATAAGTCACTGTAAAAGCATGTCATTTTTCTCTGATCTTTAATTCCTTCAGTAGCTACTTCCTTAATTGTAGTTTACAGATAATTCCAGGTAGAGTAGGTGTCATTAAAACCTCATTTGTCACTCAGTAGTGACTACAGTAACACAGTGTCTCCTACTGTAACTAGGAGAAGGCTCCACAATAATTGCACATCCCCAGGCAGTGAACACAGAGAGTTTAATGGTACCAACTGTAACTGCAGCAGGAGGAGAAAAGCCCAAAGTATATAAAACAGAGTGTGCTAATGTAGCAAAGCATCCTCTGGCAGATAGCATCAAAGGGCAGCAACCCCTTTGCCAGACCATGGACTGCAAATTTTGTCAGGAAATTCAAATCCATAGTTTCTAGGGTAGGAAAAGCGTAGTCTGGTGGGAGGGGCATCTTCTGTCACTGGGGCTCATTAGAGCCACAGGGCTTAACTCATCTGAAGCTACAGAAAAGTGCTCTGAGGTGTCTCTTCCTAGAGGAGAAAAGGCTTTGCCAAAGGAGCGCCAGACAATCACATGCTGGGGAAGAAGTCATTAAAAGGTTACCTTTTGCAACTGAGACTGTGCCACTTAAAGTATAACTGTCAGGATAGTAAATGCATTAAATCAAAATAACTCCATTGTAGTGGTGGAGGTGTTAGAAGGAGAGAAGACAGTTTGTGTGGCTTATATCATCTGAGAGAGAAAGCAGCAGCGCAGAGAAAACTTTCACGCTGACATTTGTTAAAATTACACTCAGCACTTTCCTCCCTTGCTTTAGAAACCTTAACAGATTGTTGGCCCTGCCCTCATCTCACCAGTGGGGAAACCATGGAGCAGAGATTAAGTGCCAATTTTAAGGTGAAATAGATAGATGCAGCAAGCCCATGAGAGCCAGGGCCAGGGCTGAAGATCGAAATCTCAGTCACTTTGAATGGACAGTGACCTGGTGGAGCAGTGAAGGGGATAGGTAGGTCTGTGGTTGAGTTATTCAGTTTAGCAAAGTGGCCACTCTAGTTCATAACACCACCTAAAATAAAACCAAGATTGAGGTGCCAAATGTCTCTCTTGGTTTGTGTTGAGTGCAACAAATACAACCACAGCAGTTGTTTTGGAGCACAAGCCCTATGAGGAGAGGCTGAGGGAGCTGGGGTTGCTTAGCCTGGAGAAGAGGAGGCTCAGGGCAGACCTTATTGCTCTCTACAACTACCTGGAGGGAGGTTGTAGCCAGGTAGGGGTTAGTCTCTTCTCCCAGGCAGCCAGCACCAGAACAAAAGGACACAGTCTCAAGCTGTGCCAGGGGAAGTTTAGGTTGGATGTTAGGAAGAAGTTCTTCATAGAAAAAGAGATTGGCCATTGGGATGTGCTGCCCAGGGAGGTGGTGGAGTCACCACCACTGAAGGTGTTTAGGAAGAGACTGGATGGGGTGTTTGGTGCCATGGTTTAGTTGATTAGATGGTGTTGGGTGATAGGTTGGACTCGATGATCTCAAAGGTCTCTTCCAACCGTTTATTTATTCTATTCTATTCTATTCTATTCTATTCTATTCTATTCTATTCTATTCTATCCAGTTATCTACAATTTTGGAAGCCCTGGCTGGGTTAGGCTCAAACAGAAGGGTGAGTAAAGCAAGTTTGCCCATGAACAGAATATTAATATTTCCCTTCTTGATTTTCATAGGAAAAAAATAATAATTGTGGAAACACCAGCAAGCAAATCTCCAGGTGGTTGTGAGGGCTCTGAACATTTGCAAATGGCTTGACATTGGCATGAATACAGTGAGAAGTTTCCTTGACTTCTTCCTCTGCTTTCATGCTTATCATCCTCAAATGGTTTTCTAGTTATGGGTCAGGTAGAAAAAAGCAAAGATATCAGAGTTATAACCAATAGATATGCATATAAGAGGAAGAATCAGTGCAATTAGCATATAATCAGTGGGTAAATTTTTAATAGCTAGATCCACATCCATGGCTGTCTGCTTTATTCTATCCAAACTCTTCTTGGCTTTTGGCATCTTACCACATCAGTCTAGCCTAGCCTGGTACTTGGAGCTGCCTACTGGGGGCAAAAATCAACAAAATCCTTCCTCTGTTCTTCTACTCACTGTCAACAACAGCCTCGGGGAGGAAGGGCAGATGGATCTCATCACCATGTGCTCTCCAGGGGATGCACCGAGGATGGCTGCATGAGGGGTAGCACAGGTCTGCAACTCCTGCAGGGCAGCATGTGCTTTACCCCTCTCACACAAGAGAGCTGCCCTGGTTTCAAGGCATCTGTGGCACCCTGCTCCCAGAGAGTCAGAAGGGCAGGAGCAGTCCCTCCATGTGAGGAAGGAATAAAAATAGCAATTTGCATTTAACAAAAGGCATTTTGATTCAGCACCATATCCAGTGGAAAGCATGGTGGAAGCAGCAATGAAATTTGTAAGCATTTAAGGTTTATTTGCCCCCAGAAATGGCCGTTTAGATATGTATTCATGGGCAGCCCCTTTTGCAGTGACCTCCAAATGCCAATTTCAGATGCAGCTGCAGCATAACAAAGAAAAATAACAGAGAAGACCTGGAAAGCAGTGAACCTGTGCCAGTGCCACGATGGCATTCCTCCAGTGCTGGATTTAGTCCTATTCTGCTTTTCATGGGTCTGATAAAGTGCCTCACTGCAACACAGCAAGACAGCAGCTCAGGACCAGCACTGGGACTGGCATGCTCAAGCTGAGGGGAGCTGAGAGGTGCTTTATTTTGGTTTCTTTGGGGGCTTTTCAGAGCAGGAGGACCTCAACAGACAGCAAGGACTGGCAGAGGCGTCTTCTCACATGCATGCTCAGCAGCGTGATGTCAGCCCCTGTACTCAGCACTGGGAAGGCCACACCTTGAGCACTGTGTCCAGTTCTGGGCCCCTCAGTTTAGGAAAGATGTTGACTTGCTGGAAGGTGTCCAGAGAAGGGCAACAAAGCTGGGGAGGGGTCTGGAGCACAAGTCCTATGAGGAAAGGCTGAAGGAGGTGGGGTTGATTAGCCTGGAGAAGAGGATGCTCTAGGGCAGACCTTATTGCTGTCTACAACTCCCTGAAGGGAGGTTGTAACCAGGTGGAGGTTGGTCTCTTCAACCAGGCAACCAGCAACAGACCAAGAGGACACAGTCTCAAGCTGTGCCAGGGAAAGTTTAGGCTGGATGTTAGGAAGAAGTTCTCCCCAGCAAGAGAGATTGGCCATCGGAATGTGCTGCCCAGGGAGGTGGTGGAGTCACCATCACTGGAGGTGTTTAAGAAGCAACTGGATGGGGTGCTTGGTGCCATGGTTTAGTTGTTTAGATGGTGTTGTGATAGATTGGACTTGATGATCTCTAAGGTCTTTTCCAACCTGGTTAATTCTGTATTCTGTAAGCCACAGGAAATTTAAACGCAGGGAGAACAGAAAGCTGCACGACCGCTGTCTGACTCCATCCCAGCAAGTGGGGCATGCTGGGTCAGGTGGCAGAGTGCAGAAGCCTCTGCAATAGCCTGGGTAAAACACAGTCAGTAGTCAGGTAGAATATATGCATATTTTTAAATACCAATAAATAAAAAGAATCCAAACTTAATTTCATTTGCCTGAAGAGATCTAGCCACAGTTACAACTTGGCCAAAGGCTACTAGAAAGACAGCAGGTACCCAGAAAGAGTCTGCACACAAGCATGCAGGTGCCCAGGCTCCTGGCTGCAGAGTGCTGGAGCCTGGCACTTGAAATGGAGGGTGATGGAGACAACATCTCTGTTAGGTGTGACCAGGTGAATTATCTACTTAACCTGGTGGCCGAGCTAAAGGAAGAAGTGGTAAGACTCAGGAATATAAAGGAGTTAGACATGTGGGAGCAGGCTTTACAGACCTCCCTAGTTGAGGGAGGCCACCCAGGAAGCATGGAGGAATGGGTGCAGGTCCCTGTTAGGAGAGACATGAGGAATCCCTTCCAGCCCTCTTCACATTCCCAGTTGCCCTTGCACAGCAAGTATGAGGCACTGCAAGTTGAGGGCAGTGTGAATGAGAAGGCTGAAGAGGAACCATCTGAGGGGATGCCTAAAACAAATCACTCACCACCTTGCATCATGAATAGCACCATAAAGAAAGAGACAAGGGTAATTGTTATTAGTGACTCTCTCCTGATGGGAACAGAGGGACCTATATGTCATCCTGACCCATCCCACAGGGAAGTCTGCTGCCTACCTGGGGCCTGGGTAAGGGACATCACCAGGAGAATACCAAAGCTAATCCAGCCCTCTGACTATTAGCCATTGCTGGTAATCCAAGCTGGCAGTGGTGAGCTTGGTAAGAAGGGCACCAGGACAATCAAAAAGCAATTCAAGCAGCTCAGCCAATTGATTGACAGGGCAGGAGCTCAAGTGGTGTTCTGCTCAGTTCCCTCAGTGGCAGGGGTGTACACTGAAAGGAACAGGAGAACAAATGGCTAAAGGGCTGGTGCCAGCAGCAGAATTTTGGGTTCTTTGATCAAAGGGCAATTTCCACTGCCCCTGACCTGCTGGACATTGATGGGCTGAATCTATCTAGGAAGAGCAAAAGGAGTCTGGCACAAGAATTGGCAGGGCTCATTGAGAGGGCTTTAAACTACGTTTGAAGGGAGTGGGTGATGAAACCAGTCTCTCCAGAGAGGAAACAGAGGGTGGTAAACTGGAGTCAGTGGTGAAATCAGCAGCCCAGCTGAAGTGCATGTGCACTAATGCACACTGTATGGGTAACAAACAAGTGAAACTGGAATCCTTGGTACACCAGGAACACTATGATGTAATTGCCATCACAGAAACATGGTGGGATGACTGACACAACTGGAGCACTGCACTAGGTGGCTACAAGCTCTTTAGGCAAGAAAGGCAAGGGAGAAGAGGAGGAGGGGAGGCCCTATGTATTAGGGAATCTCTTGATGCCACAGAACATGTGGTAGAGGATGAAAGGATTGAGTGTCTGTGGGTTAAAATCAGAGGGAGACCTAACAAAACTGACATCCTGGTTGGAGTCTGTTATAGACCACCCAACCAGGATGAAGAAGTAGTTTAAGTACTCTACAAGCAGCTGGAGGTTATCTCAAGATCACCAGCCCTTGTTCTTGTGGGAGACTTTAACCTGCCAGGTATCTGCTGGGAACTTACCTCAGCAGAAAGGAGGCAGTCCTGAAGGTTCCTAGAGTGTATGGAGGACAGCTTCCTGACACAGCTGCTGTGTGAGCCTACCAGGGGTGAGGCTCTGCTTGACCTGCTGTTGTCAAACAGAGAAGGGCTGGTGGGAGATATGATGGTGGGAGGCTGTCTAGGGCTCAGCTATCATGAGACAGTGGAGTTTACAATATGCAGGGAAATAGGGAGGAGCGGTAACAGAAACCTCACCTTGGACTTCCAGAGGGCAAACTTCAACTTGTTTAAGCAACTTATTTGGAGAATACCCTGGGTAGTAGCCCTTAAGAACCAAGGGGTCCGGGAGGGTTGGACCTACTTCAAACAGGAGCTCTTGAAGGCACAGGAACTGGCAGTTCCCACATGCTGAAAGATGAGCCGAGGGGAAGGCTCTGGGCCTGGATGAGCAAACAGTTCGTGAACACATTAAGGGGAAAAAAAGAGGCTGTATCGCCTTTGGAAAGGGGGGAGGCAACTCGTGATATGCTTAAGGATGTTGTTAGATCATGTAGGAGAAAAATTATAGAGGCAAAGGCCCAGTTAGAACTTAAGCTGGCCATCTCTGTGAAAGACAATAAAAAGCACTTCTTTAAATATGACAACACTATAAAGAGGGCAAGAAGAACCTCCACTCCTTATTGGACCTGGAGGGGGACATTGTGACTAAAGATGAGGAAAAGGCTGAGGTTCTAAATACCTTCTTTGCCTCAATATTCAACAATAAGGCAGGAGAATTCCAGGATAACTGGCCTCCTGAACTGGTTGATGGGGTCAGGGAGCAGTGTAGTACCCCTGAAATGCATGAGGAAGAAGTAGGGACTTGCTGAGCCACTTGGACACTCACAAGTCCATGGGACCGGATGGAATCCACCCTAGGGTGCTGAGAGAGCTGGCAGGTGAGCTGTCCAAGCTGCTCTCCATCATTTTCCACCAGTCCTGGCTCAGTGGCGAGGTCCCAGATGACTGGAAACTGGCCAGTGTGGTCCTCATCCACAAGGAGGGTCGGATGGAGGAACCTGCAAACTCCAGGCCTGGCATCCTGACCACAATGCCAGGGAAAATGATGGAGCAGATTATCCTGGCGGTAATCACTGCGCACTTGCAGGATGGCCAAGGGATCAGGTCCAGCCAACATGGATTTAGGAAGGGCAGGTCCTGCCTCTCCAACCTGATCTCCTTCTATGATCAGTGACTGCCTGGTGGATGTGGGGCAGGCTGTGGATGTAGTCTGCCTGGAATTCAGCAAGGCCTTTGACACCGTCCCCCACAGCAAACTCCTGGCCAAGCTGTCAGCCCCTGGCTTGGACAGCAGCACTCTGAGCTGGGTTAGGAACTGGATGGAGGCTGAGCCCAGAGAGTGGTGGTGAATGGTGCCACCTCCAGCTGGCAGCTAGGCACTAGTGGTGTCCCCCAGGGATCAGTGTTGGGCCCCATCCTGTTCAATATCTTTACTGATGATCTGGATGAGGGGATGGAGTCCATCATCAGTAAATTTGCAGATGACACCAAGTTGGGAGCAGGAGTTGATCTGTTAGAGGATAGAAGGGCTCTCCACAGGGACCTTGCCAGGCTGGACAGATGGGCAGAGTCCAGCATGAGGACATTCAACAAATCCAAGTGCCAGGTGTGTCACTTATGCCACAACAACCCCATGCAGTGCTACAGGATGGGGTCAGAGAGGTTGGAGAGCAGCCAAGCAGAAAGGGACCTGGAGGTACTGGTTGATTGTAGGCTGAACATGAGCCTGCACTGTGCCCAGGCAGCCAAGAAGGCCAATGGCATCCTGGCCTGCATCAGGAACAGTGTGGCCAGCAGGAGCAGAGAAGTCATTCTATCCTGTGCACTGCACTGGTTAGACCACACCTTGAGTCTTGTGTCCAGTTCAGGGCTCCTCAATTTAAGAAGGACATTGAGACTCTTGAACATGTCCAGAGAAGGGCAACAAAGCTGGGGAGGGGTCTGGAGCACAGCCCTGTGAGGAGAGGCTGAGAGAGCTGGGGTTGCTTAGCCTGGAGAAGAGGAGGCTCAGAGGAGACCTTCTTGATCTCTACAACTCCCTGAAGGGAAGTGGTAGCCAGCTGGGGGTTAGTCTCTTCTCCCTAGCAACCAGCACCAGAACAAGAGGACACAGTCTCAAGCTGTGCCAGGGGAGGTTTAGGCTCAAGGTGAAGAGAAAGTTCTTCCCAGAAAAGTAATTGGCCATTGGAATGTGCTGCCCAGGGAGGTGGTGGAGTCACCATCACTGGAGGTGTTCAAGAAAGGATTGGATGTGTCACTTGGAGCCATGATTTAGTTGTCATGAGGTTTTAGGTAATAGGTTGGACTTGATGATCTCTGAGGTCTCTCCCAACCTTGGTGGTTCTGTGATTGTGTGCTGAGTAACAGCGTTTCAAAGACCTCAGTGGTAAGTTTCAAGACAACAGGAAAAATGATGGCCTTTTAATTTTTGTATCTAATCAAACAGCTTTTATTTACATGATCTACTAGTTAATTCCACCATATTGAAGCTGACAGACTGTCCAAGTTATTTTAGTCCTTAATTACTGCAATGAGGCAAGCACCTCCACTGAATGACATGTATTTTTTTCCCTGTCACCCTGAAAGAGATTTCCCCCACCACCATGATTTAATCAGAACCATGTCCTTTCTGTAAATAATGTTTAATCATCTTAGCCAACCTCATTTTTATAATGGTCCCTTTCACTGGAGCTCAGAAAGATAATAATCCATGATCACATGTGCAAAAGGATTGTTTCCCAAGATCAGAATCAAGATATTTATGTTCTTTTACTTACTAGGAATTATTGTCAAGATCAGATTAAATGAGTGAGCCAGATAAGAATTTCAGGGATTTTTTTTTCCAAAGCCCATCCTTACATCCAGCCAACAGCTGATCTGGTGGCATGGTACCTGCTGGCAACAGCATCACTGACTTTGTAACATACACTGAACTGTGAATTAGTGAGGATCTGCTAATCCTACAGTCAACGGTACCGAGTCAACAGTAGCTCCTTACAGCTCTCTTACAGAGCTAATAAGGGTGAGGGGAAAAAGTGTGGCCAGCAAGAGCAGGGAAGTCATTCTGCCCTGTACTCAGCACTGGTCAGGCCACACCTTGAGTCCTGTGTCCAGTTCTGGGGCCCTCAGTTTAGGAGAGATGTTGAGGTGCTGGAAGGTGTCCAGTGAAGGGCACCAAAGCTGGGGAGGGGTCTGGAGCACAGCCCTGTGAGGAGAGGCTGAGGGAGCTGGGGGTGCTTAGCCTGGAGAAGAGGAGGCTCAGGAGAAGACCTTCTTGCTCTCTACAACTCCCTGAAGGGAAGTTGTAGCCAGGTGGGGGTTGGTCTCTTCTCCCAGGCAACCAGCACCAGAACAAGAGGACACAGTGTCAAGCTGTGCCAGGGGAGGTTTAGGCTGGATGTTAGGAAGAATTCTTCCCAGCAAGAGAGATTGGCCATTGGAATGTGCTGCCCAGGGAGGTGGTGGAGTCACCATCACTGGAGGTGTTTAGGAAGAGACTGGATGAGGCACGTAGTGCCATGGTTTAGTTGATCAGATGGTGCTGGGTGATAGGTTGGACTCGATGGTCTCCAAGGTCTTTTCCAAGCTGGTTAATTCTATTCTATTCTATTCTATTCTATTCTATTCTATTCTATTCTATTCTATTCTATTCTATTCTATTCTATTCTATTCTACAAAAACAATCATTAGGAAACTTATAAAGTCTGAGTTACTCAGTAATAACTTTAGTAACATACTCTCTCCAAAGTAGATATGCTTTCTTATTGCATGTTTTCACCCATGTGGAAAGTAAGAGTTACCTGTAATTTAAAGCCTTTTCCCTCCACTCTTATGAGGTTTGCCTCTGTACATCCAATGAGAGAGTGCTGATTTGGCCTAACAGAAATCATCCCTCAGATGCTTTTTTTTTAAACTCCAAACAGGGATGAGAAAAAAAAAGAAAAAAAAGGGGGGGAAAAGGAGAGAGAGATAAAAAGAGGGGAAAAAAAGGGAGGGAAAGTGGGGGAAAAGGCGGGGGGAAGGAAAAGAATACACCTTTCATAAAGATATTACATTGGCTTAGTAGTGAATAGATCAGATCTGTTTATTTTTGTTTACAAATTTTTCAGGCAGTGACATGGAGAAATACAAATACAACTGACATTTTAAGAGCTTGATCAATTCATATAAACCCTTAGCATTATGAAATAAACAAAACAAGAAACAGTAAATACTCATTTATTACTCAAAATTGTGTAGCAAATGAACCTGTGTTTAAATAAGAATTTCCTCTCCAAGTGCTGCCATTATGTTTTGACCACACAGCCAGAGTGAGACTGTTGTAATGTGACCTACATGACACTACACTATCTGGTTTCATTCACAGGAAGGGGAACAATCTCTGCTGTGACATAGCTATTCCAATAAAATGCATTTTTCTTTATGTGCTAGCATGAAATGGAAAGCTATAATGAAAAATAAACGACATGAAAAGCCATGAAGATCAGAGTGAGCATAGCAGAAACGTAAGGCTGATTTAAAAGATTAGGAAGGACATAGAGCAGAAATGGTCTACAAATTCATGGAAACATTAACAACAAAATCTGAAGATGAAAGAGTAACACTGTGCCTCAATGTTTGAAATATAATTCAAAGGTCAGGGACCTGCAGAAAGGCTTTTCCCTTGCAAGAGAGTTTTTCTACATTTCTCTTTTAGCAGGACATTCAGAGATGCTGTTTCCAGAGCACAGTCAGAGGAGAAGACAACTCAGAGGAAAAAGTGTATGTCAGGTAAATGTGAAATGCTCAGCAAGAAAACAGATGTCACACTTGGAGCATTCTCAGACCAGAGAGCCTTAGAAGACTGTGCAAGATGAACAGGCTCTGATTGCAGAATGGTGCCTGAACCTTACAGGAAATCATTTGCATCCCTCCCCATCACTGACCCATCAAATATCCCTTTCTGGAAAATCAGGTCACCAATCCAGAGTAAAAGCTAAAAAGGGAAATGGGAAGAGCCAAGTTATTAACTTCATATATATTCAGAGCTTGAAATAATTTCCCCTTGACATTTTTAAAGCGCATATCCCAAGTCATGTTTGGCTGCATTTCTTAGATCAATATGGCTAAGGGAACAAATTTCAGAGCCTCTTGACAACAGCACAGGTTTTACTACACAAATCAAGAGCTATGGAATGGAATGGAATGGAATGGAATGGAATGGAATGGAATGGAATGGAATGGAATGGAATGGAATGGAATGGAATGGAATGGAATAGAATAGAATAGAATAGAATAGAATAGAATAGAATAGAATAGAATAGAATAGAATAGAATAGAATAGAATAGAATAGAATTAACCAGCTTGGAAAAGACCTTGGAGACCATCGAGTCCAACCCATCACCCATTTCCATCTAATCAACTAAACGACGGCACCAAGTGCCTCATCCAGTCCCCTCTTAAACACCTCCAGTGATGGTGACTCCACCACCTCCCTGGGCAGCACATTCCAATGGCAAATCTCTCTTGCTGGGACGAACTTCTTCCTAACATCCAGCCTAAACCTCCCCTGGTGCAGCTTGAGACTGTGTCCTCTTGTTCCGGTGCTGGTTGCCTGGGAGAAGAGACCAACACCCAGTTGGCTACAACTTCCCTTCAGGGAGTTGTAGAGAGCAAGAAGGTCTTCCCCTGAGCCTCCTCTTCTCCAGGCTAAGCAACCCCAGCTCCCTCAGCCTCTCCTCACAGGGCTGTGCTCCAATCACAGGGCTTGTGCTCCAAATCAGACTTCACAGCTCACAGGTCTTCTCTTAAATTGTCACAACAGAGTTGAACAGAATGGAGGTGTCCTCACTTAGCTGTTTCAGATACTAGGGCATGGAATCCTACTTATAAGTTCGAACTTCCTCATTGCACTGGCAGAGTTTGCACCACTAAAGAGAGCAGTACAAACTGGGTAGCTTCTTGTTTCGTACAGCTGTAACATGCAGGAGTTAAATCCAGAGCTGGAATTTGTAGAACCACAGGATATTAGCTTAGCTTTAGCAAGAGGCCCTTGTATCTTCTGCTCACAGATCCTTGGGTGAACATCTTCATCAAACATGTTGAATTTACTAATTAAGAGTAAACTTTTTTCTCCCAGTGTCACCTTTGTAAGTTCAGCTTGGTGCCTGTGTGTAGTGCTGGGGACCTTTGTTCTCTGCCTTGTAGCTACTCAAGAAAATGCATCAAAAAGGACAAAGTAAGGAAGTGTCTTACACACCAAAAAGGATGGGAGAAGAGAAGAAACTTAATTTCTCTGCAATAATTCCATTTTCAAAAAAAAAAAATTGTCTCAAATCTGTTTTGCTGCCTTAACAGTCTCTGATACAACATTTCATTGCAGCATTATTAGGGTTTATAAGTACTTACGTATATCTCACCCCAAACAAGAGAGGGCACAGTCCTCTTGTGTATACCTACAAACATGTGCCTGGCTCGTGCACATACCTTGCCTCCCTAGAAATGGCCTCTGTGTTGCTTTCCTGAATGTACCTCCCACAATAAGATCTACAAAGCTTCCAAAAGTTGTGCTGACATAGCAATAATCTGGAAATATCCCTCTGGAAGCGCCTATTGATTGTCACTGTAGGTGGATTATACAAGGGATCCATCTTAATTACCAGAAAGTATCTCCTTGGAATGGCCAGCAATGTAGCAAAAATGATGCACAAGGAGATCCATTACTCTCAGGGAAAGGTCAATCCAATAGGATGTATGTTTGCATTCAGGTCAAGTGATGGCTAGTCCATCACCAGGCTCCATTCTCACTGCCCTGTCAGCTCTGTAATGGCTTCACCTCTGCTCCATACCTCTCACCTCCCTCTCCCTGGTGCCAGAATGATAACATGAATTAGGGCAGCTGGAGGTAACAGGGCACAGCTGTATTATCACAGATGATAAACAGTGTCAAAGGCAATTACGGGAGCTGCAGAGAGAGGAGGGATCTTTCAAACCTATCCTTTGCATCCTGTACTCTGGGAGGAAAAATACCTGGCCTGTAATGAGAGCAGAGAAGAGGAAGTGGAAGGAGGAAACCAGTTTTGCCACCTCATCTTCTGCAAGCATTTTCTCCCCTTTGGGAACACCTCCAGTCTACTGGAAATCCAGCTGTAAAGAATTGTCAAGGAGCAGGACAGGGAGGCTTGAGTGTGAGTGACCTCGTGTGTGATTTGAAAAGGAGCTGGTTCTTGATAGAAAAACAAAGGTATCCACAATAGTCACAATCACATCTGGCACCTGCAGTCAAAAAGTTATTAATGCCTAGCAGAGGTGTTTCCCAGAAGTTTGCTGCTCCAGAAGGCAGCCTAGGATAGGAACATAGGTAGGGCACTATGAAGAGTGCTCCAAAGAACTCTCTCTCCCTTTCTGGTGGATACACAGGCAACTCAGGAGGGCTAGTCTTCTCCATTTGGTTTCTCCCATCAATACCTGCATGCATAGAAGTGAGCACCTACCTGTTTGCTCTGGACTCAGACCCTATAGTGTGGCCAGCAGGAGCAGGGAAGTCATTCTGCCCTGTACTCAGCACTGGTTAGGCCACACCTTGAGTCCTGTGTCCAGTTCTGGGGCCCTCACTTTAGGAAAGATGTTGAGTTGCTGGAAGGTGTCCAGAGAAGGGTAACAAAGCTGAGGAGGGGTTTGGAACACTAGCCCTATGTGGAGAGGCTGAGGGAGCTGGGGTTGCTTAGCCTGGAGAAGAGGAGGCTCAGGGCAGACCTTCTTGCTGTCTACAACTCCCTGAAGGGAGGTTGTAGCCAGGTGGAGGTTGGTCTCTTCTCCCAGGCAACCAGCACCAGAACAAGAGGACACAGTGTCAAGCTGCACCAGGGGAGGTTTAGGCTGGAGGTTAGGAAGAAGTTCTTCCCAGCAAGAGAGATTGGCCATTGGAATGTACTGCCCAGGGAGGTGGTGGAGTCACCATCACTGGAGGTGTTTAAGAGGAGACTGGTTGAGGCACTTGGTGCCATGGTTTAGTTGATTAGATGGTAATGGGTGATGGGTTTGACTTGATGATCTTGAAGGTCTTTTCCAACCTGGTTAACTCTATTCTATTCTATTCTATTCTATTCTATTCTATGCTATGCTATGCTATGCTATGCTATGCTATGCTATGCTATGCTATGATATGCTATGCTATGCTATGCTATGCTATGCTATGCTATGCTATGCTATGATATGCTATGCTATTCTAAAGAAAGCTTTGTGCAACCACTGCAGAGCATCCAGTGGTGTTGTGAATAATTTGGCTGCTGCCCATGATCCTACACACCGTGCACAAACTGAGTTTATAAAATAAAATATTAATTACATTTATTATACATTGAATCAGATTATGATTTTCCTGGATTTGATTAGCCTTTTCCCAAGAAAAGGCCAATGTTTGTCACTGGATCTCATGCCTATGTGTGTTTTTAAGCCTCCTCTAGATAGAACCCAAATGAATTTGCAAAATGAGTGCCAGGATCATGTTTACTCTGGATCTGTAGTCCATTGGCTGCACCAGATTTAAACTGGAAAAGCCAAAATGTACAGATTCAATCATGTATGCTATTCCCCTGTACGCTGCACTGGTTAGGCCACACCTTGAGTCCTGTGTCCAGTTCTGGGCCCCTCAGTTTAGGAAGGATGTTGAGTTGCTGGACCATGTCCAGAGAAGAACAATGAAGATGGTGAAGGGTTTGGAACACAAGCCCTATGAGGAGAGGCTGAGGGAGCTGGGGTTGCTTAGCCTGGAGAAGAGGAGACTCAGGGGTGACCTCTGAGTCTCTGGAGCACCTCTCCTATGAGGACAGACTGAAGGAGTTGGGGCTGTTCTGTCTGGAGAAGAGAAGGCTCTCAGGTGACCTAGTTGTGGCCTTCCAGTATCTGAAGGTGGCTACAAGAAGACTGGGGAGGGACTTCTCAGGACATCAGGTAGTGATAGGACTAGGGCAAATGGAATGAAGCTGGAGGTGGGGAGATTCACGCTAGATGTGAGGAGGAAGTTCTTCCCCATGAGAGTGGTGAAGCCCTGGAATGGGTTATCCAGGGAGGTGGTTGAAGCCCCGTCCCTGGAGGTGTTTAAGAGCAGGCTGGATGAGGCTCTGGCCAGCCTGATCTAGCGTGGGGTGTCCCTGCCCGTGGCAGGGGTTGGAACTAGAAGATGATTCTTGTGGTCCCTTCCAACCCTGACTGATTCTATAATTCTATGATTATTGCTCTCTACAACTACCTGAAGGGAGGTTATAGACAGGCAGAAGTCGGTCTCTTCTCCCAGGCAGCCAGTACCAGAACAAGAGGACACAGTCTCAGGCTGCTCCTGGGGAGGTTTAGGCTGGATGTTAGGAAGAAGTTCTACACAGAGAGAGTGATTGCCCACTGGAATGGGCTGCCTGGGGAGGTGGTGGAGTCATCTTCATTGGAGGTGTTGAGGAGGAGACTTGGTGGGGTGCTTGGTGCCATGGTTTAGTTGTTTAGGTGGGTTGGATTGCTTGATGGGTTGGACATGATGATCTCGAAGGTCTCTTCCAACCTGGTCTATTGTGTTGTATTGTATTGTATTGTATTCTATTCTATTCTATTCTATTCTATGAGGAAACAGAAACCCAAGTCATTTCCATTTTTGTCAAAGCTACTCTAGTATTTCAGACAGGTTCCTCCCATGCTATGGATACCAACACAGGTGTAGCTTCATTCTCCATTTTTTTCACCCCACCTCCCCACCTGCCATTGGTATTTCATGAGGGGAAAAAAATAAATGAAATTAAAAAAATAAAAGTAATAAAAAGCCTCAGTCTAGAATTTAAGGCCAAAAGGACTTTGTACAACACTTTCCTCCCCACCTCTGCATCCCAACTCTTCCCACAACAGCCCTCCTGAACTTTTTGGTAACCAGCACAGAAACTCTTCCTAGGTAACTAGAGTATGGGTGCTGCAGCACTCTTAATGATGGCCTCATCTGGAATTGCTTTATTAATATTTATTAAGTGATCAGTAGCTGCAGGTACATTCTTTAATAACTTATTTATAAAGCATGCTATAAAACACATTAAAAATACATTCTTTAACAGATAACACCATAACAAGATGCTGTAAAGCAAACTATAAAACGTAAATGACGACTGTACCTGAACTGAAAACACACTGGAGGCTAGGAAAAGGAGGGAGAGAAGAAGAGAAGCTGTACCAAATTGCCTGAAAACAATAAGTACTTTTTTTGTGGAGCTGAGGATTAATTCAGGTGACATTTAAAAGGATAAATATACAGCATTGGACTGTTTTGACCCATGCTAACAGGCAGGCAGGGTGGAAAGGGCTGCTTGTGGGTGGGGATGTGAACCATCTGGATCCCAAACCCCTGGTCCAGATGTCCCCACAACTCTTCTCCCTTAGCCTTTCATGCCCCCCTTTGCCCTCTATGCTTCCCCCTCCTCTCTACTCCCTTCCTCGTCCCCATTTCTTCCCCTTATCCCTTTCTCTTTTCTTCTTGCACCTTTTCCCACCTTCTTTACAGGTTGTCATTACAGGTTGTCATTGGAATATTAAGGGGATTCGAGAGTAGGACAATGGATAACAGAGCTGTCACAGACATTTCCAAACCCACTTGCAAGGCAGGTTTGGTTCTTGGTGATCCTGTGTGTCCTCAGTCCCCTTCACACATTGGCCTGAAGCCAAGGAAAACACCACCAGCACTGTGCCAACATTCCTTCAGCTGATTCTTCAGTTCAAGATGCTGTCCAATTCTGGAGCAAGAATTTTCTGTCCCTAGGAAAATCCAGTCATCTATCAGAACGAGATTTCCATCTGAGCTGGCCACCGTGGTTCCCATTAGAGCAAAAAGGGAAAAAAGACACTGGGAGATCAAGGTAGCTCACAGCCAGATGGGCAAATCCTGCCCACAAGAAGCAGGACCAAGAACCCCCCGTTTGATATCCTTCCACAGATATTTGCTGCTCACCACTTTGACCATAGAAGGAATAGAATAGAATAGAATAGAATAGAATAGAATAGAATAGAATAGAATAGAATAGAGTAGAGTAGAATAGAATAGAATAGAATAGAATAGAATAGAATAGAATAGAATAGAATAGAATAGAATAGAATAGAATAGAATAGAATGGAATGGAATGGAATGGAATAGAACGGAATAGAATGGAATAGAATAGAATAGAATAGAATAGAATAGAATAGAATAGAATAGAATAGAATAGAATAGAATGGAATGGAATGGAATGGAATGGAATGGAATAGAATAGAAGAATAGAATAGAATAGAATAGAATAGAATAGAATAGAATAGAATAGAATAGAATAGATAAACCAGGTTGGAAAAGAACTTTGAGATCATCCAGTCCAACCTATCATACAACACCATCTAATCAACTAAACCATGGCACCAAGTGCCTCATCCAGGCTCTTCTTAAACACCTCTAGTGATGGTGACTCCACCACCTCCCTGGGCAGCACATTCCAATGGCAAATCTCTCTGTGAAGAATTTCTTCCTTACCAGGTACGATTCTCGTCATGCTCCTGAATGTCTAACTGAGAGAGAGAAAAGTCACAAAAAGTCATTAGCAACCATGTTTCATTGTTAATTACTTCTTTTGGACAAAAAGGGAAGAGTCCTGGCCTTGAAAAACATTTGTGAGCAAACTTATGTTTCTGTCTATATTTGTGTGCAAAGAGAAGTCAGTGACATGACAGGTAAATTGCCCACCCCTAGCTTAGCCCAGATTTCCAGCCCCAAGGGGGTCTCAGGAGATCTAGAACCTTAAAACAGAGAGAGGAAATATTTGCTGTGAGTATTAAAAATAAGATAAAAGCTATGCATAGAAAACCATCATTTGCTCCCAAACAGAACCTGGATCTGACCTGGACCTTAATTTTTTTTCCCCTCTCCCAGCTTCACCCGAATTCTTGAGGACTTTCCCTTTTTTGGTGAAATCAGCCTCAATTCTGGGCCACTCAGTCTCTTGATTTTCTCCTTGCAGGAGTGCTGAAACCCCTCCACCAGCCTTTTCCCCTTCCCTCTCCCGCCTCCTCCTGCGGCAAGCTAAAATGGCAAGACTAATTTCATTCCTTTTCCTTTAGTTTGTCTATCTGTGACAACCCTTTTTATGCATTTAATTCATTCTCAATTTCTCATAATCAGGCGAAAGGTGTCCCCTAAGGTTAGGAGAGAGCTTGTCAAAAAGGCAGCGTAAATTTGCAGAGGTAATCACCAGTCTATCTCCTCTCCCCACTGCCCATGGAACTATTAACTAATATCAGCCTCTAATCTTTTTTGTACTTATTTATTTTGCAGTGAGAAACTAGTGTTATAAACACTCCTACTGTCAAAACTTGTCATCCTCATTACCTCAAGGCGGGCTCGATCTCAGTTATTTTAATTTCATAGTTTCTCGAATTTACAGCCGCTGGAAATTGAGTACAAAATCCATTATCATTTGTATATTTTAATTATGCAAATGAGGCAGCTCAGCTGCTCTGGCCGAGACCTGCAGGGATGCCTAACTTCAGTCTGGGTGATTACAATTTATCCAGTCGAGTCACTTTAATTGTAACAAGCTAATTACATTGTTCCATTTGGCTTTAACAAAAGAAAAGGAGACGGAAGACGCTTAATGGCAAAGGCCCAGCGCTACGGCGCATCTCCCCGGCGAGCGCGGCGGGGGCAAGGCGAGCTCCAGCCCCGCACACCTGCGGAGGAGATGAGGTGGATTTGGGCAGGGGGTTGTCTGCCCCAAGGGGAAATGCAGGGGAAGGAGGGCATCAGCACAGAAGAAATTTGGGAGGGGATGCTTGCCGTGCCGCAGCCGTTGCCAAGCTGCTTCAGAGCAAACCACCCTTGGCACCCAAAGGATGGCCGAAGGGGGAGGCTAGTGCTGTACCCGTGTCTCCATCACCCCAACCATCCCTGAGCACCTTATGATAGAGAATGTTACAGAAACACATCTCAGTTAAATTCTCAAGGACTGTTAATTCCTAGGTATCGAGTCTTTAAGTCTGTTATAAGAAATGCTATCTGCATTTATAGACATTACATGCAGGTTAGGAGGGGGGGGGGGGGAAATTAAAGAAATTTAAAAGGGGGAAAGAAAGAAAAACATCCTCACCACCTCCAGGAGCCCTGATCAGCAATTACCTTCTCAGACCCACAATAAATGCTCACTACCTAAATTAAATACCCAGGAGAGATGTAATATGGTTGCCCACACCTTCACGGAGGCTGTTAATAAATAATTACTTCTCTTGCACTGGCCATCTGAGGATCTCAAAACCTTTTGTAAGTATTAATGAATGAAGCCTTGGTGTGATAGAGCAGAGGCATATTCTCATCAGCTCTTTATAAATGGGGAATGAAGGTTTAGAGAAGCAAAGCAGCTGCAGGGTTTTCAAGGGAAAATCTGGATTTAGTCCAACCAGCTCAAAGACAGTTGTTCAGTCACACACGTCCTGCTCCTTACTCATATCCCATGAGCCACAGCATGAAGACCACCCTTTAGGTCTCATGCCCAGTCTGCATAGCTTTCCCATGGCCTCCTGTGGTGACAGCAGACATCAGTTTCCTCCAAGCCTCCTTCCTCAGAAGACTACACTGGAAGAACCCATCAGCTCCTGAACACAGAATCACAGAGTGGTTTGGGTTGAAAGGGACCTTTATAGGTCATGTAGACCAACACCCCTGCAGTGAGCAGGGACATCTATGTTAGGTGCCTCAGAGCCCTGTCCTACCTGTCCTGGTGTGTTGCCAAGGATGAGGTGTCTACCACCTCTCTGGGAAATTATACCAGAGCTTCCCACTCACAGCATAAGCAATTTCTTCCCTGTCTCTAGTCAAAATCTCCTCCCTTTTAGTTCAAAACCATTTCCCTTTGTCCTACCACAACAGACCCTGTGTGGCAGTTCAGGCTGGGTGCCTCCTGTTACTGCCACACAAGTCACACCTCCGGTGTCTCATGTGTCCAGCCCAGTAAGGTGGACACAGGAAGCAGCCTATTTCTACCCATAAATCCTGTGCCCTATACATTCATCTGCAAAGTCATTCTCTTCCTCTTTCTTCCCCCTCTGCTCCCGTGGGAGATGCTCCCATTTGGGTAACCTGGCCAGCCTGAGACTAGCCTAGCAGTGGGGGGAAGAAAGAGCCCTGGGGCATTTAGGTACACCTCAGGTGGGGAGAAGGGAAGAGCTGGGGGCCTTTGGGTGTGCTGTAAGGGACTCTGTGTGCTTTGGGGTTGCCACTATACTTTCTAGTTTTCTGTAAAACACTAATTGCTTTTTTGATTTAAACTTTCCATCACCCTCCAATCCATTTGTCTGAGTGTCATTCTTTTGTCCCTTCTCAGGGCAATAGAGGATCTGTCTGGCCTCAAACCAGGACACTATGCTGAAAAGATTGTCCTCATCTTTCTTATAGGTGCCCTTTAATTATTGAAAGGCCTTAAGAAGGTCTCCCTGGAGTGTTCTTTTCTCCAGGCTGAAGTCCAACTCTCTCATCCTTTCTTCATAGGAAAGATGTAATAGATCATTTTTGTGGCCTCCTCTAGACCTGCTTCCACAAGTCCATGTTTTCTCTGTGCTGAGACTTCAGAGCTGGGCACAGTATTGCAGTTGGAGTCCCACCAGTACAAAGCAGAAGGGCAGCATCACGTCCCTTGAGATCCGGCTGTACTAGGGAAAATAAATTTGAAGGCAGAATCTCAACCACTGGGGGAAAAAATCTACACAGATGTGAGACCTGAAGTTCATTTATGAAATACTGTCATGGAGGCCTCAAAAGCACACCAGGCAGTGAACCAGCTGGAGGCCTTGCTTCACACCAAGAGAGACACCAGAATCTTGCAGTGTATCTGCTGTGATACCCATGTGCACTGAGTGAGTTCCATGTCCTCCTTCCTGATCCTCACAGCCACAACGGATCAGGACTGCCAGCTCTAACACTAGGCACCACTGTGAGACCTCCAGCATCTCTGCTGGAATGTGCAAAAGGATCATGCTTTGTCTTCTGACCTTGTCTTCTGACATTAGCACCTACCTGTCCTTGGTAAAAACACCTCCCTTCTCCAATAACCTCTGCCTGACCACTGTGGGATTAACTGTACAGAATCATAGAATCAACAAGGTTGGAAGAGACCTCAAAGATCATCAGGTCCAACCTGTCACCCAACACCTCATGACTACTAAACCATGGCTCCAAGTGGCACATCCAACCCCCTCTTGAGTAGCTCCAGGGATGGTGCCTCCACCGCCTCCCCGAGCAGCACATTCCAATGGCATAATAACTCTTTCTGGGAAGAACTTCTTCCTAACATCCAGCCTAAACCTCCCCTGGTGCAGCTAGAACCTGTGTCCTCTTGTTCTGATGCTGGTTGCCCGGGAGAAGAGACCAACCCCCTCCTGGCTACAAGAAGAATAATCATTCCTTGGCAGAGAAGACACAAAAGCAGCACATAGATCTTTTCCATCTCTAGCTGCTAGGGATCTGCATTATTATTGTTATTTCCTTTGATACACTGCATTCAATTAATTTCCTCCAGCACACACTTATGGCACTCCAAGGAGTGTTCCAGGAGTTCTGCTTTTCCAACACAGCCAGTTAGCCAGCATCCTTTGTGCCAGTTTGGCTACCTTGGAGTAGGTAAGGGGAAGAGAGAAGCTGATCCTTCCCAGAGAAACTCCTACGCTGAGGTGAGGGAAGCCTAAGCCCTGCTTGTGTTATCCCCACAAGACAGTTCATGGTGTCCCATTCAATAAAGCAGCAGTAACCACCATCTTGCTGCATTCCCTTGTCAGCCACCAAACCATGGCAGGGAAAGGAAATTGAACCCATTAAACACACACACACAGATGCCTCTGTGCCATTGCCCTGCTCGGGGCGGGAGGAAGAAACCTCTATTAATGTTGTTGTGCTTTTTTTCCTATTTCATCTTTATGAAACACAGTTGTTGAATCACTAAAAAGAGAAAGGGAAGGGGGGGGAGGGGAGCATGATGAGGAGCAGCAGCAGCTACTGTAACATCCACACAGCAAGTATCTGGGAATGAAGCACAGAAATAGGCTGTCACTTTTGTACAATACTGGGTGCTGCTGAGGGTTGTGTGGCACAATGGCATGTCTCTGCCTCTCCCACTCCCCAGAGAGGTTCCCAACCTCCCTACATCTGGAGGCTCCCTTTGTCTTCTGGTGCCTTGTATTTGGAGGCCTAACCAGGTCTCTGAGAACCTTGCTTAGGGTGTGGTATCTTTTTTAGGTGGAGTGTAGGATCGTGGAATGGTTTGGGTTGCAAGGGACCTATGAGGAGAGGCTGAGGGAGCTGGGGTTGCTTAGCCTGGAGAAGAGGAGGCTCAGGGGAGACCTTATTGCTCTCTACAACTCCCTGAAGGGAGGTTGTAGCCAGCTGGGGGTTGGTCTCTTCTCCCAGGGCACCCAGCACCAGAGCAAGAGGACACAGTCTCAAGCTGTGCTAGGGGAGGTTTAGGCTGGAGGTGAAGAAGAAGTTCTTCATAGAAAGAGAGATTGGCCATAGGAATGTGCTGCCCAGGGAGGTGGTGGAGTCACCTTCACTGGAGGTGTTTAGGAAGAGACTTGATGGGGTGCTTGGTGCCATGGTTTAGTTGATTAGATGGTGTTGGGTGATGGGTTGGACTCAATGATCTTGAAGGTCTTTTCCAACCTGCTTAATGCTATTCTATTCTATTCTATTCTTTAATTCTCATCTAATCCAATTCTCCTGAAGTAAGCAGGGACAACTTAAGCTATGTTGTGTTGCTCAGAGCCCTGTCTATCCTGACCTGGAATAGTGCCAGGGATGAGGCACTACCACCTCTCTGGGCAACCTATGCCAGACTTTCACTACCCACAGCATAAAAAAACTTCTTTCTTATGTCTCATCTAAATCCTCCTCTTTTAGTTCAAAGCCATTATCCTTTGTCCTGCTGCAACAGGTGCTGCTAAAAAGATTGTCCTTATCTTTCTTATAGGCCTGCTTTACTTATTGAAAGGCTACAAAATGGTCTCCCCAGAGCCTTGTCTTCTCCAGGCCGATCAATCTTAAGAATCCCAGTCACTCTTCACAGGAGAGATGTTTCATTCCTTTGATTTTTGTGGCCTCCTCTAGACCTGCTCCAACAGGTCTATGTTTTTCCCATGCTGAGGGCTCCAGAGCTGGACACAGTACTGCAGGTGAGGTCTCACAAGAGTCGAGAAGAAGGGCAGAATCACCTCCCTTGAGACCAGCTGGCCATGCTGCTTTTGATGCAGCCCAGGATACAGTTTGTCCTCTGGTCTGCAAGCACCTATTGCTGGCTCACATCCAGCTTTTCATCTGCCAGTACCCCCAGATCCTTCACAACAAGGCTGCTCTCAATTGCTTCATCACACAGCCTGTCTAGATAGTGGAGACTGCCGTGACCAGGTGCAGGACCTGGCACTTGGTCTTGTTGAACTTCATGAGGTTCACATGAGCCCACTTCTTAAGTTTGTTCAGGTCCCTCTGAATGGCACCCCATCCTTCTGGCATGTCAGCTGCACCTCAATGACTTGACTGTGCAGGAGCAGCATCACCTCAACCTAGACTACTGATTTCAATTAGACAGCCTGAGGACCCCAAGGTTTTCAAGCACTGCACTGATGAATCATTCAGTTGCCATGTGGCTCTGGCTCCACAGTCACACCAAACCCAGAAGCAGGTGTAGCAAGGTACAGTGGGAGCCCAGTCTTGGTCCTCCTGACAGCAACAGCCTCAGGAAGAGCTACCACAGATGGACCAGGGCTCCTGCAGTGCACAACCATCATTGCATATGCTTGCAGAGCCCAGGCTTGACCAGGGTCTGTCAGGAGGACAAGTTGCAGATGGCCGTTCCAAAATGTTCTATCAGACCCTGCGCTCTGAGATACCCAGCATGAAGAGTAAAGCCCTAGCCTAGAGCACAGGTAAAAGCAAAGGAAAAGTCATTGCCATATTGGAAAGCCTTGCTCTTTCCTGTTTCAAACCATGGCCATCAAGTCAAGCCAAGAAAGAAGCATAGAATCATAGAATTATTTTGGTTGGAAAAGACCTTTAAGAGCATAAAATACAACCACTAATCCAGCACTGCCAGTTCTGCTGCTAAACCATGTCCCAGAGCTCCACATCTACACTTCTTTTAAATACTTCCAGGGATGATGACTACACCCCTGTCCCAGGGCTTGACAACCATTTTGGTGAAGAAATTTTTCCTAATATTCAACTTAAACTTTCTCTGATGCACCTTAAGGCCATTTCATCTTATCCCATTGTTTGTTACTTGGAAGAAGAGACGGGCCCCAGCTTGCTGCAACCTCCATTAAGGTATTGCACAGAGCAGTAAGGTCTCTCCTCAGCCTTCTTTTCTCCAGGCTAAGCAATCCCTCACCCACTTCTCATACAACTTGTCCTCTAGACCCTTCTCCAGCTTTGCTGACCTTCTTTGCACATGCTCCAGCACATGCAAGCATGCATACCTCCACCAACAGGTCTCTTGCTCCTTAGTCATTTCCTTGGCACTTCCCATGCCACCTGCAATTTCTCTGTTCTCTGTAGCACACCACAAAAATCTCCTCAGTTTTCAGTCTCCTGTTGAGGACTCATAAAGCTTTAGCACCAGCACCAGCAACATATTGCTCCTCACACATATGAGAAAACCAAGAGAATAGAAAGGTCTGAACATAGAAAGGACTCAAGTCTGGGAAAGCATGGGATGGCATCAAACTAGTAGTATTTGTAGCTTTGTATCATTTGTAGCATACACTTTAATGTCAGACTGGAATAATACCTTTCCTATCTTCAATCTTTTACCCAGCCTGCCCAAACTGTTCAAAGCACATATGAGGCCAAGCATAGGGATAATAGTCATTGTACTGTCAACATATATAGAGAGTAAAATAGGGGAGCTTTATAAAATGCCAGTCAGCTACTGGACTGGGTACCCATGGCACACAACAATGGAAAACAGTGCTAGAGAAACCCAAGGGGAATTTTCTTGTAGGCACACCATCCATTCTTTGATCAATAGCAGCAGTGGAAAAGCTGCAGCCATCTGCTTCCTCACTGCATTCACTTATTCTCCACTTCCACTTTCCTAATTTTCCACAAAATCCCCAGGACCCTTGCCAGCACAAACTGAAGAACTCCAAATTAACCTACTGTAGTGTTCAAAAGTTGTTTGGTTTGTTTGGGGTTTTGTTGTTTTGGCTTGGTTTTGTTTTTTGGGGGTTTTGTTTGTTTGGGGTTTTTTGAATGGTGGTTATTCTGGCTTTTCTACGCCTCCCTGAGATGATAGATCAGCTAAACATCTTCTTGTCACTCTAGTGAGGTAACAGGCTCAACAGGTTGTGAATGTAGAAACTTCATCCTCATGAACAGAATACAGAATTAACCAGGTTGGAAAAGACCTTCAAGATTATCAAGTCCAACCTACCACCCAACACCATCTGATCAACTAAACCATGGCAACAAGTGCCCCATCAAGTCTCCTCCTGAACACCTCCAGTGATGGTGCCTCCAGCGCCTCCCCCAGCAGCACATTCCAATGGCAAATAACTCTTTCTGGGAAGAACTTCTTCCTAACATCCAGCCTAAACCTCCCCTGGTGCAGCTTGAGACTGTGTCCTCTTGTTCTGGTGCTGGTTGCCTGGGAGAAGAGGCCAACCCCCACCTGGCTACAACCTCCCTTCAGGGAGTTGTAGACAGCAATAAGGTCTGCCCTAGAGCATCCTCTTCTCCAGGTTAATCAACCCCACCTCCTTCAGCCTCTCCTCATAGGACTTGTGCTCCAGACCCCTCCCCAGCTTTGTTGCCCTTCTCTGGACACCTTCCAGCAAGTCAACGTCTTTTCTAAACTGAGGGGTCCAGAACTGGACACAGGACTCAAGGTGTGGCCTAACCAGTGCAGTGTACAGGGGCACAATGACCTCCCTGATCCTGCTGGCCACACTCTTCCTGATCCAGGCCATGACGCCATTGGCCTTCTTGGCCACCTGGGCACACTGCAGGCTCATGTTCAGCCTACTCTCAACCAGCATCCCCAGGTCCCTCTCTGCCTGGCCACTCTCCAGCCACTCTGACCCCAGCCTGTAGCACTGCATGGGGTTGTTGTGGCCAGTGTGTAGAACCCAGCACTTAGGTGTGTTCAATCTCATGCCCTTGAACTCTGCCCATCTGTCCAGCCTGCAGGTCCCTCTGCAGAGCATTTCACTCACAACGTTCAAGGCCAGGTTGGATGCAGGTCTCAACAACCTGATTGAGTTGAAGATGTCCCTGCTCATTGGAGAGTGAATGAACTAGATTACCTGTGTAAGTCCCTTCCAACTCAAACCATGACATGAATACACAGATGGACAGAGTTGCTGGTCATCTTAAAAAATTCTGGGTCATCTTAAAAACCCAACTGTCCCCCTTATTGCAGATGACAGGCTGTATAGCGAGGTACACTACTCTCTGGCATCCAGACAAAATGCTACCTGAACATTTTAGTGAGACCAGATGTCAACAAAATAACCTCTCCTATGGGTTTCTAATGTTTGTTATTTCACTTAGTGCTTCCATTGACATAGGAGATACATTTATCTGTGTACCTCTAATGGTATATGAGTAAAATGCCTGGAGAGTAAATAAAAACAGCAACCTTTTTTATAGCTTCTTGTACTGGCAGATCAGGACATATCTTAAAAGGGGAAATGATCATTTGTGGCTACTCAGAAGAGAACACAAGGTGGGATTTTTCTGCCAGTCTAATCTATTCAGGTATCACTTTGTTTAACATTGCAAGGACTGAACCAAGTCTTGTCCCTGAAGATGGGTGAGGCTGTTGGAACCTACATCTCATTCATTTTCTATAAGGCAAACCCCATAGCTCCTTTCTCAATTCTGAAAGTGAAAATCACTCAAGTTTGCAATGTTCTCTATGTATACTCCTAAGTCCTTTTAGGATAAAGTGATTTGAAGGCCTAAATCCTCTTACAGGCTAGCCTGGGGTGTCTGTAAATGCGCTAGATTATGGAAATACAGGGGTGTGACAAAGTTGGGGGTCAATGTTTGGCCTTGCCAGAAGAGCTGGCACAGATGGGCAGAATCCAACAGTGTGAGATTGAACACATCCAAGTGCTGGGTTCTGCACATTGGCCACAAGAACCTCATGCAGTGCTACAGGCTGGGGTCAGAGTGGCTGAAGAGTGGCCAGGCAGAGAGGGACCTGGGGGTACTGGTTGAGAGTAGGCTGAACATGAGCCTGCAGTGTGCCCAGGTGGCCAAGAAGGCAAATGGCATCCTGGCCTGGATCAGGAAGAGTGTGGCCAGCAGGATCAGGGAGGTTATTGTGCCCCTGTACACTGCACTGGTTAGGCCGCACCTTGAGTCCTGTGTCCAGTTCTGGGGCCCTCACTTTAGGAAAGATGTTGAGTCACTGGAAGGTGTCCAGAGAAGGGCAACAAAGCTGGGGAGGGGTTTGGAGCACAGCCCTGTGAGGAGAGGCTGAGGGAGCTGGGGTTGCTTAGCCTGGAGAAGAGGAAGCTCAGGGCAGACCTTCTTGCTGTCTGCAACTCCCTGAAGGGAGGTTGTAGCCAGCTGGGGGTTGGTCTCTTCTCCCAGGCAAGCAGCACCAGAACAAGAGGACACAGTCTCAAGCTGCACCAGGGAACGTTTAGGCTGGAGGTTAGGAAGAAGTTCTTCCCAGCAAGAGAGATTGGCCATTGGAATGTGCTGCCCAGGGAGGTGGTGGAGTCACCCTCACTGGGTGTATTTAAGAGGAGCCTGGATAGGATGCTTGGTGCCAGTCATGAAAATAGTTTCCAGGCTTTCAGGTGGATTTTTGTAAATGTCACAATAACAAGTGTCTGAGACATATACCTTTGCTTTTCATCTAGGTGTGGTAACAAGTTTTAGTCTTCCAGAATTCAAGGTGTACTTTGGGACTGCATTATTACAGCTGTAATGACCTTCTAGGCATGCTGTACTCTTTTATTGTATAGCCTTACAGTAATCCATACTCATAAAATCTCAGGACTCGTCACTCTAATGTCCTCTCTATTAATTGCTACTTGCGTCAGAAATAAAATTGCAATGGTCAATAAATACAAATTCCATCAACATTCAAAAAAAAAAAAAAAGGGTGGGAAAAGGAGGAAAGACAGTACTGAAAGCATGAGGAGAAACATTCTATTCTAGGAAACATCCTTCTGGCTAATTTACCTCATGCAGATGAACCAAAATACTGCAATAGCAAGTCCCTCTACCATATATTTTGCACTCTGGTCATGCTAATGTGTTTGAATATCAGCTTGATGGCTGGTGTAAACATAGCATCACCCATGACTTCCAGCAGCTGTTGGTATGAACCTCACACAGAAAACAGGCACTTCACATAATTAAACAGCCAAGTAGGCAAACCCAGACAAAAGAGCCGTAAGTTGTCAACAGTCAGCTCATAAGGCTATACATCATGGTTGATGTATATCATGCTTGATGCTGTTTCCATTAGCATAAAAGGAGGGGGGGATCAAGTTGGATATTTTTGGTGAAGATTTGGAGGTAGGGAGAAAGTGAAGCATTTAAACTTCTTCATCGATGCTGATTATGATAATGAGCATAGGTCATCAGTGATGACATTGGCAGTCTTAATCTTTCTTTCCGGCATCATTTTTACAGAATACGGAATTAACCAGGTTGGAAAAGACCTTTGAGATCATTGAGTCCAACCTATCACCCAACACCATCTAATCAACTGTGGCACTATGGGATCTCCTCTCAAGGGGCTCATACAGGGTGGACCCAGAGGATTTACACTCACCAGGGAGCATCGTAGCAGGTTCTCCAGTGCCGAATGACTGCAATGGTACCATCCACCCTCCTCTCCAAATTTTCATCTGTCATAGGAAATAGGATAGGGTTGCACCAGACATTTTTTATTTAAGTGTATGCCATTCCTGAGGAAAAGGAACAACCCTGAATAGTAACACAAGGGCAGCAGAATCTCCTTGCAGCAGGCCCACACTCCCCATGCAGTGGATGGAGGGACATAAATAATTGAAGAGAATCATTTTGTAATGCTCTGACCCCTGAGTGTTGCACATCAGTCATACAGATACTGTCTCTCTCCAACCCAGCCTGCCCAGTCCTCCACTTTGCTGTACCCACCATTAATGACCTTTCAGGAGAATTAACTGGTACCAACTCATCAACTACAGAACTACTGCATTTTTAAAAAGCAACAATGTAGTTCTACTTGTTTGCCCACATAGATTAGTTTTGTAAAAAACAATTAACATGATTTAAACAGCTGGTTGTGGAATGTCTATTGAACTGCCAGGTACCATTTTCTGCCCTGTTCAGAAACAAAGGGTGGGACCCTATTAAACTTGTGAAAGGACCTAATTGCGGCAAGTCTGTCGGCAGGTCTTGAGCTGATTATTTGATTCAAAGACAGTGAGAAATGTAGCTGCTTTTTTTTTTTTTTTCTTCTTCTTCTTCTTCTTTTTTTTTAATATTGATTCTATTTGTTTCATGTGAATGGATAGATCAGCCAAGAGGTGAATGGAGGAGATGAGTGGGTGAGTGGAGGAGTCTTCTAGTCCCGACTAGGTACATTCTTCTCTTCTCCAGCAGCATCTAGGATGGGCTGCAGGGCAGAATTGGGGGGGGGGGGGGGGAAGGGGGGGAAAAAAAAAAGATGCTTTCTATCCCAAACGGCAGAAAATAAAGCCTGAAAAATAAAACTGTAAGCCTAAAGGCCTGAGAGAAAACAAAGCACAACAACTCTGCTCACACTCCAGCTTAGAAATTCAGATCACCATAAATGGATGAGACATTTCCAGCATTTGTGTGTTCCCTGGCCATCCCAAAGGCTTTTCCTTTTCAAGATTTATTTACACACAGGAATGTAAGTGACCACGTTAACAACAGCAACATGGTAGATATTTCTCTTGCGTGCTCCATGCCTGCTCCCTTGGCTCTTTATAAACATTAGCTAAACAGACAACACTGCTTAATTGTTTTTGTACTGATTTTTCTGGGAGGGAAGTCAAGGCATTGATGGGTAAGTAATTTATCCAAGATCACATACATGTGGGCAGCAGAATGAGAGTTTGTGCTTGCAGTGAGAGGTCCCAGTGAGATGCAGGCCTCTACCAGGATAGCTTCTGCAGGGGGTCTGCAAAGTTGTCTGTGAAAAAGCCACAGGGAAGTGGGGGGAAGACAGTGAGATAGAATTTCTGCTTTTAGGATAGAAATCATGATAGTGTCATCTGCCAAAACAGCTCCCTGTGCAGTCCAGCCTCTCTTAGGGACTCAGGGGAGAGAAATCCCACACTGCAGGAGCACTAATTCTTGCAGAGTGGTCTTCTCTTACTAAAACAAGGGGATGCTGAAACACATCCCAAATGAAAACTGTGCTCTCATACATCTATCCAAAGATCACTTAACACTGACAGCAGAGGGACAGACAGAATAGAAGACAAGCAGATAGATACATCTAAAAAGCTCCCCCTCACCAGCTGATTTCTGTTTCCTACCCTGTTTGAACTAGTAACATTGATTTTAGTGGGCAAAATTCTGCCGTAAGAAACAGGCTCCATTGACTAAAATTACTGTGTTTGTCAAATAGAAGAACAAGAAGATGTTGAAGTTATTTGCCTCTCAGGAGTTGAGGATTTGGAGTGGCTTTCAACTCTTAGCCTTTGTGGATTAATCAGATCCTCCTTTTAGAAACGGACTGTAAAAGAAGAATTATCAGAGTGTTTCTCCCAAGAGCTGATCTCTCACAAGCTACCACAGTAACAGCTCAGAGAATGACTCTTTGAACTGGTGGCGGACAAAACATGATCACCTGTCCTGTGGATCTAAAGACAGAGGCTTTCCCAAAGCATCAGGAAAGGTCATTGCAAATGGGTTTCTGGAAGATGCAAGGGAGTGAAGACATTTTAAAATAACATCTGAGCAACTGATGTTGTTTACCTGGACTTGAGCAAAGCCTTCGACACTGTCCCGCACCACCTCCTGGTCTCCAAGCTGGCGACACATGGGTTTGATGGATGGACCACTAGATGGATAAAGAATTGGCTTGATGGCCGCACCCAAAGAGTGGCTGTCAATGGGTCCATGTCCCAGTGGAGGCCAGTGACAAACGGAGTCCCTCAGGGATCAGTCCTGGGACCTGTCTTGTTCAACATCTTTGTGGGTGCCATGGACAGTGGCATCGAGTGCACCCTCAGCAAGTTTGCTGATGACACCAAGCTGGGTGGTGCAGTGGACACACCGGAGGAAAGGGATGCCATCCAGAGGGACCTGGACAGGCTGGAGAGGTGGGCACAAGCCAACCTCATGAGCTTCAACAAGACCAAGGGCAGGGTCATGCATCTGGGTCGAGGCAATCCCAGGCACAAATCCAGGCTGGGCAGGGACTGGCTGGAGAGCAGCCCTGAGGAGAGAGACTTGGGGGTGCTGGTGGACAAGAAGCTAAACATGAGCTCTCAATGTGCGCTTGAAGCCCGGAAAGCCAATCAGATCCTGGACTGCATCAGGAGAAGTGTGACCAGCAGGTCAAGGGAGGTGCTTCTCCCCCTCTACTCAGCTCTGCTGAGACCCCACCTGGAGTACTGCGTCCAGTTCTGGAGCCCCTATTACAGGAGGGATGTGGACGTGCTGGAGTGTGTCCAGAGAAGGGCCACGAGGATGATCAGAGGGCTGGAGCACCTCTCCTATGAGGACAGACTGAAGGAGTTGGGGCTGTTCAGTCTGGAGAAGAGAAGGCTCCCAGGTGACCTCATTGTGGCTTTCCAGTATCTGAAGGGGGCCTACAGGAAGGCTGGGGAGGGACTTCTCAGGATCTCAGGTAGTGATAGGACTAGGGGGAACGGAATGAAGCTGGAGGTGGGGAGATTCAGGCTGGACGTGAGGAAGAAGTTCTTCACCATGAGGGTGGTGAAGGCCTGGAATGGGTTATCCAGGGAGGTGGTTGAGGCCCCGTCCCTGAGAGGTGTTTAAGACCAGGCTGGACGAGGCTCTGGCCAGCCTGATGTAGTGTGTGGTGTCCCTGCCCATGGCAGGGGGTTGGAACTAGATGATCCTTGTGGTCCCTTCCAACCCTGACTGATTCTATGATTCTATGATTCTATGATCTTCTTATTAATTTAATTAATAAGAATTAATTAATTTAATCAGTTCATTTATTCAGTTGATTAGGTGGTGTTGGATGATAGGTTGGACGCGATGATCTTGAAGGTCTCTTCCAACCTGGTTTACTCTAGTCTAGTCTACTCTAATTAGATGGCTGTCAGATAAATACTTGGTATGCTTCTCAACATCCAACCATACACCTTGGTTCAGCATTCCAGGAGGAGACTGGAGCACCAGCAGGCCAGACACTGAAGAATAAGGCAGAAAAAGTGGAAATTACCACCTCTGAGATGTAAGGTTATGGTGGAAAGCATAACACAGCCTAGGTGAAGGCACTGGAGAATCTCTATCCCAGATACAAAGTGGCAGAGAAGTAAGTCAGATGTTTCATTTTGCCCTTCACAAAGTGCTTTGACCTCGGTAAGGTGACAAGACAAACCAACATTTGGAGGGAAGAATGGCTGCAGATGTAGTTCTGTGATCTTAAATATAACTTGGGTTTTCCAGAGACACAGTGTCACTTCATGTGCAACATATTCCTTTGATAAGCGACCTAACTTTCAGAAAAGGAAATTAAACAGGTGTCGCTTATCCTTGCTTCAGAGTGGGATTAGATGGACTAATGGAGCTGAAGAAACTGAGACTTAAAGTTGTGAAGTGCTTACCTGTAGGGGAAATAAGTGTCTCTAGTAACAGAAGAAGCAAGCACCAGGTGGGGGACATTTTGTCAGTGGGGTTTCCTCAGGGATCTCTTTTTCAGTAGTCATATTTAAAATGCCTGCGAGTTACCTTGGTACCAAAAGTAGGCATTTTCTGATGATGTTTCCTGAAAAGACCTTGTTCTGTGGAGGACTGACATGCTGTACAGGAGGGGATGACTGACCTAGAGAACTGGATTAACAGAAAGTAGCGGTGCTGACAGACAAGTTAGAGAAGACCTTTGATATCTTCTGGGAATGATTGAGCAGGAAAACCTGAGTGCATTCATTACTGACACAGTCATGAAAAATGCAAGTAGGATCTGTGATGTAATGAGATTTCCAAGAGGTCCTGCAAGAGCTGTTCATAGCAGGGTGCTCCTGCTGCAGAGAGCGTTGCCATGTCAAGCCTCCTTTTCCTTCCACCCTATCCAAAGCCAAGCTCACAGCCAGGTGCCCAGACTCTCGTAGTCTCAGAAGGGATTTGCTGTGTAGAACACAACAATAAAGGAATATTCTGAGATAGTCAGTGAGGGAACAGTTCTCTTAAGAAACTCATAGGGAACAGTTTTGGTGGATGGGAGAATTTCATTATATTATTTTTTGAATTGAATTGAATTGAATTGAATTGAATTGAATTGAATTGAATTGAATTGAATTGAATTGAATTGAATTGAATTAACCAGGTTGGAAAAGACCTTCGAGACCATTGAGTCCAACCTATCACCCAACACCATCTAATCAACTAAACCATGGCACCAAGTGCCTCATCCAGGCTCTTTCTAAACACCTCCAGTGATGGTGACTCCACCACCTCCCTGGGCAGCACATTCCAATGGCCAATCTCTCTTCCTGTGAAGAACTTCTTCCTAACATCCAGCCTAAACCTCCCCTGGCACAGCTTGAGACTGTGTCCTCTTGTTCTGGTGCTGGTTGCCTGGGAGTGAAAGACTAACCAATGAATCCCATGTATGAATAAGTGAGAAACCACACCAGGTTTCCCTCTCCTTGCTCTTTGCAGACTCACAGATTTTTGGCTAGCTTCCATTCTAATAATAAACAAATACATTTTAAAAGACTATAATGTTTTCAACAGAAATGGCCAACATTTACAGCTTGAACCAGAACTGCCAACAGCCAGAGGACAGGATGTGCTCAGAAAGTATATCAGCAGTGGGGAATAATTGCAGAACTAAAGTATTTATCAGGCCTAGACTTCAGACATATTATTATTTGGAGAAAAGTAAGAGAGGCATTGGTGAGATCTTACACAGAGTTGAGTTTCTTTGTCTTTAGAAAATTGACCCAGAAGAGTTAAGGCCATGCAGCATCTCCACAGAGGGGCTGATAACACATCATTCCTCTGCCCAGTATTTATGAGGGAAAGCAGACATTCTTCAGCATATGATATTCCTCACTGCAAATGATATTCCTCATTAATGGCAAATCTGGGCTTATACCAGCACCCCTTCACACTCAGAGCAAATGTCAGCACAGCAGTGTGACCAAGCTGAACTGTACAGCAAGAGGCATGATCACATCCAGATCAGACAAACATCCTTTACTCTCTTGAATTTCATTCTGAAACCAGAAGCTGGTGTGCAGTCCAGATCAATACTGAGGTGAGCAGAGTGCAACAAGCACATTTTTGGTGGCCAGAAATCTTTCAGGAGCTTTTTGTGTGCTTGCAGCTCCATTTGGAGAGCAAAACAACATACAGCTTGTTTCTCCTTTCCTTGTCTTTCTTGTTTTTAATGCAGTGAAAGTGTCCCTCTTCGGGGCATGTGATAATGCAAATATCTTTGATGCACTGACTGTAAGTGTCAAAGAAAGGAAAGTTTCCCCCAGTTCTGACTGTATTTCACATGAAACGTTTGATACTAATCATAATTTATCATCATCTTCATATATTCTTATTATATAAGTAATACAAATCACCACAGTCAATTAATCAATCTGTAATTAGGAACTGACACGAACATTTACTACCATCAGGCATAATTTATATGATTACAGATGATTAAATAAAATGTAATTGAGTGAACAGGCAATTTGTTAAGCACATGTAAATTCAGCCATACCACCTCAGGCTGTGATCTTGTCAGATCTCAATAGCTAAACAGGGTCAGGATGGGTCAGTGTTTCGATGAGAAATCCCAAGGGGAAAACGCAGGTGCTGCAGGAGAGGGTGATGGTAAATAGGTAGCGCTCCCCTTGACGGGATCTTGTTGGAAGCATGGTGTCTCTAACATGTTATTGGAGAGATGGACATAAGCTATTAAAAGTGCTGCCTGAGCAGTTCTTGAGAGAGGTGGAAATTTGTCTCCTGGACTTAGGTTAATTTAATTTCAACTAGAGCGCGCATCTGGCCAGTCACCAGGAGGAGACAGTAAACCATGGCACCCTGACACTTGCTGCTTTTCAGCAGAACCAGAATACATGTCACTCCGGTGATTTAGGCTGCCCAGCCCAGATACCTCCATCTTCATTATTTAGGGAAAGGGGAGTCCTCTTGAAATAAGAACATAAATTCTTTTTCTGCCTTACGGAGAGGGGCAGGTGCTCCTTCAAGCCAACAGAGGCAGAAAATGCTTGCCTACTTCTGGTGCTCAATCTCTCGCAAAGACATCTATGTCCCTGTGTTGGCTGGACAGAGAAGATCGTCACATACATCAGGACAACTGCCTCATTGAAATACAAGCATAAACTGCATCCTGGTCCCAGGTGTTTTTGCAGACCCTTGAGGTAGAACAAAGACTACAAGCCAGCCTAGTGTTGCCAGGCCCCAAAACAAGGAAGTGAGAGTTTGTTCTTAGCACTCCATCCAAAAACAGCTGACATCACTAGACAGTCCCATAGGAACTGCTAAAAGCAACACTGGGAAAGTGCTTTTGTGCTATTCTTTTGTATTTTTTATAGCATCAGGACCAAATCCAACTAAGGGAATGATTTCTTGAAAAGTTCAGCGTGTTTCCAAATTGGCTTTGGTCACACAGCCAGAGAAATGCAAGAGGTTTTCTTTAATTACTGCACAACAATAAACTCGAATTATTGGGATCAATTCCACTTCTCCAGTCTTTAAGAAGACTTTTACCTCCTCTGTTTTTAGTTTATGCATAGCTTATGCCAAGACATTTAATTTTAAATAATTAAAACCATTTGTTTCACTACAGCAGTTTCTGCAGTGCTTGGCCTGTTTATTCTTTGTGTGTTTTCCTCCAGCCCAGTGTCACTTCCAGTGGGAACCGGAGTGGACATCAGACAGATCAGAGGCATGAATGAAGTCACTTATGGAAGGCAAGCAGACAGGCCAACTGTGGAGCTAAAATAAAATGGTGTTTGATTATTAGATGGATACTTATGTAGATGGATAACCAGATGTGTTTGACAGTAGATGTGAAAAGCGTGGGGGGGTACCTCAGGATTAGAGCAGAAAGTAACACAAGATTTCTTCTCTGAAACAATTAGTGAAATCACTTTCTGGACATTAAGAGCCCTGCATGTGCAACATTATACACTGGGTCTGCACAACCAATTTGGGTCAGTATGATGTTTAAACTCTTAAGTGGTACCACTAATCTCCATTAATCTGACTTCAGAGATGAGACATAATGCTCAGTACAAGAGACTAAGAGTTGTTAATGCATGTTCCTCAGCTGGAGCACTAATACATGACTCCTGCAGAAAGAACAGGATCTTCCAGGCTTGAGGGTGAGGGTTAAAAATAAAACATCTATTTAGGGGCCTCTCCATAACTGCTCTCTTATTTGAGTTCTTTCCACCCAGTTATGCCCTTTGCCACCACAGGTGCAAGGATGGTCAATGCAAATTCATCATCTCATTTGGGTTACTTTGTTCCCTCCAGCAACAATAAATAAATAATAAATAAATAAATAAATAAATAAATGCCTAGGATCATTGCTTTCTTACACAGCCTACATGATGAATTGCTGACCTCATTTAATGAGGAAGAGTAAGAGCAGTGAGACATGGATTTACCTCTAAGCACATGGGATGGAGAAAACAAGGTTGGTCAACCAAGGTTTAATCTCCACCACACGATTATCAGTCAGAAATGACCACAGAAGCCAATGAAATTATCCTGGTCTAAAGCACCTAACTGAGAAGAAAATACTTGGGGAGTGATATCATGCTAAGACAAAACAGCTTTGAAAATCCTCTTCTTTCTGTTGTGCCAGTTCACTGTGCAGTTTCATGACGGATCCCAAAAGTGAATGCAAGGAGTCACCACTCAGGATGAGTAGGATTACTCCATGTGTTCCTGATATCCCCAGGAAAACATTTTTCTATATACTCTTGGGAGAAAAACATATTTTTTATTAAAAACATCAAAATTTCACCTTTCACTTTTAAAATTTCACTTTATTCCACAAGTTTTCTGAACAGATTCAGTTCTCCTTGTATTTTTTTCCAACTTTTTTTTTTACTGAAATGTATTTTAAAGCAATTCACTGAAATTTGTCAAAGTGAGGGAGAAAAAATTAAAACACTTTTTCTGAATTTATGTTGATCAAAAGTCAACAGATTCTTCCAGTTCTGGGCTCCTCAGTTTAGGAAAGATGTTGAGTTGCTGGAAGGTGTCCAGAGAAGGGCAACAAAGCTGGGGAGCGGTCTGGAGAACAGCCCTGTGAGGAGAGGCTGAGGGAGCTGGGGTTGCTTAGCCTGGAGAAGAGGAGGCTCAGAGGAGACCTTCTTGCTGTCTGCAACTACCTGAAGGGAGATTGTAGCCAGCTGGGGGTCAGTCTCTTCTCCCAGGCACCCAGCACCAGAACAAGAGGACAGCGTCTCAGGCTGCACCAGGGCAGGTTTAGGCTGGATGGTAGGAAGAAATTCTTCATAGAGAGACTGGCCATTGGAATGTGCTGCCCAGGGAGGTGGTGGAGTCACCATCACTGGAGGTGTTCAGGAGGAGACTGGATGGGGTGCTTGGTGCCATGGTTTAGTTGATTAGATGGTGTTGGATGATGGGTTGGACACGATGATCTTGAAGGTCTCTTCCAACCTGGTTTATTCTATTCTATTTTATTCTATTCTATTCTAAAAAAAATCATAGTCACAAATGGTTTACAAAGCAGAAGTAACAGCTATGTTTTTTTAACCTCAGACTTTCTGTCTGAATAATTTTGAGAGGCTTTACCTGAAAATATGTCTGGGAGAAAAGGTCCTGTCTAATTGTGCTGTCAAACCAAAAGCTTTATTCTGTAAATGCCATGAGCTCTCTTCAAAAAAGGCATAACCATGAGTAAAACTCAAGCAAAAGCTAAACAGTACTTAATCTGTGCCTTGTTGAGCAGAGCTGTCTAGAAATCAAGAGTAACGTTATTTATGTTCTGATGTAAAAAAGCTCTGATTTCAACAGAGAAACAAAGAAGGAAACTTTAGCTGGGGCAATCTCCTTGGCTCATGTGCCAAGCATATAACCACAACTGGCACAAGCTCCCAATCTGGGCCCAGCCATGGCTTTCCAAGGGGCAATGGACATAAACTCCAGCACAGGAGGTTCCACCTCAACAGGAGGAAGAACTTCTTTACTGTAAGGGTCACAGAGCACTGGAACAAGCTGCCCCGTGAGGTTTTGGAGTCTCCTTCTCTAGAGACTTTCAAGACCCATCTGGACGCAGTCCTGTGCAACCTGAGCTAGACTCTATGATCCTGCTCTGGCATCAGGGTTGGACTCAGTGATCTCCAGAGATCCCTTCCAACCCCTAACATCCTTTGATCCTGTGACAGCTTTGCCTTTGACTTGCTTCTGGATAGCATCTCCTATCCTCCTGCCTATTGCACTCCTCATCTGAACATAGGCAGACTGTTAAGTAAGATTTCATGAAATTGCTGAAATTTTTACTTGTCCCCAGGGAATCCACCACAGGAGACAGCCACAGCAAAAAAGCTTCCTCGAATCCATGAATAAACAGCCTTGTTATTCTCTCTCTTCCTCGGAGATCTCTACATCTGCTGCTGAAATGGCTTGAGTGCTGCAAACTAATTATAAAATTATTTAATTAATAAAGGCAGGTAGGAAAATTTCTAATTATCCCTGCGCTAGAACTCTCCTGCAGCTGTAGGATTTGTCTTACCCTGCAGCAAGGTGGGACCCATCTTATGTAGCTCAGGCTGTGCAATCAACCCAGTGAGTAGGATTTGGCTCCACACACAGACACACAGGATTCAGTACACACAATAGGACCTGCTGCCCTAACATGAGTGTCCAATCACATCAGAAGGGACAATGGATATCTCAGCTGGCCTCAGCTCTCACTCCAGAAGGACACTGCCCCCTCACAATCCTCCTGTCCAGAGAGCCCTGGACATCTCACATGTGTTTTAGCATCCAGATCAATTGCTTGCACCACACCAGCCTCCATCAGTTCTGCTGGGAGCTGGGACACAGCACATACACACATGCAGGCACCTATGCGTCTTCACCACACCTTGAGTTCTGTGTCCAGTTCTGGGCCCCTTGGTTTAGTAAAGATGTTGAGTTGCTGGAAGGTGTCCAGAGAAGGGCAACAACGCTGGGGAGGGGTCTTGAGCACAGCCCTGTGAGGAGAGGCTGAGGGAGCTGGGGTTGCTGTAGCCTGGAAAAGAGGAGGCTCAGGGGAGACCTTCTTGCTCTCTACAACTACCTGAAGGGAGGTTGTAGCCAGGTGGGGGTTGGTCTCTTCTCCCAGGCACCCAGCACCAGAACAAGAGGACACAGTTTCAAGCTGTGCCAGGGGAGGTTTAGGCTGGAGGTTAGAAAGAAGTTCTTCCCAGCAAGAGAGACTGGCCATTGGAATGTGCTGCCCAGGGAGGTGGTGGAGTCACCATCACTGGAGGTGTTTAGGAAGAGCCTGGATGAGGCACTTGGTGCCATGGTTTAGTTGATCAGATGGTGTTGGGTGATAGGTTGGACTCAATGGTCTCGAAGGTCTTTTCCAACCTGGATAATTCGAGTCTAGTCTAGTCTAGTCTAGTCTAGTCTCCTATTCTAAGCACAGGGTAAAGACACCTCTCTGCATGCATTATCTAGATCCTGTGTGTAGGCAATGATGATACAAGCCTTTCAATCATGGCTCATGTTACCTGCCTTGGATGCATCACTCCAAAATCATTCCTCAAGATAGATACAGCCTAGGCTCCTCGGGCTTGATTCACTGTCTAGAAGGCATAAACAGCTCTAGACAAGCACACCAGAATGTGAGAAACATCCATACAGCCTGAGACAGATCAACAGTGTGGCTGACAGGCCAAGGAGCACACCCTAGAAGGGGTTCAGTATGCACCAGAAACTTATCTCCTTGTTGAAGGCAGCTATCTAAATTTTAGGTGGTCCCATTACATGGGTGTCCCATCATTAAATGCATGGCAAAACTTCCACTGACTTCAGCCAAGTCAGGACTCCACATCATAACTAATTCCTATTGATTATGAAAAGAAAGTGAACACTCTTGCTAGAGTGAGACCCCACAAAGAGTTTCTCCCATCCCTTCCCCAGGGCATTTTGTTTTCCCCCTTGTTTTTCCTATTGGAAATCTCTTTTCTTTTAATCTACGTTTGTGCAAAGCGAAGGTGACCTCCAGAGCTGAGGGCAGGCTGCCTGGGTTTGCCATATACAATACAATACAATACAATTCACCAGGTTGAAAGAGACCTTCAAGATCATCGTGTCCAACCCATCAACCAATCCAACCCACCCAAACAACTAGGTCATGGCACCAAGCACCCCATCAAGTCTCCTCCTGAACACCTCCAGTGATGGTGACTCCACCACCTCCACGGGTAGCGCATTCCAATGGGCAATCACTCTCTCTGTGGAGAACTTCTTCCTAACATCCAGCCTAAACCTCCCCTGGTGCAGCTTGAGACTGTGTCCTCTTGTTCTGGTACTGGCTGCCTGGGAGAAGAGACCAACCTCTGCCTGGCTACAACCTCCCTTCAGGTAGTTGTAAAGAGCAAGAAGGTCACCTCTCAGTCTCCTCTTCTTCAGGCTAAGCAACCCCAGCTCCCTCAGCCTCTTTTCATAGGGCTTGTGTTCCAAATCCCTCCCCAGCTCTGTTGCCCTTCTCTGGACACATTCCAGCAAGACAACATCCTTCCTAAAATGAGGGGCCCAGAACTGGACACAGGACTCAAGGTGCAGCCTAACCAGTGCAGTGTACAGGGGCACAATGACCTCCCTGCTCCTGCTGGCCACACTGTTCCTGATGCAGGCCAGGATGCCATTTGTCTTCTTGGCTGCCTGGGCACACTGCAGACTCATGTTCAGCCTCCCATCAACCAGTACCCCCAGGTCCCTCTCTGCCTGGGCGCTCTCCAGCCACTCTGACCCCAGCCTGTAGCACTGCATGGGGTTGGTGTGGCCAATGTGCAGAACCCAGCATTTGGATGTGTTAAATCTCATGCTGTTGTACTCTGCCCATCTGTCCAGCCTGTCGAAGTCCCTCTGCAAAGCCTCTCTACCCTCCAGCAGATCAACTCCTGCCCCCAGCTTGGTGTCATCCGCAAATTTACTGATGATGGACTCAATGCCCTCGTCCAGATCATCAATAAAGATGTTGAAGAGCATTGGGCCCAGCACTGACCCTTGGGGCATATGTTGTTAAATGACAGCATAAAAGAAGTTGGCTGACGTTTTACATGGAGTTTTACATGGTAGTAATGTAGACTATAAACATCTGGGTGGGGAAATGTATGAAAAATGCATGAGAGGTTTGTGCAAGAAATGCAGCTCGCTGGTGTTTCATGCTCATTGCTCTTTTTTTTTTCAATGAAATTATCCTAAGGAATTGTTTTTGGGGTTTTTTTTTCAGTTGGGTTGAGTTGAGTTGAAGAGAAAGCACATGCTCAGTAAGTGAGTTCAGCCACAGATTTCAGGGTCCTTAAGTACTCATTGACACAAGAGGCGATGACAGCTCTGCAGGAGCCTTTATGAGTCTCTCAGGGTTGTTGGTTTTTTAAGCCCGTGTATTATGGATTTCCACAACAGGTGTTAACAGCTCAAGGCATCTTAAAGCCTGTTGGATTAAATAATGCACTTTTTTAAAATTGCATGAAGTCTCCCCCACTAGGGAAATGCTATCCTTCCTGCCTTTACTTTTTAAATGAAAATAAAGCAGATATATGGGGGGGGGAGTTAAAATCCACCCTAAAGCAATACAGAAGCCGGGCTGAAATTCTCTGTTTAGCTCTTTCCTCCTATAACCAAACCCTGAGCATCTTGGGGCAGATGACTGACTCTCTGCCTTCTAGTTAAATAGATCAGAGAGTGAACAGACATGACCACACTCATGGCCAGGAAAGGTCAGGAGAGCTGGGACACTGGGACAAAAGCACTGGTTAAATCAGCTCCTGTCCCAGTTTTAGCCAGAGCACACCAGCTGGAAGTATGAGCCAGAGCACCACTGGGAAGCAGACTTAAGAGAATGTTATTAGGAATCTCCTGAAGAGTCCATCCAGTCCTGGTGGTGGACAGACACAGAAGATGGTGAATCCTACTTTGGCACAGCCATCTTTGGGTGATCTAACTGGGGCTTTAGTCTCCCCATTCAGGCAGATATGGCCACCCTGAGGTCCAAGTTTGGCAGTCAGGTCCAGAGGCATGCAAGTGGTGTAGCAGAGCAAAAGGTATGGATCAGGCCACACTCCATGTGGGCAAGAGCAGAGCACGACCCTGAACCTCCTCTCCTGGGAGCTAACACTCTCCTTGGACACACACTTTGGGGAGCTCTTCTGAAGAAAGTGGGGCATGCTTTGTTAGAAGTTTGACTGCCATGCAGGCATCAATCATGGCTCTAAAAGCGTTTATTAATGCCCTGTTGATAGCTAACAGTGAAGCACTGCTGCCCCCCCACCTTTTGCCATATGCAAACAGTGGTGATTAAGCACCAGATTAAACATCTTCATGAATATTTAAAAGGCTGGTTTTGAAAGTTTCCTGTCCTTTTACACTAATAGCCCCATTAAAACCTGTTTACCAGCCAGTCATGAGAGTAACTGTGTGCACTTAAAACACGAGAGAGTTCCCCTAGAGAAGTGCTTTAACCATGTGAGAATGGCGGCTGATCAATAAGGATCTTAAAGTAAGACTGTCTGCCTAAACCCAATGGAAACAACCCTTACAGTAGAGATATAAAGAGCTGGCAAGTGCCCAACTGGTTAATTAGGGAGGTAAACCAGTAATGATAACAATAATAACATTTGCTTAAAGGTCCAGCTGTCCAGGTCCTGGGTGTCTGGCTGCCACAGGACTTCTCAGAAGCTGCCTTAAAGATGCTAATGGCAGACAGGAAAAAGCCAGGGAAAGTTTTAAATAAACTTACAACAGCTTGGTGCTTCCTGGATCTTCTTATGTCTTACACATCAACCTCTAACTACAGACAGAACCTGCAATGGGGATGCAGATACTGCCTGACGGCTATTAATAATACATGCAATCTGCATGGTGTGCTGCAGTGTGGTAGAACAAACACAAGCCTTGCAGAGGTGGGGTGCATATCCATAACAGAAGAGATGAGAATGTTCAATCGGTGCTGCAAACCCAAAATTAAATATACTGTGCTGAACCTTCTTCCATGGACACTACTCTTACCCTACACTCTGGTACTCACCACTTGATATGTCAGAATAACTTCATTGCTTTGTTCTGAGTTAGGAGGCCATGAAGCAAGAAGTATTTGAGCGCTGCATGAGAGACAGGTGCTTAAACACAGCAAAGGCAAAAAAATGGGTCTTTGTGTCTCTTTTGGTGCTACCAAGATCACTGAAAGAGAAATCTATTGACATCACTGAGCTTTGGATTAGGCTCCTGCTGTGTTATTAAGTGAATTATTAATTATTAATAATAACATAACAGAAATCACATGTTGCCTTATTCAACCATTCAATTTTGCCTTATGTGGGGGTTTTTGAAAATACAGTTGCTGAGTTTAAATACAAGTGTGGATTGATTGTTCAGCCTCCTCATTCATTGCCAAGAAGAGAGTATGCTTACATATGAGTGTCCAGTTTTAAATGAATATTGATTAACTGGAATTCATGCTGTCTGCTTCAGTTTAACTGTTTGGCAAAACTAGAGATGTCAATAAAACTGGATTGAATTTTGAATGGCATTAAAACTTTCTGGAGCCAAGGTAATCATGGTGGGGAAAAAAGTAATAAACAGCTGGAGATCTTACAAGTGTGGGGCTTTTCCTACTGCTGTGAAGACTTTTGAGGTCCAAGCTGTGTGGTGCAGCAGACACGCTGGAGGGAAGGGATGCCATCCAGAGGGACCTGGACAGGCTGGAGAGGTGGGCACAAGCCAACCTCATGAGCTTCAACAAGACCAAGGGCAGGGTCATGCATCTGGGTCGAGGCAATCCCAGGCACAAATCCAGGCTGGGCAGGGACTGGCTGGAGAGCAGCCCTGAGGAGAGAGACTTGGGGGTGCTGGTGGACAAGAAGCTCGACATGAGCTCTCAATGTGCACTTGCAGCCCAGAAAGCCAATCAGATCCTGGGCTGCATCAGGAGAAGTGTGGCCAGCAGGTCAAGGGAGGTGCTTCTTCCCCTCTACTCAGCTCTGCTGAGACCCCACCTGGAGTACTGTGTCCAGTTCTGGAGCCCCTATTACAAGAGGGATGTGGAGGTGCTGGAGCGTGTCCAGAGAAGGGCCACGAGGATGATCAGAGGGCTGGAGCACCTCTCCTATGAGGACAGACTGAAGGAGTTGGGGCTGTTCAGTCTGGAGAAGAGAAGGCTCCCAGGTGACCTCATTGTGGCCTTCCAGTATCTGAAGGGGGCCTACAGGAAGGCTGGGGAGGGAGTTCTCAGGATCTCAGGTAGTGATAGGACTAGGGGGAATGGAATGAAGCTGGAGGTGGGGAGATTCAGGCTGGACGTGAGGAGGAAGTTCTTCCCCATGAGGGTGGTGAAGCCCTGGAATGGGTTGTCCAGGGAGGTGGTTGAGGCCCCGTCCCTGGAGGTGTTTAAGACCAGGCTGGATGAGGCTGTGGCCAGCCTGATCTAGTGTAGGGTGTCCCTGCCCATGGCAGGGGTTGGAACTAGATGATCCTTGTGGTCCCTTCCAACCCTGACTGATACTATGAGGTTAGGGGTATTTAGACCCAAAGGTAAAAGACCAGTAGAGTTGCTGTTGCTCTTTCTGTTCTTTTGACTGCAGCAAATACAAATATGCAAAGTACATGCTCTAACTCATACCTTCCTAAAACTTGGCTAAAGGAATAGTTGTAATGTTTCTTCAGATAATGAGGGGTTTGGAACATGCCACCCCTTCAGGCAAGTGGTGGTTGACTGCATGTCCAGGAAATCTTCTCTGAACCTGACCTTGTGGGACTGGCACTTGCCTGTCCTTGCTCCCCAAGGGTCACACATACACTGCAGGAGAAGTGGCACTTGGCAGAGTGGGGAGCAGAGAGCCTGGGGAAAGAGAGAAAGGGGTCTCACCCTGTAGTATTTAGGGGTTAATTCCTAGGACAGGAATTCATAATGTGAAAGTGCAATGCCTTGTTCAGCCATTTGCAACCTCACAGCATCCCATTGCCCCACCAACTAACATCGCGCTTCTCTGCTTATTCATAGACTCATAGAATTGTCAGGGTTGGAAGTGACCTCAAGGATCATCCAGCTCCAACCCTTCTGCCATGGGCAGGGACACCTCACATTAGAGCAGGTCACTCAGAGCCACATCCGGCCTGGACTTAAAAACCTCCAGGGATGAGGCTTCCACCACCTCCCTGGGCAACCTCTGCCAGTGTCTCACCACCCTCATAGGGAAGAACTTCGTCCTAATAGCCAATCTGAATTTACCCATTTCTAGTTTTGCTCCATTCCCCCCAGTTCTATCACTCCCTGACACCCTCGAAAGTCCCTCCCCAGCTTTCTTGAGCCCCCTTCTGGGGGCCCCCTTTCTTGGGGGCCCCTACTGGAAGGCCACAATTAGGTCTCCTCGGAGCCTTCTCTTCTCCAGACTGAACAGCCCCAACTCCTTCAGTCTGTCCTCACAGGAGAGCAGCTCCATCCCTCTGATCATCTTTGTGGCCCTTCTCTGGACACCTTCCAGCACCTCCAGATCCGTCCTTGGCTGGACGAGGCTCTGGCCAGCGTGATCTAGTGTAGGGTGTCCCTGCCCATGGCAGGGGGTTGGAACTAGATGATCCTTGTGGTCCCTTCCAACCCTGACTGATTCTATGATTCTATGATTCTATGATTCTATGATTCTATGATTCTATGATTCTATGATTCTATGATTCTATGATTCTATGATTCTATGATTCCTGGAACAGAGGCTCCAGAACTGGACACAGTACTCCAGGAGGGGTCTCACCAGAGTGGAGCAGAGAGGGAGCATCACCTCCCTCAACCTGCTGGCTATGCTGGCACTATGGTCATTATTATTTCCTTGTGGTCATTATTTACTTATGGTCATTATTATTTACTTATGTACTTGCTAGTGCACTTGGTGCAACTAAAGTGCTGTGGAATCAAGGCAGTGCTTCCCCCAAACTGTTATTCTATTTCTAAATAGTTTCTTGAGGACTTGTCCTATGCATGAGTCCACGTCCCCCAAACTTAGCCATGTGAAGGTCAGGGGTGCCTTGTCCTGCAATACAATGATGAATTGATGGTTTCCTCTGGAAAGAACTTGGATAATTAATACAGAGAGATAAATCTTTTTTCATGGCTTACATGAGACTGTGCATAACAGCTGGTAGCAAAGCAAAGGAGTGGAATCAGATTGCCTTGCACGTCTGGCGTGTACTCCAACCCTGGTCAAGGACTTCAATCATTCACCCTAGTTTTGGACTGGAACTGTGAAAAGAGACATCTCCACAGTAACCCAGCAAGGTCAGGTTCAAAGGACATTGCCCTGCTGTACAAAAACCAGCAGGACTGCAGATGGCTTGAAGGTACCTCTTCAAAAACCCCTCTCACATCTTCTCTGCAGTGGCTTCTTCCTGGGAATTGGACTGTGAGTTAATAAAATAACGCCAGGAAAGACGGTCTTTGTGTTTCTTCTGCTGCAGAGCTGTCAAAACTAGTGTCTGTGTTTATTATCTACCAATTAATTAACAATCATGAATGAAAGCAGATGGGAAACACTTTCATTTCTGGGCCAAGCTAATCTGAAATAGTACTCCTTTGAAATTAGTTATGTGCTTGCTTGCTTGCTGAATGTCAGCTCACTGACGTATGTTAGCTTTGCTGTGAAATAAAAGGCCTTATTTAAAGTACTTAATGTAAGGACTTGCCTGCTCACAAGGACAAGTTAGGGACAAATTACTGCCTGGGTTTTTTGTTTGTTGGTTTGTTTTTTTTCTGTTGTGAAAAGCAGCTGGAGATATTTTTAAGCCCCTTCTCTGCATCTCTCTTTGGTGACGAGGAGCACCATGTCTTGTGGAGGCAGAAAATCTTGTTCGCCCTGGAGCATTTCACTGGTTGAGTTTGGAAGGTGACCCTGCAGACAGATGTATTATCACAGATAAAGAGAAGTGGTGAAAGAGCTGGAATAGAAAGTAGCGGTGGAGGAAAGCAAAGACAGGAATTAAACTCATTCATTCTACCATGGGTGAAAACTCACTAGCCCTTGAAACTGCTGTAACACCACTGAAGTCCTGTGTTCTAGAAATACCCACGTGATAATTATTGGGATGGCAGCAACAACAAGAACAAACAAACAAGCAAACAAAAAGACAAGGTAGAAGCAGAGGTGATTAGACAAGCTGGTTAGGCAGAAGCCATCAGCTTACCTAGGCACGTGGACCTAACCCCAGATGGGAAGTGATGAGAGCATCAGGCAGAAGGAACATTTTGTAGGGCTGAGAAAGGCTTGGACCTGAAGCTACAGGGGCTCTGTTAGGGGTGGTAATGAGGGATTGAGGAACAGAGGTGGCTCTGAGAAAATGCCTGGACTCCAGGATATGGAATATGAGGTTTTGGAGAAGATGACTGCAGGACAACAGAGATTGGAGATGACAGGAATCTCCACTGGATATTCACCCAGGCCATTTTACCCAAGACCACAACATGATGGTACTCAAGTTCAGAATCATTGCATCTCCACTCCACCACATCCTCTGTTTTGTTTCTTGAAAGACTTCATTTCCAACTGCTGGTTAGGGGGCAGTGAGGCAGGGACTGCCCTGGATCTGAAGGACAGGTATGGGAAAATACTTGACAAAATACCTGAATTTATGGACAGAAGGACAGGGAGGGGAAATTCCTGCTGCCATTTACATACTTATTTTTAAAAGCCAAGTATATTGGCTTTTCTTTTTTGTTCTGAAAAGAAGTTATTTCTGCTGAGAGGTAGAAAAATGTGGCAATATTAACATCAATAGATGGTCTCAGACCTGTGCAGCAGAGGGTGGGGCTTTCATAGAATCATAGAATGGCTTAGGTTGGAAAGCACCTTGAAGATCACCTACACCAACCTCACCACCATGGGCAGGGATACCTCACAACTAGGCCTCATCCAACCCAACCTTGAACACCCTCAGGCTTTGCTTTTCTTTTTCCCGGCAATCAACATAAGAGGTGGGAACATCTCATCTGAAGAATCATGAGCAACCTTCCTCCTTACCCCAGGCTCCTCATGAACATGCACTATGAAGAAAAAACAAACTTTTGAGAATACAGGAAGAAATAAACATGGGGATTTCACAGTGAAAGAGCCAGAAATCACACACTGATTCCTGAGGTACCAGAAACGTGGTCTGTTTGAGAGTTATGTTGGGTGGATGTGGTAGGAGAGTACCTCAAAAGGCTGAAGAGTATTGTCTCCAGTAGTAAATGAAACAAACAGGAGAAGGTTGGACAAGAAGAGTAACAGCAGACATACCTAAAGGCTGTATGGGAATAACTAGGTATGCAAATATCATAACTTTAAAGAAGCCTTCATTCGTAGGAATTTAGTAATTCTGAATGTTTTAAGAGAACCATTTGTGTGTGTGTGATAATGAATTTAAATCAGTGGCTGGACAAGCTAAATGACTTCTGTGTGTCATGCAAAAGGCAGAGCACATACTTGAGTTGCAATTAATAATGTGCTATTAATAGATGTCAAATATTCTGCACATAATCAAAACCTATTTCACTGATCCTATCACTGGTAGGATATCCTGAACTGCTTGAAGTAAAGGAACAGGCTAGAATGAGGCAAAATTCTTCTATTTTAATCAAAAATTCAAGATTAACTTGGTAAGTTTTGTAGTGATCCTAGGTGCCATAAAATATGGTGCCTCATGCTTTGGAAATATCCTGTGTCCATTACAAAGATTGATGGGAAGATGCTGGGTGCCTAAATTTTATGAACAGATTGGTAGGAGAGTTTTACCTCAAATACTTCCAAATTTATGAAAGGAGCAGATTGGAAGGTGTATTGATCTTTCAGGCCATGACCCTGAAATTGGATTGTTCCAAGACGTAAGTGCTTAGGATCCCTTCCCTTGGCTAAGTTAACAGTGTAGACAGGAGATAGTTATTGACTTGCCTTCAGTGTCACAGGGGCTTCTGGTTTAGGTTTTGTCTATGATTTCAAGATGGAGTAGAATAGAATAGAATAGAATAGAATAGAATAGAATAGAATAGAATAGAATAGAATAGAATAGAATAGAACAGAATAGAATAGTCCTGGGACCTGTCTTGTTCAACATCTTTGTGGGTGACATGGACAGTGGCATCGAGTGCACCCTCAGCAAGTTTGCTGATGACACCAAGCTGTGTGGTGCAGCAGACACGCTGGAGGGAAGGGATGCCATCCAGAGGGACCTGGACAGGCTGGAGAGGTGGGCACAAGCCAACCTCATGAGCTTCAACAAGACCAAGTGCAGGGTCCTGCATCTGGGTCGAGGCAATCCCAGGCACAAATCCAGGCTGGGCAGGGACTGGCTGGAGAGCAGCCCTGAGGAGAGAGACTTGGGGGTGCTGGTGGACGAGAAGCTCGACATGAGCTCTCAATGTGCGCTTGCAGCCCGGAAAGCCAATCAGATCCTGGGCTGCATCAGGAGAAGTGTGACCAGCAGGTCAAGGGAGGTGCTTCTTCCCCTCTATTCAGCTCTGCTGAGACCCCACCTGGAGTACTGCGTCCAGTTCTGGAGCCCCTATTACAGGAGAGATGTGGACGTGCTGGAGCGTGTCCAGAGAAGGGCCACGAGGATGATCAGAGGGCTGGAGCACCTCTCCTATGAGGACAGACTGAAGGAGTTGGGGCTGTTCAGTCTGGAGAAGAGAAGGCTCCGAGGTGACCTCATTGTGGCTTTCCAGTATCTGAAGGGGGCCTACAGGAAGGCTGGGGAGGGACTTCTCAGGATCTCAGGTAGTGATAGGACTAGGGGGAATGGAATGAAGCTGGAAATGGGGAGATTCAGGCTGGATGTGAGGAAGAAGTTCTTTACCATGAGAGTGGTGAAGCCCTGGAATGGGTTGTCCAGGGAGGTGGTTGAGGCCCAGTCCCTGGAGGTGTTTAAGACCAGGCTGGACGAGGCTCTGGCCAGCGTGATCTAGTGTAGGGTGTCCCTGCCCATGGCAGGGGTTGGAACTAGATGATCCTTGTGGTCCCTTCCAACCCTGACTGATTCTATGATTCTATGAGAATAGAATAGAATAGAATAGAATAGAATAGAATAGAATAGAATAGAATAGAATAGAATAGAATAGAATAGAATAGAATTAACCAGGTTGGAAAAGACCTTCGAGATCATTGTGTCCAATTTATCATCCAACACCATCTAATCAACTAAACCATGGCACCAAGTGCCTCATCCAGGGTCTTCCTAAGCAGCTCCAGTGACAGTGACTCCACCACCTCCCTGGGCAGCACATTCCAACAGCCAGTCTCTCTTTCTATTAAGAACTTCTTCCTAACATCCAGCCTAAACCTCCCCTGGCACAGCTTGAGACTGTGTTCTCTTGTGCGTATGTGATTGGGAAGTACCACACTGTTGGACAACTGCAGTGTGGACATCTGAAAGGAGGTGAGGCATTACATTCCACAGCTGGGACGCTGCAAAAACCCTTGCTCTATGACCCAGAACCACCTGGTGGAGACATACAGCCTCCAAACAACCCTAGGACCTATTACTATTTGCTCTCTACAATTACCTGAAGGGTGGTTGTAGCCAGGAAGGGGTTGGCCTCTTCTCCCTAGCAACCAGCACCAGAACAAGGGGACACAGTCTCAAGCTGCAACAGGGGAAGTTTAGGCTTGAGGTGAGGAGAAAGTTCTTCACCAAGAGAGTGATTGCCCATTGGAATGTGCTGCCCGGGGAGGTGGTGGAGTCACCATCCCTGGAGGTGTTCAAGAGGGGATTGGACATGGCACTTGGTGCCATGGTCTAGTAGTGGGGTCTGTGGTGACAGGTTGGACTCGATGATCTTCAAGGTCTCTTCCAACCTTAGCGATAATGAGATACTGTGATACTGAGCTGCCCTTGATAATGAGTGCGGTGATAATCTCCCCACTGAAGAGAATGGAAGGACAGACAGGATGTGTGTCACCTGCTGGGTTCCATGATTCTTTCTTTAATGTAGATCCTTTCACTACGATATGTGTTTTTTTCAAACTGATCTATAATATTCCTCAGAATTATTTTTAGAAATAAAAAGCCCCCCACAGCCGCAATGAGTCACGGACCAGGCTCTGCATTAAGCCACTATCTCCCAGGCGGCTCCTGCAGACCACTGGCAACACAGCACCAGGAGTCCAAACAGTCCAAAGCCATCCATGGGCTTCTTTCACAGCATCTTTACAGTGCATGAAATTGAAATTTGGATGACAAAGAGGAAAGACTGGCCGTAGTCCACTCTCCCCGTGAAAATGGGAATAAGTGAAACAAATCATGAAGTTACTACACTGTTTCTAAGTTCTTGGGAACCCTTCATTTTATGTAGCTTTTCAATGATGCTTTTACCTAAGATTAATCTTTTATATATATATTTGTTTCCAACTCTGCTATGAAGAAGTGACAGCGAAAGCTAAGATATGAGAGAGTTTTTAAGGCAGCCACATTATATAAAATCTCTCTGAGATACTACCATATAAATGATACTCCCTATAAACACTCACACACACATCCTTTCAGCTGCATAAAATGAGGCTTGAAGAAGAGGTTGTGCTCTTCCAATTTAGGAATCTCACCTAAGAAGCCATAATCCAAAGCAGATTGATTTTCAGAAATGACCACTTTCTGTTGATGGGCAGCAAACCAGGTTACTCAATGGAGAGCTTAACCTTTAAAATGTTGGCCTGTAAATGGCTCTCTGCAAGATCACACAGCAATTCATTGAACTAAAGAGTAATTTTCCAGGTTTCTGGGTGTCCTTGGACACAGAATTATTTAGTTTAAAGAAGACCTTTCAGATCATTGAGTTCCACCATTAAGTCAACACTGCCTAATCCACCACTAAACCATGTCTATCAGTGCCACATCCACATGTCCTTTAAATACCTTTTAAATACCTTGGCCCAGGCGGCCAAGAAGGACAATGGCATCCTGGCCTGCATCAGGAACAGTATGGCCAGCAGGAGCAGGGAAGTCATTGTGCCCTGTACTCAGCACTGGTTAGGCCACACCTTGAGTCCTGGGTCCAGTTCTGGCACCCTCAATTTAAGAAGAACATTGAGACTCTGGAATGTGTCCAGAGTAGGGCAACAAAGCTGGGGAGGGGTCTTGAGGACAGCCCTGTGAGGAGAGGATGAGGGAGCTGGAGTTGCTTAGCCTGGAGAAGAGGAGGCTCAGGGGAGACCTTCTTCCTGTATACAACTTCCTGAAGGGAGGCTGTAGCCAGGTGGGGGTTGGTCTCTTCTCCCAGGCACCCAGCACCACAACAAGAGGATGCAGTCTCGAGCTGCACCAGGGAAAGTTTAGGCTCGAGGTGAGGAGAAAGTTCTTCACTGAGGGAGTTGTCAGCCCCTGGAATGTGCTGCCCAGGGAGGTGGTGGAGTCACCGTCCCTGGAGGTGCTCAAGAGGGGATTGGATATGGCTCTTGGTGTCATGGTCTAATAGTCATGAGGTGTTAGGTAACAGGTTGGACTTGATGGTCTTTGAGGTCTTTTCCACCCTTGTTGATTCTACAATTCTGTGATTCCAGGGATTGTAACTCAAATCTCCCTGGACAGCCTGTTCCATTTCTTAACAACACTTTCAATGGCAAAAATAAACAATAATAAAATTCCTAATGTCCTCTGGCACAAGTTGAGGCCATTTCCTCCTGCCCTGTCACTTGCTGCCTCAGAGAAGAGACCCACCACCACCTGCTTTCAAGTAACTGTAGAGAGGAAATAGGTTTCCCCTGAGCCTCCTTTTCACCATGCTAAACAACTTCAGTTTCCTCAGCCACCCCACCTAACCTTTGTGCTCTAGACCATTCACAGGCTTTGACATGCTCCAGCACCTCAATGTCTTCCTTGTAGTGAACACACTATTCAAAGTGAAATCTCACCAGCACCTGCAATGATCATACCATTGTACCTTACCCCACAACTATGGTTATTGGAGGAAGCAGTCCAGTGATTATTTCAGAGACCAAAGCAGAGGATGGAGGAAGCAGTCCAGTGATTATTTCAGAGACCAAAGCAGAGGACTCCCAGATTGAAAAATTAGCAGATGTCTTCACCATAACTTGTTCCAGTACCCAAAATTGTTTCCATATGCTTCTTCTGTTGGCTCCTGGCATGACAGCCTGGGAGTTTCAGCACAAATACATGCATGGAGCAGATTTTTCTAACCTAGGAAATCTGACCTCAGAAGTACCAAAAGCCACTAGTGATACTGGTTAAGAAAAACAGCATGGGGATTTTTATCCCATTAGTCCCACAACCACTGATTTTCAAAGAAAAAACACTTCCCTGAACATTTAAAATATGTATTTATGAAGGAATTGAATTGAATTGAATTGAATTGAATTGAATTGAATTGAATTGAATTGAATTGAATTGAATTGAATTGAATTGAATTAAGCAGGTTGGAAAAGACCTTTGAGATCAAGTCCAACCTATCACCCAACACCATCTAATCAACTAAACTATGGCACCAAGCACCTCATCAAGTCTCTTCCAAACAGTGATGGTGACTCCACCACCTTCCTGGGCAGCATATTCCAATGGCCAATCTCTCTTTCTGTGTAGAACTTCTTCCTAAATTCCAGCTTAAACCTCCCCTGGTGCAGCTTGAGACTGTGTCCTCTTGTTCTGGTGCTGTTTGCCTGGAAGAAGAGACCAAAATGTACCTGGTAGAGCTACCTTATATGCTGAAATAATTATTAAATTATTAAATTGCTTGAAATGGCTTTTTAGGAGGAGAGAGTTGAAACCTTCTCGAATCTGCTCAAATCCTTCTTAACTCAGCAGGTACCATTAAAAAGGAAGGGTAAGTATCATGATAATACTGCAACATTGCTTACAAAACACACCTACAACTTGCACAAACCCAGTGAAACTTCCTGTGAAACATAAGAAGGGGCTTTGCTTTTTCAAAGACAGCTTTGCCTTTATAAATTTGTCCTAGAATGCTGGTCCCTGAGCAGCTGTGATTTCTGGATTTATCTTCCTATCTCCTCTTCTCCAGGCTAAGGAACCCCAGCTCCTTCGGCCTTTCCTCATAGAAAATAAGCCCTACGAGGAGAGGCTGAGGGAGCTGGGGTTGCTTAGCCTGGAGAAGAGGAGGCTCAGGGCTGACCTTATTGCTCTCTACAACTACCTGAAGGAGGTTGTAGACAGGCAGGGGTTGGTCTCTTCTCCCAGGCAACCACCAACAGAACAAGAGGACACAGTCTCAAGCTGTGCCAGGGGCAGTTTAGGCTGGATGTTATGAAGAAGTTCTTCATAGAAAGAGTTATTGGACATTGAAATGTGCTGCCCAGGGAGGTAGTGGAGTCACCATTCCGGGAGGTGTTTAGGAAGAGACTGGATGAGGCACTTGGTACCATGGTTTAGTTGATCAGATGGTGTTGGGTGATAGGTTGGACTCAATGATCTCGAAGGTCTCTTCCAACCTGGTTAATTCTATTCTATTCTATTCTATTCTATTCTATTCTATTCTATTCTATTCTATTCTATCCTATTCTACTCTATCCTATTCTACTCTATCCTATTCTATTCTATTCTATTCTATTCTATTCTATTCTATTCTATTCTATTCTATTCTATTCTATTTTCTCTGCCATGAAGGTGCAAGGCTAACATGTCTTCCAGCTGGCTGATCCTGCTGTTTCTCCGGCTCCCCTTTAACTCAGGTGGGAGTCTTAGGGGCACAGAGAAACAGCTTCAATGGTTGAAACGAACAGAGCAATACTGTGTAGAGCACATATCCACAGTGTGCAAGTCTGTGAGTCCACGTACGTGCTTACATGCATTTATACACACAGCAGTACAGGGTGAAAGGGAAGAATAAAGCATGCAGATAAAATTTGTGAAAGGGTTTCCTTCAAGAAGCAGAACAATGTATATATCCTTTATTCCTGTATCATTTCTGTGCCGTGGTCAAACAGTATTAGAGGATATATTCCTGCTCTAAATTACATCTGGGTAAATCCAGAAGAATTCCCCCGTGCCACATTTACCTCTAAGATTTTGCCTATGTGGGGACACTCAGGAAAATAACCCAAATTAGCTGAAGGTGAGAATTTAAAAGTGGATTAATTAAACTGCATGAAACCCCTGTGAAGGTTGTTCTTATTCAGAATTCAGGTGGTCTTCATTCAATTTAATTTAATTCACTTTGGAAATTAATTCAGATTAATTGTCCTAACAGTTTTTATGTACCTATTCTAGATTAACACTGGGGTAATAAAATGAATCGTAACCCACTGGATTCAATGTGATTTTATACCAGGAAGCTCTGGAGACACATTGTCCCCAGCGTGTCCAGAAACTAATGCTTTCCTAGGCAAGAAAAAGGAGTGAGGCATGTTTCTGGAAATAGATAAGCAATATTCTTTTAGTTCTGCAGGTAATTTATTTAAAGATCTCATTATAAAAAAGGAGGTGACAATGACAACACAACAACAAGTGCTGCACTGCTTTTGAGTCCTGTTTTGGGAGTCCAGAGACTTGGTTTCCCCTGGGTCCTGATGCTGCATTTATTATACCCTTTGGAGGAAGAGAATGAAAGAAAACAAACAAACAAAGAAACAAAAATGGCATTTGACACCAAGAGGAACAATATCCAAATCTCCTAATTCCAGACAATCCAATTCTGCAAGGTTGCAGCCAAATGTAAATCAAGGCTAAGGCAGAGAGGGCCTGCTGGCTGAAAAAAAGCAAGCATGCTTTTTAGAGATGTAACTGCTCGAAATCGACTCCCCAAACAAGGATAGTATTAAGGACTTCTCCTTGAGACGTCTGCCTAAAGGCTTCTTCAGAAGGGATCCAGTCTTTTATAACACAGATTTGAAGTCTGGAACCACATTTTTACACCATAGTAGGTCAGAGGTCCTGCCCCTGCCTCCTTCCAGTGAGGCAGGGCAAACCTTGGTCAGCAGAGCATACGGTGTGCCCCTCAGCAGCCGTGCCGGGCTGGGGACACTGCAAGAAGCTCAGTCACACAAGGAGGATAAATAAATACATAGATAAATAAATAAATACATAAATAAATAAATAACAGAGGTTCTGAATCTGTTTGGGATCAGTCAAACATTGCTGGGTTCAAAAATAAAGCAACAAACCAACAAGAAATTACACTTCACCCAAACTGACAGGCTTTTTGCAGCTGAAGCGCCTGACACCAGTACAGGTGGATCAGACTGAACGGGCTCCTGTCTGTCAAATACTTTTGCATATTCAGCTTCTAAATGCCATATACCTCTTTAAAATAAATTAAAATGAAATTTCAATCAGTCTAGAAAAACAATTGCAACCTCCAGCATCTTGGAGCTGTGATAAAATGGTAACTACACTCCTAACGTAATAATAAAAACTATAGCAATGCTACTGGGATGAAATGTGGGAATGGGAGAGGGAGTTGTCCATCCCGGACTCTCTCAAAGCCATTCCCCAGGCACTGCATTTTGGAATGAAACTGCTTTAGTAGATCGAGTCGGGGCAGTCGCTGCAGCGAGAAACTTTCAATCACTGTTCCAACACTGCCAACCCCGGAACTCGGGGGCAAGTTCACCATCACCACCCGGGAAGCTGCGGCTCGTCACTATTCGGAATCTCAGGGACAAATAGAAGGGAAATTCGCCTTCCCCCCCGCCGCCGCAAATCCCCGAGCATGATCCAAAACGCCGCGCAAATGCGCGGAGAGAAGCGGGCGATACAGAGGCGCATTTGCGCGTCCCGGATGGGTACGTAGAGTTTTGGCACCCTCTGCCATACACCCAGCACGTCGATCGGTCCGGCCCCAGGCACTCCTTCAGATCCGCGGGGCAGGACCCGGCCCCGCAGCCTCCCTACTTGGCACTTCAAACCAAATATGCTGCTCAGGCAAAATTGACCTGTTTCTTGGCCCAGATACCTTTCAAACGCATCCTCCGTTATTCATTCGTGTATTTATTTATTAAAGACGTGGTGCGGGGGCTTCGCGGTCCCTAGAGCATCCCTCCCCTGCCCGTTCTTTCATTTGGCTTCTTCCTAGGGGAGAGGGCCGTGTGATCCCGGACACCCCCAGGTCTCCTTTCCTACTCCTCGTTCCAGATCCTTCGGATCCCCCTTCCCTGACGAGGGTGTCCCACAGGGGCCGGTCCCCGTCTGGGGCCAAGATGCCCCTTTGCAAGGGCAGGGGACACTTTTCCTTTCCCCAGTAGCTTGGGGGATGCGCACAGCGTAGCTGAACAGGCTGCGGTGCTCCTCTCCTTGCAGCCAGCTAAAGGCTGTTCTCTTAATGAATTACTAATGAGTTAAAATTGGACAGCAGGCTTAATTAAAGCGTAGAGGCAATGTGTTTACCACATTGTAATTGAACTCATTAGGGCCCCGGCTTTGTGTTTTTAAGCAGCCGCCTTGTTCTGCACGTCGAGTGATCTGCGGGAAAGTGCTTTGCTGGGGACGGGGGCTCCGCGGGAGCTGGGGGCCTTGGAGTGCGGGCTGGCTGTGGACCCCAACCCCATCTCTCCCGCAGGGACTTTTGCTGGGTGAGAGAACCCCTCCTACTGCCCTGCGAAACGCTCACGGTTGGAGGCTCTCTGGATTTTTATTGGATTTTTATTATTATTATTATTATTATTATTATTATTATTAATGTTTTTTCAGGGAAAGAAAAATTTGGGTGGGGAAGTTTGGGGAAGCGGACACCGCTCCTGCAACAGGGTCCCTCTTGTCCCCCTCCAGGCGGCAAGGGGGTGTGGGGGTGTGGCGTGGAGTGTCTCGGAGTACCTCTTCCATCCTCCACAGCCGTCGGGGCGGATTGCCCCAGGGTAGCGGTGGGGCGGGGGCAGCCGCGGTTCCCCACCTCTCTCAGTGAGGGGAGGGGGCCGGGGAAGGGGGCGGCTTCCCCGCACGGCTTGCAGGGCGCTGCCTGGCTGCTAGAAGGCGTCCGAGACCCGACCCACCCTCGGCACAGCCGCCGCGACAGAGGCGGGAGACAAACTTACGCTCAGCGCAGCGATCGCGGAGAGCGGCCCAGAGCAGGTCGCCCCCTGTTCCGGGAGGGGCCCATGGAATTCGGGCGGGCAGGTAAGGTATGAGGCTGGCGGCAAGGCGGAAAGGGTTATGGAGGGGACGTATTCTTTCCCTCTCGGAGTACAATTGTAATGTCGTTTGCTGTCGCGATAGGTCGCATGGTCGTGCTGCCGCTCAGGGATGGAGCCTGGGGTAGGAGGCTGACCGACACCGGGTCGCGTCTAGCTAGGGAGTCCCGGTGGGGGAGAGGAGGCCCTCGCCAAGTTCGGGGTGAAGTGGAGGCAAGGACGACGGTTTATAGACGCCCTCGCAGGAGCCGATCGTCTTCCTCCTGCTGCTTCTGTTCTAGATACACACGTGTATCTTCTTTTTAATTTTCCTTCGAAATTATTAACTTCGGGCCGGATTCGGAGACAGGACAGGGGGAGCAAGACTGGCTGGTCCTCAAGGCCAAAGCAGGGCCCTCCCGCCCCACTTCCCCCGGGTAGGTGGGGACGGAGGTTCCAAACTCTCCGTTCAGCACCGTGTCTGCGCAGCGCTGTGTCCTGCCGGTGAGGAGCGAGGGTAGCGATGCCCTACCTTTTCTCCTACGCGGAGCGACCGTCCTCGCCCGGGAAGGGGAGAGAGAATGGGTAAGAGCCCACCACCAGCCTGGTGAGGGACGTCTCCTCCGCTTTGTCAGTGGCTCTGAGGTTTAAAGGTCGGGGGAAAAACGATAGATCTTATATTATTACTGCTTTCTACTTGCGGCACCTACTAGGCTTTGGGGGTCTGAGAGCTGCAACGGAAGCGGGGAGCTCTCGGGAAAGCCCTCTCCCCCGAGTCCCGTCCTTGTCGGGCTACCTGCTTGTTGCACAGCTCCTGTCCATCGGCTGCCCCGAAGCAGGAGTTCACCGCGGTCTCTATAACCCTTTAGAAACATGACCTTAGCATTTCTAGAATAGAATACCCCTCCCCGGCTAAGTCACTTCTTTAACATAATCCTGAAGACATGGAAAGAGAGGAGGAAGACCAGAGGAATGGGATGGTGGGTAAGATAAGAAGTTTCATTTGGGTGTGGAGAGGGAGATGATGACAAGTCAGACCCCTGAGTGGGTAAAGTGAGCTGTCAAAGAGTGCAGGAGTGTAATAGCCAAACAATCCCAATCCCCATAGGTTGTTTATTCCTCATAAAATGCAACTCTGCATAGCAGGAACTTACTGCAAACATTTATCAATAATGAATGAATCTCCTGTAATAAAATACTCACATAATTAGCTACAGTCAAGTACGTGCATTACGCCAAGGCTCTTGCAACTCTGTTGAAAATCCGACTTAAATAAATCCTCTCAAACAGCCTTTTAAGAAGAATAAGGAGGGGAGGGGGGGGGGGAAAGGGAGGGAGGGGGAGCCAGGAGCTAACCACCAGCCAGCATTTCTCCTCCTTTTATGCCGTTTTTGAAACCCAAGCCAAAACTGCTCCTGAAATATAACGGAAAACTCTTTGGTGAATTCAGAAGAGTCATTAACATTCAGCTTTAAGTGAATGTTAACAGTAAATAAAGAAATCTCGTGATTGTAATAGTTGCAACAAAGCAATAATAAACCAGTGGGTGGTCATCAGTAATGATAAATGTACCATTATTACTGCGTGTTGGGGAACAGGGTTTGGAAAAGTACTTCAGACTTTTTAGTGGCAAGCTCGGTGGCAATTCGTTTCTTAGCCTGGGGGGAAGGGGGGAAAAAAGGGAAAAAAAGAGGAAAAAAAGCGCCATATAATTTTATACACAATTTAGGTGAAAATAAATTTAAATCTGTATATTACATTTTTAATTTCAAGATAGTAATTAAAGCTGGTTCGTTATATCTCTTCTGAAAGTCTCAGTGCTCATCTTAATCGTCTCTTTGCACAATCTGCTTTCCAAGACACCCAAAGTTGCTGGGTTCTGAAAGAGGCAAAATGGAATTATTTACTGACGTGGTGACTCCTCGCCCGACAGTATCAGGTTTTCCTCGGAAGTTTGGGCTCCCTGGTCTCCATCACAGCCCGGTTGGAGCCTGGCTTCTCTGCCCTGGCAGTTTGTTCCTCTTTTACATTACTTCGAAGCAGGCATATTTCCGATGAAAGATGTTCAGGGCGCTTTAAATTATACTTTTGCAATTAAAAACAAAGCAACCCACCCCCCCCCCCCCCCCCCCCAAAACAAACCACACCCAAACCAAAACAACTAGTAGATTAAATGGGTTTGGGATTTATTTTTTTTTCTCCCGCTCCTATTCTACAACACTCCCAAGGGGTTAATTCACCCACATCTAAACTTGCAGCTATTTTCATCTATGCCACCCCATCCCCAGGCAGGATAGAAATAAACTCACTCGCGTTTTTAAGCGCTGAGGAGAGGAACACGAAACATCTATCTCCTCACGGGTTGCCAGTCCCTTCCCGTGTGATGAAATAAAATCGCAAATCGCATTTTTTGGTGCTGTTTCAGGAGGGTGATGCTGGGGTCTGGCGGGGGACCTTCCCCTGAGGGTATTCGTATGTCCTGGCTGAGGTCTGCACGTACCTTCGGCGAGGACCACCTCGAGTTTGGATCGCTCGGAACACATTAAATTGAGAAGTTAAGAGAGCTCCCTCAGACAAAAGATGCCGTTCAAGGTTCCTTCCTTTCAGTCGCCTTGCTGGTTTTCAGCGGATATCAAACTACCCTGAAATGCGCCATCCCTAAACTCTTAGAGAGTCGGGAGAAGATCGCGTTGGGTCTTTTTCCCTCCCCGTTGTTATGGTTATAGACGCATCTTTCCGAGACGTCCTCTTGCCACTGAAAAACTCCGAGAAAAGATCTCTGCCCTTTTGTTGTGTCTAGCCGGGTTATTCAAGAGCAGAGACAAAAGCCCGAAGTGATGTGATCTAAATGAGCTCCGGGGTTTTCCAGATGGGACCACCTCAATTCCACATGCCCTCTCTGCTTTCTGCTTAATATAACAAAACGCCATTGGAAGAAAAAAAAGCGCATATATATATTAAAAAGAGCTTTGCTCTAGACCAAGCAGGGCCAGCGAAATCTACTCCCCCACTCCCATCCTCCGACACCCACCCACCCAAAAAAAAAAAAAAAAAAAAAAAAAAAAAAAAAAAGGAAGCAAGGGGGGAAAGGTCTTTATAAAACCTCCTTTGATGCCCAAATTTTGTTAGGAGAAACGGTTTCATAGCGATGCCTTGTGTGTCTGTTACTTACACGACCGCAAGTTTCAATGGGATGTGAAGGGGAGGGAGGAGGGAATGGATCCGCGCTGAGGGTGGTTTTCTCTGTGGTTTTTTAAACGCACCAAGATTATCTTGCTCCCCGTGGCCTCTCTGCTACAATATTTAAGCGCTGTGGAAGTAAATAAAGGCCGTGAGGTTGGGGGATTTTAAACTTGGCCACTTCTCGCAGATGCTCCTTTTTTTCACGAAGCAGTCCGCAGCCAGGGGAGCTGCTGCTGCCGCCTCTCGCTCAGCAGAATCGTGATAGAGAAAGATAGAAAAGGAGCTAGGACTTGTGCCTACCTTTCCCAGACTTCTGGGAAAAGTTTGTCCACTTTCCCCTTTCCTCTCCTAGGAGGTGACTCCAACCCAGCCGTTGCAAACGACAACAGCAAGTAGCGAACGCGAGTAATTGAAGGTGACAACAGAACAGGAGCCCAGGTCTGCAGTTAACCGAGGAGCAGTGTAGCACTCTGCTTCAGGTCGAGATGCCCTTCCTCCCCCCGCCTCTCGCTTAGGGCGCAGGCTGGGCTCCAGCCGGCCCGTGGGGATTGCGACGGGGTCGACTGCGGCCGGAGCATCCTCGCGGGCCTCGCCAGCCCGGAGACCACCTGCGGGAGCCACCCGGCCCCTGCATGGACCGAGTGTTCTCCAGGAAGCTAAGTTCAACATCTATGCCCTCTCTTGGCTGGGGTCCCCAAAAGAATTAAGTAGTCAAAAAAAGTAGAGAATGGTATGTTCTCGCCCTGCTTCTCGAAGCTGCTGGTGTGGGTCAGTCTCTGTTCCCACTTCGGAGAACTCCACGGAGCCAAAGCCCCTCTGTGCGACTGTGGGCAGTGTCTGCAGAGGGTCTTGCACCGTGGGGACTAGCCCGTGGGGACTAGTAGGCCCTGTCCCATAGGTTTCAGCTTTCCCTCTAAAAGAAACTTAGTAAGCCTTTCATTTTTTTCCAACGGAATTCAAAGAGGTCAATAGTACTGAGCAGGTGAATAGAAAAGCTGAGTTTTGGTTTCCGTTTCATCATTCACTAAATAAAACGTAGTCGCCGGCTAACGATTGCCCCGGTCCGAGTCTGTGTTTTCAGCCTCTCCCGAGCTACGAGGACCGAGCTCGGGGGGTGCTTCGTTGAAAGTGCTTTCCAAAACCCGCTCATCCATTTCGCCTCCTGCACTCGCTTTTCCTCCCCTTCCAACGCTGGGCTCAGAGCCTGGGGCGAAGTTGTCCATCCCCGGTTCTCCCGGGAACTGTCGGGGGAAAGCCACCGGGTCGCCGAGAGACAGAAGCGCGCTGTCCGGCGGCTGATGTGGGGATGCAGGTACCGACAGCCCGCATAAGCAGGCACTTTCTGCCTAAAAACTCACTCCGTCCCTCCTGGTTTCGACCAGAGAGCGAAGACAGGAGGGGAGACTTTCTCCCTGGCGTGGTAATAGATCATACAATGTGTGACACGGGTTTAACCAATAAAACAATTTGAATCAATTAGCTGGCGGAGGAGACTTTTGAAGTGTAAAATTCATGTCAGTCTGGCTAGGAAGCATTGATTAAAATGTCACCAATGTGAGGCTGGTAGCTATTGCTCACAGAAAGCAGCAACCTCCGTACAGAAGATGTTCGGGAAAAAGTAGGAGGGAGGAGGGAAAGGGGGAAGACATCCTCCGTGTGACAGTGAAGCGTGCAGGTTTAATAAGAAGTGACTGAAATCATAAGGAGAGGTGTGATTTATTTTTTTTTCCCTTCCCAAAGTTGGGGAGGATCTGTGAGATCTGGGGGTCTCTACCATTTAGCTGCCCAGGGTTTAGAAAGCAAAAGGAGTCGGCGAGCGCGAAATTTTCACCTGAATATGTAAGGTCTGGGGCGGGGGAGGAAGAGAAAATGAAAAAAAAAAAAATCAAATCAAATCAAAATTTACAAGGCCAAACAAACCCGAACATCAAGTGCTCGTGGCTAATGTGCAAAGAGGTTTGGTATTGGTCATGTGCATGAGGAAAAAAAAAAAAAAAAAGAGAGAGAGAGACCGAAGTGGAAGTATTTTTGTAGAAAGAAAAAAACAAATCAGAGGAGAATTAGGAAACACCTGACGGTCCAGATGTCCTACGTGTTTTAGATAGGTTTTTCATTTACTTATTTCCCCTTTTTTTAGCCTGTTTCGCAGTTTTTCTCTCTGGAAAGGACGAGAGTTGAGCGGGTTTGGGCTCCCTTCTCCTTTCTGCACGGAGCAGCGGGGAGGACCCACGAGGCTACTGAAGCTTTTCGGGGTAGCCAGTGAAAACAAAAAAATCTACATTTTTACTGTACTCTGTACTCTTCATCTTTCGTGGGGGGCGGGAAGAAAGGAAGACAGATGCTGAAGACCATTTGATAGGTTGGGCTTTATCCCTTAATTGTGGGCATAAGGCAATCAGAATAAAATAAAACGTATTTGCTCCTTGTTCTGGGAGCGAGAACCTGAGTACTGCACCTCCTGGAAGTGGTTTTGGTGAATCACTCCAGGGCATTTGGGAAGGGGACTGCGGGTCACAGCAGCTATTGATGCCCATGAGGATAAAGCTGTGGCTAGAAATCAACTTCCCCCTTTTTTAACTCTCCCGGCCCGTCGAGTCATTTCGGACAGATCTGTTAAAGAATACCGTTTTCGAAAAGACGGGGCTTTTCTAAGCAGCATATTTAGTGTTGTTTGGTTTGGGTTTTGTTTTGGAAGCGGTTCGGCTCAGACTGTTGTGGGGAAAAGATTTAAAAAAAAAAAAAAAAAAAAAAAAAAAAAAGGCAAAAATAGCCATCGCGCTTCAACCGCTCCGTCCCCAAATCCGGCGTCTCTTGACCGAGAAACCGGGCGTGGAGCCGGCTGGCAGATGAGCACGGAGCTGGGCGGCGACAGGAGGCCGTGCCCCGACGGGGTGTCCGCATCCTCCCGGTACGGTGAAGGAAAGAAGGAGGGAGGAAGGGGGAGACGAAGCCCCCACCAGTCTTCACCGCCCCCGGTCACTGACGTAACCAGCCCACGGGGGGCCGCCGCGCGCCCAGCGAGGCGCGGAGGTTCCGCGCTTGCAGCCGCCGCAACGAGGGCAAGGCTGCGGCTGGGCTCGCTGCTACGCGGCGGCGAGGTGAGGATGTGCTTCCCTCCCGACGGAGGGACGGGTAGAGCTTGGCCGCGGAGGTAAAGGGCATTAGGCGGGGAGGATGCGCGGGTAGCCACAGAACGCATAGAAAAAATTTATTATTATTTTTTATTCTTTTTCGGGCTTTCCCGCCGCTGGGGGTGCGGGGAGATGAATCCGTGGGGCCAAACACACGGGCGCGAATTGGGCGCCGTGCCGATAGAGGCTCTGCAGAGCAGCCCCCACAGGTTCCAGGTCGGGGAGGCGGACATACAACTTTCATGCATGTTTCGGGATGAACCACCCGTGGGTTGGGGCATCTTCCTACCATAGGGTGGTTGGCTCATTTATTGTCATCTCCACACCTGCGGCGGGATGCGCACATGGGACAACCAGTGTGGGAAGAAGCAGGTGGCCCGCAGCCCCGGCTAGAACCCTAAGAGGCCAGCGTGGGGTTAGGGTCGCTGGGGGTCGCGCTTCCCCACGTCGGGAAACTCGAGGGTATGTGTGTGCTTGCAGCAGGGACCCCTTCCATCCCCAGCGGGTCCCCGGCTGACGGCGCTGTGTCTTTCTCTCCTTTCTCCGCCTGCAGCTGGAGCTGAGCAGTACCCCCGGCGCTGAGACGATGGCGACCAGCCCGCTGCCCGGCCCCACCGACATCTTGCTGCCGTCGCCGTCCAGCGCGTACCCGCCGGACCCCATGAGCCAGCCGAGGGCCGGACACGCCACCATGAAGCCCAACCAGGTGGGGCAAGTGATCCTCTACGGTATCCCCATCGTCTCCCTGGTCATCGACGGGCAAGAGCGGTTGTGCCTAGCGCAGATCTCCAACACCCTCCTTAAAAACTTCAGTTACAACGAGATCCACAACCGGCGGGTGGCTCTGGGCATCACCTGCGTGCAGTGCACACCGGTGCAGCTGGAGATCCTCCGGCGGGCCGGGGCCATGCCCATCTCCTCCCGCCGCTGCGGTATGATCACCAAGCGAGAAGCAGAAAGGCTCTGCAAATCCTTCTTGGGAGAGAACCGGCCACCCAAACTGCCGGATAACTTCGCCTTCGACGTGTCCCACGAGTGCGCCTGGGGCTGTCGCGGCAGCTTCATCCCGGCCCGCTATAACAGTTCCCGGGCCAAGTGTATCAAGTGCAGCTACTGCAGCATGTACTTCTCGCCCAACAAGTTCATCTTCCACTCCCACCGCACTCCCGAAGCCAAGTATACTCAACCCGACGCCGCCAATTTCAACTCCTGGCGTCGTCACCTCAAGCTCACCGATAAAAGCCCCCAGGACGAGCTGGTCTTCGCCTGGGAGGACGTCAAGGCCATGTTCAACGGCGGCAGCCGCAAGCGGGCCCTGCCGCCCGCACCTCCTGCCCCCGCCTCGGCCGCCCCCACCGCCTGCCACCCGCTAGGCTCGGTGAAGGCGGCGGCTGCTGTGGTAGGCGGTGGGTTGCTGAGCCCGCACCTCCTGGCCGCCCCGCCCGAGCTGCACCAGAAGCGGCCGCGCTTCGAGGACGACGAGGAGCTGCAGGAGGCCGTGGCAGCGGCGGCAGCAGGGCACGGCGGCAAGAGCCCGCGGAGCTACCCGGTCATCCCGGTGCCCAGCAAGGGCTCCTTTGGCGGCGTGCTCCAGAAGTTCCCCGGCTGCGGGGGGCTCTTCCCACACCCCTACGGTTTCCCCGCCGCCGCCTTCGGCCTCTGCCACAAGAAGGAGGAAGGCGGCGGAGGGGCCGATGCCCTCGGCGGTGCGGCAGCACACAAGGCTGGCGCGGGGACGGCGGCGGGGGGAGGCCTCTCAGGGCTCTTCTGGCCGGGCAGGAAGGACGCCGCCTTCTACCCGCCCTTCTGCATGTTCTGGCCGCCCCGCACACCGGGCGGGCTGCCAGTACCCACCTACCTGCAGCCGCCCCCGCAGCCCCCTGGGGCGTTGGGCTGCTCGCTGGGCGACGGGGCGGGCCTACTGCGCCAGGCATTCCTGGACCTCTCGGAGCCCGGCGGCGAAGGGAGTACCGCGGGGCTGGGCACGCCGCCCGCCGCCACCGCCCCCCGCCCGCTGCTGCCGCCGCCGCCGGCGCGCGGGACCCACTCTTCGAGTCGCCCCCTGGCGGCGCGGAGCCCGCCTCACCCGCCGCCTCTGAGGGCGGCAGCGGCGGGGGCGGGCGCGTCCCTCCGCACCACCCGCACCTGCTAGAAGCGGTGGCCGGCCGTAAGGCGAGCGGCGGGTACCACCACTCCAGCGCCTTCCGACCGGTGGGCGGTAAAGAGGACTCGGAGAGCTTGGCCAAGCTGCACGGCGGGGTCCGCCGCGCTCCGCCTCGCCGCCGCCCCTGCAGCTGCTACTGCCGCCGCCACCACCGCCTGAGGACGCGGGGTGCGAGCGGCACCCGCTCCCTCCGCCGCCGCATCCTCCGCACCGCCTCCTCTCGCCCGGCGGCACCAGCTGCAGCTTCGCCAGCGAGGACAGCAGCGACGAGGACGACGAGGACGACGAGGAGGAGGACGAGCCCGAAGTGGACGTTGAGGGGCACAAGCCCCCCGAGGAGGAGGAGGACGAGGAGGAGGGCGAGGAAGAGCCCCGTGGCGGAGATTCCTTGGCGGCCGGCGGCCGCTTCCCGCCCGTTCGTGGTCTGGCGGAGAGGAGCGGCCGGGAGCGCTCAGCCACCGGCCCCTTCCCCAGGCCGGTCGCTGAGGAGAAGCCGGGGGAAGGGCAGGCCCCGCCGGGGCCGCCTCCCGGGGCTTCCCGGGCAGGCAGCGGCGGCAGCAGCCCAGCGCACCCCCGTGTCTGGAGGAGCAGATCCCGTTCAAAGATGTAAATGTCCTTAACAGCCTCCTTCCCACCTACCGATACATCCCATCCCAGGGCAGGAGAGGGTCCGCCGGGTGGGGGTAGATGGACCACCACGTATCTCTCCTCTGCTGCCGTGGTTGGCATCGTGTGCCCCCAGCCACCCTAGACAGTCTGTCAGGCCGGGACCAGGCCTGGTAGACTATGGTTGTACATGCTCCACCGTAGCCTGCTGGGGTATCAGGTCCGTCCATTTCCCCTCACCACCTTCAAAAGTGGCTCTAAACCCCACCACCCACAGGGGCACGGGCCTGCTCCCCAGGCACACCAATCCCTGTCGGGACCTGCAGCACTGTTTTTACATCTTGCCAAGCATGCCAGGCCTGGGCAGAGGCAAGCCCTGGAGGCTAGCAAAAATCAATATGGCAGATTATGTAGGTGTGTTCCTTGCCCAGTGGCGTGGAGCTGCTTGGCTGTTGGTGTAGCTCCATGGCCTGACCTCCTCATCACCGATTAACAACATAGTCCAGGCCCCATCATGGAATGGGTGCTGTCACCCACCCTGCACGTGGCTGGCAAGTTTTCAGT
>CM066606.1:88030683-88280683 GCA_033816785.1 Picus viridis | reverse complement strand
GAAATAGATACGGGCTTGAAGCCCCCATAGCCAGTTGTCCTGCCAGTAAACTGTCAGTGAAAACTCCCCTTCCTTTTCTGTCAGGCAGTGCTTGGAAAGAGCTCGAATTTATTCAGAATCCCACGGTAGTTTTGAAACATAACTGTGACTGACTTATGTAACTGGTCCATTTTTTTTGGGAAAGCTACAGTTTGCCATCCTGACCCTCCTTCAGCAGCTGGAGTTGACGGGTAGAGGAGCTGTTATGTGTCTGGCACAGCACTGCAAGACTGCCTCACAAGTACTTTCTTAAAGAGAAGTTGAGTTCTGTAAGCTATTCCCTACCCAATCTGTTTTTTTAAGTTTTAATGAGAAAGGGGAGCTCTAAAATTGGGTGTTACTAACAGCTAGTTCTCAAATATTGTTGCAGTTTCTCTGTTCTGGCTTTATGATTTGTAAAAAGATGGTTTGGCAAGCATTTCAGGAAAATTCAGGCAGAACTGGTGAGCCAGATTCTTCTTTCATTTGCTCTTCAATATATATCCAGAATAACTGCAAATATTAGTGCAGTTATTGTAGTTTTACAGTGCTTTGTGGAGGGCTGATAACAGCCCAGCATTTGTGTAGCAGAGGGGATGGTTGTGTATCTTCATGAGGATAAGTAGTAAAGCTTTGTTCTAAGAAGTTAAATGTCATGAAATGTTATTACAGAAGGTATTTGCAAAAAAATGAAGATGTTTAAAGATGGTGAAATTTCAGATGTGGGACCCAGCACTGCGTATTAATCAAGAAGATTGCGTTGACATACAGGGATCTGCGTGACAAACCACGGACAGACTGAAGGACTGGGCCCTTAATTACTGTTCCTGTTTCTTTTTCTGTTATTACTAAGAAGCCCTCTGAATTATTAAAAGAGGGTGGAACATTGTTAAATTTCTTTTTCTTTTCCAAGACAAATAACGTTAGGTGTGTTGGTGGGGTTTTTTTAAGCCCTATGTTCTGGAATCTGGTGAGGGTATTACCTTCCATTTAGAACAGATCAAGAACCAGACATTTTCCAGCTTTTGTGGGTTTAAGATTCCAGTTTTATGCATGAGGTTCAGACCAAAAGCCAACTGATCTGTTTTCTGTGTAAGGCGTTTAATATTTTTGACTTGGTGACAGTTTTTGCATGTTCCGTTCAAAATCCTGAAGCTCCTCTCTCTCTGTTACTACTTCAGCTTGGATGTTTTTTAATCAAATGAGCCCTGATCTATTTAAAAAAAAGAATTCTTTTTTTCAGAAGTCAAGCCACTTTTCAGGGCAAATTAACATTTGAAACTTCAGATTTTGTAAGGCTGTATAGGAGGCGCAGTACGGAAAAGCACTTAAAAGGTGCTGACTGAGTTTCCTGAAATAGGCGTATTTTCCTAAGTCCTGATTATCCTATTGATTATTCCCTCCAAAAGCAGCATGAATATGCATGAATGTTTTCAGTGAGAGTAGGATTTAAAGAACTGTGTGTGTCTTACAGCGAGTAACCAATTTCAAATACAGATGGAGCCTTTGGAGGTCCAAAAGTCCGCCGGTAGACATTTGCTGGTATTTTTAAATTGTATATGTATTTGTACCCAGAATATAGCAACAGCTTCACCACTGTGGCCTTAGTGTCTGCAGACAACTCTCTTTCCAGCTAAAAACAGCAGTGGACATTTAAGTTACGTTAGACCATCAGTGCTGTGGGCTTTGTTAACGGTAAAGCTCACCTGGTAGAAGTGTCCTGCAGAGCTGGTTGGCAGGCGCGGTGCGCTCTGCGATGCTAAAGCACTGGCCAGGAATAACAGGGCTGAAGCAGAGATGTGAACGAGTAGGTGATTTTGGTAGGTGCAGTCTGGCACTGCAGATGGAGCAAGAATTGCAGAGTAGAAGTTGGGGACAAGGCGCGAGGTGGATCGTCAGGAAAGCAGAGTTACATTCCTGGTCCATTGGAGCTCTGTGCTGGGCAAATCAGTTGCCCTTTGATGTAGTTGAGTTGTCTGGAGCAACATGGACATTTTTAGCGGCTGTTTGAAGACTGCGTTGAAAGCTTCCTGAGAAAGGACTGCAGGAGATTGCTGTAGGTGGCACAGCATGAAGAGGTAATCTGGCTGTGTCTGGTTTGTATTTGTACAGTGAGGGTAAGGTATCTTTGTTTGGGGGAGAGTAAATTCAGAATGGTTTCTATTCATTTGTGCGTGTGTGTGTGTGTGTGTGTGTGTGTTAAAAATTCAAAACTACTCCGGTGCATGCAGAGCTAATAAAATCATAGCATCACAGGACCTGAGGACTTCTGGTTTTCAGAGTACTGATAGCGCAGTTGGAGATGTGTCTACTCACAGATGTAATTTCTGTTTTTTTTTTTTTATGTGGGTGAATCTTCATATTCCAGGTTAGGAAAGCTATTTATGTGAAATACTACCCATGTATCTTTATTCCAATGCCTGTAGCTCATTGGGAAGAACAGAGGTACCAAAAGCCTTAGCTAGGGCAGTGCAAATTGGCTGTGAGTTCTTCATCCCCTTTTCTCCTTAGACAAGAGACAACTGAGGTACAATTTGATATTTTTTTCTGGGATAAAAAAAGTAAAAATGAAGGAAGCTTCTCTTTAAGAAAACTTAGGTGTCTGTACCAGGGGACTGCACAGCTTTCAGTGCTGGTGTTTTAAATACTGCTCCAAGTTTGTGTTTAGATAAGGCCCAGGAGAGTTATGGTGGAGCTATTAGAAGGGGAAGTGATTTTTTCTTAGACTGATTAAAATTCTTTGGGCTTTCTGTTTGTTTGTTTTTAAACATCTATTTAGCTTTTAATTAACATTTAAGAGAAAGGAAGCTGGTTAAATATTCAATACCTCCTCCCTTTCAATTAAGGTAGAACAGTACACAACACATGATGAGGCCTCTGGGAAGTATGGAAAAACAGAGAAGAACAGGCTCCTGATTATAATTTCAGGGGGTCTGAAAAGGTGAAACCCATCTGATTATTATTACCGTTAACAATAATAATGTCAAGGCTTTTTCTGAACCTCTGAAAGCAGTTTAAAGATGCTATGTATGCTGGGTTTTGCTTTTAATACCTTCACTGTTCCTGCCTTGTTCTTATTTCAGGGGCAAGGGTATGGGCTGTGCTGGTAAGTCTTTTTGGCAGCTTAGTTAGGGAGCTGCAGATGCTCAGATTTTTAATTATTTAATTTTTTTTTCACACTACCTGCCCTTATTTTTATTTTGATGCAGTTCTTTCAGTCCCAACAAGTTGACAGCCTCAAACCACAGTATAGCCCTGGAAGCTCAACCAAGCAAATGGGGAAAAGCCATGCTGCTGGCATGCTCTGTGCTAGGGTCTATTTTCTTTCCCTGTTTTTCCTTCTTGAAAAATCCAGTAACCTTCTGTGTGAGTCTGTTATTCCTCAAAATCGCACATACATCATTCAGAAAAGGATGCCTTAATGAAAGCAATTGATAGGAAAAATATATTAGTATTTATAATTCAATAAGTATCCTTCCTAAACTTAAATTACTCCTTTTTCTTTAATTTTTATTTTGTGAACCCTAATTTATCTAACCAAATCCTGTTTAAAATGGCATTATATTTAATAATTTAAAAAGAGACCTTTTTACATGATGGGAACACCTCAAACCATTGCCTAAAATGTGACATGCTTTTAAACTTGCTGTTTCTTTTGAGTGTGGTGAGAAAACTTAACCTGTAGAAAGGTACTTTGTTTATATCAAGGATCATCCAAGAACTACTGTTTTTTTTTAATCATTGTGTTACACAAACAGATTTTTCAAATGGAGCTGCTGGCACCAGAGACCAGTTTGTTTAAATGTATATGCCTGAATGAGTGGTTGCTTTTTTTTTTTAAGGAATGAAGAGAGAGCAGATGCTCAAATGCATAACTCTTGGATGTGTTTCATTTACTGCTAGGTGTACTGGATTTCAGAACACTTAAAAACATGAATGTTTTACAGAAAGATTCCTGGCTACATGTAAACCAGTGACTTTATAATTCAGCTTCAAAATTAGCTTACTGTGATGACCTGCTGTCAAATGCATGGTGACAGTACAAGTGCTTTAAGTTTCTATTTCTGCTGTCCTGCGGTGGATTTATATTTTCAAGAAACCCCAAGGTATTTCCTCCACCATTCTTTGTTCCACATACAGAAACACAGGAGCAGCTTTACCTGTGTGTCTATCTTGTGATTGCTCATCTGTCGAGTTAATCCTGCATATTCTGTTTACTGGCTGGACTAAGACAAGAATTAGAATAGAATAGAATAGAATAGAATAGAATAGAATAGAATAGAGAAGAGAAAATAGGAATAGGAATAGGAATAGGAATAGGAATAGGAATAGGAATAGGAGTAGGAATAGGAACAGGAATAGGAATAGGAATAGGAATAGAATTAACCAGGTGGAAAAGACCAGAATTATCCCAGTTTGTTCAAGAATAGAATAGTATAGTATAGTATAGTATAGTATAGAATAGAATAGAATAGAATAGAATAGAATAGAATAGAATAGAATAGAATTAACCAGGTTGGAAAAGACCTTTGAGATCATCGATATTTTCCCAGTTATTGAGAGCCATTTCTACTTCACCTGTAAATAACAGAAAGCCTCCCATTTATTTCTGCTACAATGGTATTTTTTTTCTTTTAAAAACATTTTTAGTAGTTTTTTTTTGTTGATTCAAAATGCTATTCATACAAATGAAAGGAAGTTTTTCCAGTTTCAGAGGACAGTTAATATACTGCTTTCTGTCAGAAGGTTCATATCTAAGTCATCCAGCTGAACTGAACATATTGTGTAAGTTTATTTGAAAAGTAAAAAGAGTGGAATAAGCAGCATGTGCACATATCTAGAACTAGTAAAATTATGCTATCTAGAAAATTCTGTACTCCTCTATGATTAAAAGTTACACAAGCAACTTAAGACAGAATTCTCTGAATTGGTTGATCTCAGGTGTACCCTTTGGGTGCAAGTGCCACTACCATCAGTTTTGCCTCAGCTGGGTATACGTTATATCCAGTTACAAGCCCATGGCACAGAGTTCTAGAAGATGATGGAAACCTCATGATGCAAAAGGATTTTGCCTGTGGATCTTGAAACAGGGTCCTGGTCAGGTGGACAGGATGGACTTCTCATTGTGAAGAGAGGAGGTGAGACTGAAGAGAAGCCTCTGCCTGATTCTTACCTTCCTCTGAGTCATTCTCTGGAATAAGAGCATGTTCAAGAGGGGTTAGAGGCATAGCAGGTATCAGTTTGGCAGATGTGCAAGCAGAGCTCTCCCAGGTATCGAGGAGACACCGAGTCTTGTCTATAGGAGGCTATGCTGTCGGTAGATACTTCACTAAACTAGAAGCAAATACAAGTCCTGCCAACATTTATGATATGCACCCGGAGATACAGTAGATAAACCTTGATCTTATGCTTTCTGCATTTTTCTCTCCAGAGTCGCAGAAGCCGTTGCATGGTGAGGACAATACTGATGAAAAGCAGTATCAGTAAATCAATAACTTTTTTCTTTTGTTGGTTTGTTTTTTTTTTTTTTCCAAGGCGAACACACACAAGAAACCAATTCACCTCATTCTCTGAAGAAGGATGTAGAAAACATGGGGAAAGGTAAAATAAATAAGGGCCTTTTGCGTTACCAAACTGCTCTTTGTTTTAATAGAATATGAGGATAATAGGGGGCACTTTTGTTCTGCACCATATTTTAAGCTTGTCAAGTACCATATGAATAATATATGGACCTTTGGGTGGATATAATTGAGATTAATGCATATATATCAATCAATACATGACACCGTAATATAATACTTTAAAATAATATATTACATTGATTTATATTCATGGCTTTCTGCACAAAATCTATTGTAGGTCTATGCAACACTTTTTTATTTCTTTTAGAACTGCTAAAATATTTTGTCTTGCAGTAATGAATTGCTCTGCAACTGTTCTTTCAAGAATTATTTATACAGATTAGCAAAACCACTTTTCTTTTCTCTTTGCTAGAAGAACTCCAGAAGGTTTTGTTTGAACAGATCGACTTACGGAGGAGGCTAGAACAGGAATTCCAGGTGTTGAAAGGAAATGCATCTTTCCCAGTCTTCAGTAAGACACATGCCTGTGGTTTGGTGTTATTTGTGGGTGGGTGGTTGTTTTCACATTATTAAAGTGGGAGAAGTATGTTCTCAGTTGTGTTGCCAGGATCTTTGGCTTAATTCTGCTGAGGCTGACGGCAATCCTGCTGTGGCTGTCGCGCTGCCCAAGCAGTACTTTGTAGAGACAATCTGAAGTGGAATGCCTATTTTGGTGTATATTCTACTGTTTTTGATAACATCAAATTTAGTGAGTAAACAGAAACATGTCTGGAATTTCTTGAGATTCAGTGATGTCCGTGGTCTTGGTTTATTGGAAGCTTTTGGAGGCAAGGTACCTTGTAGTCATCTTTAGGTGTTTCTGGCTGATTCTGGAGAATTGATTTAGCTTTTGTTTAAGGAGCAGAAGACCTGTTTGGGTTTCTTCTCTTGAGATGAGCTATTTGAGGTGATGCTTCCACCACAGCTGATCAGTGGGGTGCTGGTACCCAGGGGTCATGGAATGTTCTGAACATGGGTTATATAAAAGAAAGCAAAATGGACACTTAATAGGGTTTTCATGAAGCTGCCAGAAAATGGAACCGTGCACATAGCATTGATTGAGGTCTTTGGAGTTAACACTGGCAGCAACAGGGAAAAGTGTGCAAGAAGACACACTCAGGGCTCTCCAAAATGCACTGAATGTAGCGTTGCAGATCTGGAGTGATCAGGGCATCTCCATTGCTTTTTGACTGCCTGTGACACGGCAGCACGCAGAGATCACTACCATCCTGCAGGCTTCCACATCCCTGCCTGTTACAGCTCTGCAGCTGCGTGCCCAGTCTGCCCTTCAGTATTAAATGCAACCTAGAAGAAAAAGCATCTTTGAGTCCAACCTCTTCTGCTTTGTGAAGTCCAAAGGAGGTCTGACATTATTTCCATTCGGTGTTTTCCTGATGTTGATGTTACAAGTTCTGTTTAAAACTCTTGCTTTTTGTCCTTGTGTTCCTGTGAGAGTATACCCATACGGAGCACTGCAGAGTTACTTAACTTGCAGCAAGCCAAGACAGATTTGTTATGACCCTGCCAGACTGATGTCAGTTTCTTCTGCCCCTTGCTGACTTTTTTTAAGTCCTTCATGACTCAAGTGTCTCACCAGCACTCAATGCAAAATGTCCTTATGTTGGTTTGTCATAGTTTCTGGAAGAGTTCAGAAACTCTCTGTTTTGTCAGTCCTCCGAGTTCCTTCGTAGAAACTGCAGGGACAAAAGCCCCTGTAATAACCAGTAAATAACCAGTAATAACCAGTAATAATAACTGGTAATAACCAGTGCAACCCACTGTTGCACCTCTCTGGATTGCTAGAAGAGCCACTTTCCTGTTCTTTAAAGAAAACAAAATTTTCCCTTTTCTGTAGCATCAGGTAGAGCAAGTTCAGGGAAGCGAGAAAGTATGAGGAGCCTGGGAATGACTCTGCCTTTAGCCCAAAAATTGAAAGATGTAGACCCCTTCATAAATAAAGGAGAAGAGCTGCCTGAGGTGATACAGATATTAATGAAAGAAGAATAACCTCATCCTTCAATATAGATTCAGTCATTACTTGGGTTTGGGAGTGAGGTAATTTTCACATAATTTGTGTAGATCAAAACACTGATGGTGTGGTATTGGTGAAATGGCATCTTGGAATTTTGCCATTCAGGTCACTCATTTATCCTTTTGCTCTTCTACAGTAAAATAAGTGCTCTGTCATTGCCATGTAAATAAACACTGCAATTAAACCACATGAAATACAATTCAAATAAAAGAACACGTACGGCCAACCAAGGAAGTGGCGACTGAGCATGCCGGCTTGAAAAATATGTGGTTTCAGCATACCACAAAGCAGTGGTCAATTCTCTTCAGGATTAAAATAGAAAACAGACAGTGTGCTATAAACCATGTGTACAAGTGACCGTAAAACCTATTTGCAGATTTAGATTTACCAAAACAACACACCCCCTGCACGTGTAATCATACAAGCAGAAAGGGTATTTGTGAAGCAAGTTAAGTGTGAAATCTAAGGTAAGTGCAGTTTGCCCTGTAGAGCAGTGTGTGCTCCAGCAAAAGAGAGAGGGTCTCTTCCAGGGTCTTGCTGCCACACAGGCAGCTCCTTTGATCAGGAGGAGTCAGCCGAGGAGTCAGGAGGGGTTTGGTCAAACTGTTTTGCCAGGTTTTCCCAACTAAAGGAAAACTGAGGTAAAATTAAATTGTATTGCCAGATATATCATGGTTTGGGGACACTGGAGGAGGCTGTAGGAGAGGGGGAAGAGAAGGAAGGTAATAGCCTTTATTTCCCAGTCTGGCTCATGCAGCATCAGGCTGAGTGGCCATGGGGCCTGGATCTCTGTCCCATCTGTGCAGATAGGAGCACACTAGCAGGGTAATATTCAGTCCCACAGCTGGTGGCTGTTCATTGTCTGTGGATAAATAAGAAGCCTTTGGATTTAAGTCTCCTCAACCTTTTTTATAAGGAGAAAATTCATCCCCATTTCAGCAGGGAGGCAATATGTGAGACACATGTCCCTCTAGGATATGCTCCTGTTGGGTTTCCAGGAGTTAACTCCAGAGTTAGCTTTTTGGGGGTCTTGCATTTGGAACGGAGCAAATTTGGGGCATTACACATTAATGGCATCAAACCATCACCCACAGAAGTGCTGTGGGGCCTTGTGTGTAAGTGGTGTTTGGTTTCCATGCTCTTCTCCTGGAAATTACTGTTAAATGAGAACTGATACTTGCAAGCTAGTTCAACAGTGCTATGCTGCTCACTTCTCTATGGCTAGATCTGCTTGAAATGTAGCCTGTAATAATTCACAGAACAGCAGACTATCTTCTGTTGTTTGTGCCTTAATGTTGGTGTATTTTACTTGAAAGCTGCATGCAAGGTCTCTCAATGCAGAGATCACTCAAAAAGGTCAGGTTACTTGAAGAAAATGAAGGAATTCGCTGTCTTGATAGAAATCTGAGTGCTGTGTGTGGTGACAGCGTGCTCTTCCAGAGCCTTCAGATGGTATGTACTTTTGGTGTTGACTTGCATGCATTTTGTCCAGCTGAATTTATCAGTGAGGTAATGAAATGGTGGAGACATAGCCTGGATAGTTAAAGTACTTAATTTTGTGTTAAGAAAACTACTTAAATATTCATAAGGTTTCTCTTGGGTATTGCTCATGGCTTTGTCTCTGAGCAGCCAGACTCAGATAAATGCTGCTGGAAAAATTGCTGTCCTTACCGTGAACACCTCATTTCCACCATGAGCTTGGACATGTGCAGTGCAGGACTGAGCAAGATTTCTGAGCTGTTTGTTCTGAGAGGTGAGGAGCCTGTGAAGAGGCAGTCAGGAAAAAAGCATGGAGGAGGAAAGGAAGCTGTCTCCACGTAGCCTACTCAGAAAGTGGAGGTCCTATGTAGAAGGTAGCACAGATCTATCAGTCTTTAGCGATCAGAGAGGTGCTCACTAAAGGGTTTTATACAGCACAGATTTTTGGGGGGCAGAAAGAGAGGAATTGCAAACCTGCTTTATTTCAGTCCACTTCTTTTTCTGGTCAAGTTGGAGCAGAGTAAATAAGCTGAAAATGTCTGTGGATATTTACTTGAAATTTGCAGAGTATTATGAAAATTATGTCAGGTCCTTTTCTGTGTGGCCATGATGGACTGCTGATGGTTTGAGCCTGACAAGTTTTCTCCCTCTTTCTTTGGTGTTTTACATTCTGAAGAGCTGCATTGCCTTTTAAACAACTTCCACTGATTGTTTAGAGGGCAAAATGCTTGTGTGAGAGAGTGCCCCCTTGTACTTTTCTTCCAGCCCTTTCCTATGCCCACACTTGATGGGGACACATCCCCTTTCCCCACAGGCGAGGTACAACCTTTGTTTATACTCTGCTGCAACTGTGCATTGGTTCTCTGCTTTTGGAGTTTATAGAATCATAGAATCAACAAGGTTGGAAAAGACCGCAGAGATCATCAAGTCCAACCTGTCACCCAAGACCTCATGACTACTAGACCATGGCACCAAGTGCCACATCCAATCCCCTCTTGAACACCTCCAGGGATGGTGACTCCACCACCTCCCTGGGCAGCACATTCCAATGGCGAACAACTCTCTCTAAGAGCTTTCTCCTCACCTCGAGCCTAAACATCCCCTGGCACAGCTTGAGGCTGTGTCCTATAGTTCTGGTGCTGGCTGCCTGGGAGAAGAGACCAACCTCCTCCTGGCTACAACCACCCTTCAGGTAGTTGTAGAGAGCAAGAAGGTCTCCCCTGAGCCTCTTCTTCTCCAGGCAAAGCAACCCCAGCTTCCTCAGCCTCTCCTCATAGGGCTTGTGGTCGAGGCCTCTCCTCAGCCTTTCTGCCCTTCTCTGGACATGTTCATGAGGCTCAATGTCCTTCTTAAATTGAAGTGGATAAGCTCCCAGCATTGCACAAGGACACAGAGTATTAATAGGAGGCACTCGTCCTCACACGGACTCAAATCCGTGTGTATTTAGGTATTTCTGCAACTCACATTACTGTGCTGTCAACATACCCCACAGTCATTTAATCCACTAACCCTCCCAACACACTTGGCAGGTGAAGCAGTGCTATTATTCCTGCTTTAGTCCTGGTGAAAGGAGGCATAAAGAGACTAGTGCACAGAGTCCAGCACAACAGGTGTTGAATTCAGGCTTCCTGAGTCCTAGGCTAATGTCCCAGCCACAAACATGACTATTTAAGCCTTTTAATTGGCTGGTTCTAAATAAACTATTTTAGCTGCCTTGGCGTTGTAGTTCCCTTCTCCAAGGTCTGTGTGTTGAGGCACTCAATGCTGTTTTCTGTTGGTATTCACCTTGCTTCTTCCATGGTCTGGTTTGTTCCCCAGATCAAAATGATACTGGTTGCAGTGATTTTCTTTCTTCTTCCATTGCCCATCATTGCACCTAGGTCTCCATCACTCCAGTTTCCAAGTTACTTGCTTGTTTTAAGTAGATCTTATGTTTTTGTTTTTACCACCCTCCAAAAGCAATGTTATGGAACACAGTTAATCTTCCACCAAGTCAGCTTTCGTTTGAAATGGTTACTGAGGAGGAAAGTACAGGAAGGAGCTGATACTAGTGCAGAAAGGCTGGCCTGGGCTGTAGCTGAGCTGTCTAGGATCTCTCTTTCAAAGTCCTTTTCTCTTCTGGCTTCTGTGTCATTGTTTATGGAGCTTTAGCCTGAGTTTTGTTCAAAGCTGTCGGCACTGTGTTACAAGCTACAAATCAAATCCTACCTCCTTGAACGCTTTCTTTCCTCTCATGTTTGGACTTCACTGTTGATGCCAACAGATTTGTGCCAAAGCAAAGCAGAGCTGGTTTTGCTCCTTCAGTATTGGCAGAAGTTTGACTAATGGCTGCAGACTGTTGCCCATTGAGAAAAAATAACTGTGGGAATAGCTGCTAGCAGCAGAAACTTAATAGCCTACATTTGCTAATTGGGGAATTAGCTGAATCCACTTTTTTCCTAGCTTTTCTGCTACCTGTTGTGTGTCCTACTGGCTAAGTTTTTCTTAGGCCCCTGTTTTAATTGGGTGAAGGGCTTTGTAATGCTTCATGGTTCCTCAGTAGTGACTTGGTTTGATGTAATTGTTTCAGTTCTGCAGGGTCTTCTCTGTTTTAATTACTGCATCTATTTTTTTTTCCCCTCTTGCCCTGTTGTAGATAATTTTCAAGATCAGATGAAGCGGGAACTGGCATACAGAGAAGAAATGGTACAGCAGCTACAAATTGTAAGTCTGCTTCCTCTGCTAAAAATGTTGTGAGCTGTCACTTTATGTTTTTAAATGCACTCCTCAAACATCCCCTTTGTGAGCCGTGTGTACCATTACCAGCCTTGTAGTACCTTATACTTAGCAAGGTGTAAGGATGCAGTTCTCAGCTGGTTTAGAGTCTAATTACCTGGAGATTTACTTTTCTCATGGTAACCAGATGGGTCTTCATGTTTCAACTAAACAAAATGTGTTGACTGAAAAATGAAAGGTGCTTCCTCAGAGCAAAACTTAAGCCATAAGGAGTTGAATGTTTCTGCCTTGTAGGATTTTCCAAGGGGTGCTTTTCAGACCTCATTTGTTGCAAGGCCAGCTTCTCACTGGCAAATAAACTTTAGGATGAGTGTCTTTTTCAAATTTCAGTCTCCAGAAGTGCTTAACTTAGCAGTGAAGGACTGCAGACGCAAGTTCCTGTTTGGTCTCTTGCTTGTTGTTTTTAAATTGACAGGGATTCTGCCTCAGTGTGTAAGTATAACTCTAGATCATTGCATACGTCTGTGCTGTCTTGAAAATGTGATGTACTTAATCCGGTGGAAGCAAAGGGTGGAGTATGCGAAGTTGTTTCTTTCTCAGATGTTGCTTAGTCTGGTTTCAAGAAGCAGAGCATTGCCTGCTTATGCTTGTTTTGATAGTGCTTTGTCTGTGATCAGTCTGATGTTCTCAACAGGAATTTCTTTTGAGGCCGACATGCTTCAGAAATATCCCCACTTACCTGAGTCATGCTCAAGCATCTAAATTTTCCTCATATTTGTCACAAACCCTGGTGCAGGGAAGGCACTGTCAAGCCTCCTGGTGCTGTCATTTTCTAATTGATGGGCTCGGACATAAAATAAAGCTGAAGGCCAGGGTTGTCAAACTTGTGCACCTGTGTTTAGAGGCGCTCAGGAGTGCCTTATTTTTAGACCAGCTGAATGTTCCTGCTCCCTGATCCTGCTGACTTGAGAGATTTCAATGAGAGATGGAGGAGATTGTTTGCAGAGGAAATTTAAGTCCAGAGCATCTTTGAGATATTTTGCTGCTGGTCTCCATTCTTTTCTTTTATTGCATTATTGTGTCCCCCTTTGTGTCCCAATGCCAGGCAGGGTGTTTGGATCAATCTGTGAATTGCATTGTACTTCTCCTGCTGCTTTGGACTTGATGCAGGTGGCCTGTTTGATCCCTCCTGTGAAACACGTTTGAGCACAAAGTTTGTGGGCCCGCTTCAGCCTTTATCTCATGTGTCAGCTGAACTTGGGGCTAACTAACTTCCCTCTCAGGGAGAGGATAGGTCATCTTTGCCATCCACTTTGTGGCCCAGTTGTGAAGTTCTGAAACTGGATATCCCAGGCCTCCAGTGAGCCAGGTGTGATGATTTTTTTCTGATTTTCAGAGATGAAGAGAAATCACAAGGTTCAGTGTAGTGCGTTTTCTTGGGTAGGAAGATAAATATGATCTTGTAATTCATACCTTTTGCACTTACTGAAATCATTGAAGGTGGTAGCGTCACTGTCCCTGGAGGTGTTCAAGAGAGGATTGGACATGGCACTTGGTGCCATGATCTAGTAGTCATGAGGTCTTGGGCTGACAGGTTGGACTTGATGATCTTTGAGTTTTTTTCCAACCTTATTGATTCTATAATTCTATGATTAAACAGAGCTTCCTGACTGGACTTACAGAGAACATTTCCAACATCTTATGTATCATAGTATCAGTCAGAGTTGGAAGGGACCACAAGGATCATCTAGTTCCAACCCCCCTGACATGGGCAGGGACACCCCACACTACATCAGGCTGGCCAGAGCCTCATCCAGCCTGCTCTTAAACACCTCCAGGGACGGGCCTGAACCACCTCCCTGGACAACCCATTCCAGGGCTGCACCATTCTCATGGGGAAGAACTTCCTCCTCATGTCCAGACTGAATCTCCCCACCTCCAGCTTCATTCCATTCCCCCTACTCCTATCACTACCTGAGATCCTGAGAAGTCCCTCCCCAGCCTTCTTGTAGCCCCCTTCAGATACTGGAAGGCCACAATGAGGTCACCTGGGAGCCTTCTCTTCTCCAGACTGAACAGCCCCAACTCCTTGAGTCTGTCCTCATAGGAGTGGTGCTCCAGCCCTCTGATCACCCTCGTGGCCCTTCTCTGGACACCTTCAGCACTTCCAGATCTCTCTTGTCATAGGTGCTCCAGAACTGGATGCAGTACTCCAGGTGGGGTCTCACCAGAGCTAAGTAGAGGGGGAGAATCACCTCCCTTGACCTGCTGGCCACACTTCTCCTGATGCAGCCCAGGATCTGATTGGCTTTCCGGGCTGCAAGTGCACACTGAGAGCTCCTGTTGAGCTTCTCGTCCATCAGTACCCCCAAATCTCTCTCCTCAGGGCTGCTCTCCAGCCAGTCCCTGCCCAGCCTGGATTTGTGCCTGGGATTGCCTCGACCCAGATGCAGATGTACTCCACTGACAGTTCAGGATCTCTTCACTAACTGTGGCTGCCTGAGTTTAATTATTGCTAAATGTTGCTCACATTTAGGTGTCCCTCCCAGTTATCAGTGAAACCAATTAAAGAATGTTTGCTCATGAAAAATGAAGAGACTGCTGAACAAAGTGTGTTTTTTAAGCACGGTTATCTCATCCCACTTGGTAGATGACAAGGGAGGTAAATCTGTGTAACGCTCTGAATGGGCTAAGGCTGCCTGGCAGGGCCACAAGGGTGGTAAGAGTCACACTATGAAGTCGAATGCCTCCTCCCACTTAGTGGACAATGAGGACTGTCCTTGCTTGCTGGGGCTGAAATAGCAATAGAATCATGACAGTGACCCTGAGGAAAACAAAACCCAACAATTTATTGATTCTTTTTCTAACAACTATCAACAAGTGTTGTGGATAAGGGCACTTTGTCAGAAGAGTTATTTCCCTATTACAAGAGGGATATGGATGTGCTGGAACGTGTCCAGGGAAGGGCCACAGGGATGATCAGAGGGCAGGAGCACCTCTCCTGTGATGACAGACTGAAAGAGTTGGGGCTGTTCAGTCTGGAGAAGAGAAGGCTCCGAGGTGACCTAGTTGTGGCCTTCCAGTATCTGAAGGGGGCCTACAAGAAGGCTGGGGAGGGACTTCTCAGGCTATCAGGTAGTAATAGGACTAGGGGGAATGGAATGAAGCTGGAGGTGGGGAGATTCAGGCTGGACATGAGGAGGAAGTTCTTCCCCATGAGAGTGGTGAAGCCCTGGAATGGGTTGTCCAGGGACATTGTTGAGACCCCATCCCTGGAGTTATTTAAGAGCAGGCTGGATGAGGCTCTGGCCAGCCTGATCTAGTGTGAGGTGTCCCTGCCCATGGCAGGGGGGTTGGAACTAGATGATCCTTGTGGTCCCTTCCAACCCTGACTGATACTATGATACTATGATACTTATCAAGTGATTTACAACAAACTAGGCGACATCTATCAAAAAAGGCAAAACAAACAAACAAAACAACAAGAAGAAAATTGAGATAAAGGAGAAGGAGGAGAGTGAAGTATTAAAAAGAGAGGTTTCATTACCCTTAGACTCAGTGTTGTTGTGCTTGATCTGTAGGTGGTGGGTTGACCAAGGTCAATGCATGTGCTCGCCTTTATATATCTTAGTCTGGGACCACCTTTGGGGTGACCACTGTAAACTGGGTGAGAAAGTTCAGAGGGGCAGCAACAGACCAAAGTTTGACCTGTCAGCCAGTGCATGCTCAAACTGATGTTTTCCAGCTGTTTGAGGGTGTAGAGAAAAGCAGATCCCAGCTCTGCCTCTTCAGGGCTCAGTCCATCTCTCTCATGATTCCCCTAAGAATGGTTCCAGCTCAAATTGTTTGAGACGAGGCAGGCCAAGCTCCTTGTTGGTCTTAGACATAGGTGCAGAAATACTCAGTAATGTTTTGGTTAATAACTGAAATGGAATCAGCACTTCTGATGTGATATTCTGTGCCGTTAATTTCATTCATTAATGTGAATGTATCTTGTATGGTTCTATCTAGAATTAAGATTCATGAGCTGAATGTCCTAATGATAGAACTCCTTTGGTCTGTGTGGGTTGTGACATGGATGAATTGCAGCTTTTACTGCAGAATACAGAGGAAAATATCATTACTTTGGGTTTTATGTGCTTGGTGGTTGTTTTGTTTTCACCAGAGGCAGGTTAGTTCTTTTTTCTGTGCACCTGGGATGTGATGCTACCACTTTAACAGAGCTGCCTTCATCTAATTTTCTTGTTAACATAGGATTGCACAGAGGAAAGCCAAAGCGCTTAATGTGTGCTTAACTCTTCATTTTACTTACAGCTCCATAGGTGTATACCTTTGTAGTACTGAGCCCCAAATGTGCTGGTATACCTAGCCACAGAACTTGGTGTAATTGCTTTTTTAATTTACAAACAATAGAAGTTCATAGAGTCAGTTTTCTTTTGTCTCCTCTTACCACTGACGGGTTGCACAACTTTAATGAGTCCTTCCTGAAGACTTGTTCCATGATCATGAAGACATCTCTTACAACTGTGTGTACCAGAGGCAGCTCAGTTTTGCCAGAATCATAGTTTCACTTGCCCTGAGCTGTGATTCCTGAAGCTGCACAACTGTGTAGTCAGACGTTAAAATGAACTGCCTTGGTGTGTTTGATGCATCAGAAATGTCTGGAATACAGCTAGCTGAAGATAAGCATGTAAAAATGAACCAGATATAATTGTATTTGAAAAGTCCCTACTGCAAACACCTGCTGTAACCTGACTGTTACACAGAAAGGACTGCTTGCAGGTAGTGTTTCATGCCCAGCCAGTACTGAACACCAAACATAGTGCTTTTATCTCTCAGTTCTTGGGTGACATTGTGAAACTGCAATGCAGAAGACGATGATAAATGGCCGCGTGTGGAGGGCAGCCGCGCTGAGTGGGGTGACAGCTCCGGGGGTGCTGGCGCGGGCTCCGGCTGCCCTCTGCTGCTCCCTGGCCCTCACTACACCCGTCGTTAAAAGTCGGTTAAAGCAGTGTTTAATCAATGAGCTTTTATTTTAAAGCTCTGCGGGCTCCAGCCTTTAATAAAAGTGGTTTATGGCTTCCTAAAAATCAGGAGCAAGGCTCAGATCATTGGGAAGATGGAGGGTGGGCCCTGCCCTATTACATACTCTGTACTTCATGTTTTTGGCATTAACTGGCTCAGTAGGGAGCTGGAGCAGTGGGACATTGTGCGTCCATCAGCAGTTTCTGTTGAGAAGGGTGTTGCTCAGTGTCTGAAGCAGCAACCGGGAAGTATTGCCAATCTCTTTGTGCCAGGAAGCAAACAGTCATCATATTTAACAGCAAAATGGGTCTTAAATCACTGAGTGTATTTTTCTCTTCCTCTTCTTTTAAAGTGCTGCTTCCCAGGTTGGCTAAGTGCAGTGCATGTACTTGGAGGTCATATGTAAAATACAGATTTTATATATGGATTTGGGCATGGCTCTTCTGGCTTCTATTATTAAGCCATACAGAAGGAGCCACTGAGAACAAATCACTGCCCAGTGGGTTGGGGTGGATTCTAACATGGCACCTGTGATATGACCTCAGAAGAGCTCATTTGGATTTACAGTTGTCAGTTTCTGCCCAGTGTGACCAGAATTATCTGTCAGGGTGGCCCAGTCAGCCTAACAAAAGTACTGAGTCAGCTCCTGTTTAAGCCTCTGCAATAGTCTTCTAAGCAACTGTGTTAGTGGATCACATTTTGAAAGTATGTACTTTCTTCTTAACTGCCTGGTGGGAGAGAAAGATCAGAAGCAGCATTCCCAGCTTGACACTTTTTGTTCTGTTACATTTTTGTGAATCCCTCTAAAACATTGCCACAGAGAAGTAGAGCCACCAAGTAAAAAATTTGAGCCTCCTGCTAATAGCCTAGCTTTTCATAATTTCCCTTCAGGAATCCCTTAACAAGTAGTTTGTAGATTCCCAGGAATCACTGACCACAGTTGTAACCTGCCAGGAAAAGCTAAATTGGTGTTTACCTACCCTTAGTAACCTTAGTTACTTGGATAACTACGATCAGGCAGTGAACAATTCATCTAATTTTACGTAGTTGTTGAAGGCAAGAGCTCTTTGAGGCATGTGAGTTATGCAGGCAGTCCCTTGCCTTTTCAGCTCAAGTGGAAAGTGCTGGTTTTGTTGTTTCTTTTAAATTTCTTTATATGTCCATGGACTGAATTCCTCCTCATTGCCTCACTTTGGGCAAATAATTTTCAGAGCTCAGAAATAGATCTAACTGTAAGTCATCTACTATTGGCCTTCTACTCCTGGTGCTGCTTTGAAGCAACTCTGTTCTTAAGAGGCAGGCAATAAAATAAATCAGGAACTACCTACCTGCAAAATTGATTTCTATTTCTGCATCATCTTTCACCCTTATCTCTAAAGATTCATACGGAGTGTTTAAAAGAGGAAAAAAATCTGCTGCGTGGTAATGCTGGCAGATCTTCAGAGGCATGAGATCATGTTCCTCTGGGTCCTACTGTAATTAAGAAAAACACCAGTAGGTTTAACTCCTACTTTAGATTGTATTAAGTGTAGTGGTTTGAAATTTACCACCACATTGAGTAGGTGCTTTGTACAGTTAATGTATTCATTATACAAACAAGGAATATCCACGTTCGTGTGCAGGGACCTTGGTCATTGTATTGCCTGTCACTCCAAAAAGTGAAGGAGGAAATAGCAGTGTTTGATTAGGATCTCTGGTTTAGTCCTTTTCTTAAAGTTGTCCAGCTAGATTGTTTGATTCTTGACATCGGTTCAGCAGACTGGCCCTTGGATTTCTTGAGCTGCATCTTGTGATGAAGTCCCTGTCTTCTGTCACCCAGATAACAACAGGTGAAAGAGTGGATCTGGAGCTCAGTGTCTACTATGTCTTATTGATTCCAATACAGGTTTCATTACTTTGCTCTACCCAAGAAAAAGCAAAACAAACCAAAAATGCTCATGTTTTTGTGTCATTACTTTCATCAATGCTTTAGCAGTTGGGATAATATGGTAGGTTTGTTTCATGGAATCATAGAATCAGTAAGGTTGGAAAAGACCTCAGAGATCATCAAGTCTAACCTATCACCCAACACCCCATGATAGCTAAACCATGGCTTCAAGTGCCACATCCAGTCCCCTCTTGAACACCTCCAGGGATGGTGACTCCACCACCTCCCTGGGCAGCACATTCCAATGGCCAATCTCTCCTTCTATGAAGAACTTTTCCTCACCTTCCAGCCTCAACTTCCCCTGGTGCAGCTTGAGACTGTGTCCTCTTGTTCTGGTGCTGGTTTCCATATATTCTCTTACCTTCACTTGATTTTTGGTGGTGTTCCCTTCCAGATTTAGTGGTACAAAATGGAAACAGTCCTTTTGATGCCACAGGTAGCATACACATCCCTGACTGTTTGCAGAAAAGTGAGCTGAGAAGTACTGTTTTTAGCAGAATTTTATTTGCCACTGTCTGCTTTTTTAAGGCAGGTGACTGAAACATGACAGTACATCAGGGTGTGTTGTAGGTTGATAGGAGGGAGCTGTGCCTCTTTCTCCAGTAAATCCAAATGTCAAAGAAACACCTTGTAGAGTTAATGGCTGTTAAGAACAGAAGCGAAAGCTTCCTTTCTGTTAGAAACTGTAGAAGTTCTGAACAAAACCAGATGTGTATGTACCAGCCACAAGCCAGACCCTGCCACTGCCTGTGGGCAAAGTAATTTTTCTATGGTATTGGTGTTCTCCACTTCTTAAATGTACATGGGATGGAGACTGTGTGCTCCTCCAGCATTGCCAGACTCTCCATTACCTCACATCCTGCGCAGAACGGTGCTGCTCTGCGCACATGCCACTGCCCACCCAGGCAGGAACAGTCTCTGTTCATCTCACACAGCTGTAAATACTTTCACAGGGCAATAGTGGAGGCTCACACTCTAGGGCATGCTGCTGGCACTGAAATCCCTCCTCCAGCTGTCAAAAGCTCAGTGCATGCTTTTTTCTTCTGCTTAATCCCAAGCATCATTCTGTCCATGAGCACCATGTGTGCAAAAATTGAAGTTTTCCAATGGCAGTTAAGCTGCACATCTGTCTCCTTTCCTACATAAATATGTACTTTGCATTTAGGGGAGCTATCCTGGCTGGACAGTCTTCTGACTGAGGTCTTAAGTACATTCTCTGGAAATGAGAATTAACTAAATACCTGTAGATACTCATTAGATAATAGTGCTTTGGGGCACTGAAGATACCCTCTTCAAGCAATAAAAGTCAGGGTGATGTATCATTGTGTACTCCACCTAGAGAGGGGATGCAAAGACGAAATCTCCAAAAGAGGGTGGTGTACAGGTAGCTACACTTTGATGTCCAAGTGTAGAATGAAATAGAAATAGAAATAGAAATAGAAATAGAAATAGAAATAGAAATAGAATAGAATAGAATAGAATAGAATAGAATAGAATAGAATAGAATAGAATAGAATAGAATAGAATTAACCAGGTTGGTAAAGACCTTCAAGATCATGAAGTCCAACCTATCACCCAACACCATCTAATCAACTCAACCATGGCACCAAGTGCCTCATCCAATCTCTGAAGTGTAGCAGGGATCTGACATATGCTTTAGAAGTTAATCCCCAATCCTGTCTGGTTACTTGCACTTTGGTTCATGTTGTGGAGCAGAATTGGAGCTTGCAAAGAAGGATGTGTTCCAGGAGTGCACACAGGATTATACTCTTGCTCTTAATGTACCTAGGACCAGACTAGAGCTAGCCTGAAGGAAGAAAAGGAAACAACATGAGAAATGCAGTATAGGTGCAGTGGTTTTCTCCATCACAGATCCACTTCCCTTGTCATATATTTCCTATTAATGTGGACTCTTTTCCTATTAATGTGTTACTCATAAGACACAGAATGCTTGCTGCTTAAAACCAAACTATCTGCACTTCCATTATTGCTGGCAGTGGTGGTGCACCCTTTGATAAGGACAGTGCATTGGATCTCTATGCCCATTTGAGTGCAAGTAACCATGATTGCACAGAAGGGGACTGTATTGTCATGGAGAGCCTTAAAATTCCACTTCACTGTGGCACCAGAGTTACCCAATGCTCATCTATCAGCAAGCAGACATTGTAGGTAATGCTGTCAAGAAGGTGACACTGTAGGTGATTTAACTCGGGAAGAAAGTGGCCACTTCCCTATTGAACACCCACCTCAGTTTCATTTATCACCAGGAGGACAGATAAACTGACACATTGAATGCTGATGTGCCCAATATAGCAGAGAAGTGGATTAAGAGCAGTCAGTTTGTCAGGATGTGTGCTGCTGTCTTATCTGGGTCAGTACAGCTTGGGAGATGTCCTATATAGAATCATAGAATCATAGAATCAGTCAGGGTTGGAAGGGACCACAAGGATCATCTAGTTCCAACCCCCCTGCCATGGGCAGGGACACCCCACACTACATCAGGCTGGCCAGAGCCTCGTCCAGCCTGGTCTTAAACACCTCCAGGGACGGGGCCTCAACCACCTCCCTGGATAACCCGTTCCATGGCTTCACCACTCTCATGGTGAAGAACTTCTTCCTCACGTCTAGCCTGAATCTCCCTATTTCCAGCTTCATTCCGTTCCCCCTAGTCCTATCACTACTTGATAGCCTGAGAAGTCCCTTCCCAGCCTTCCTGTAGGCCCCCTTCAGATACTGGAAGGCCACAATGAGGTCACCTCAGAGCGGTCTGCTGGCGGCCATGCAGACCGGTGTTGCCTGTTGGCCCTTGTAAGTGGGAGAAAGGAAGAAAGCAGCTGGTACAGCATCAGGGGCCTCAGATGAAATGTGCTTATTCAGGCAATTCCCTTTGGATCTAAACCATGGAAATGGGTGATCCAATAAAGAGGTTGGTTGCAAACCCCTCTGTGCTGCGGTTTGGAGAGGAGCTTTCTAGCCTTCACAAACACTGTGCTCGGGAAGGCAGTTCAAGAACCTGGTGGAGAGGAGAGCTCTGGTTTTTGGGGGGATCTGGCAGCAAGCTTCCTGATTGATGGAGTTTATCTTCTGTGAAGGGTAGGAGTCCCAAGACTAGCCAGACAGAACACCTTGTCTTTTCAGGTCATCAGTGGTTTCAGCATCTCAGTTCTTGCACACACATTTCCCTTTCCTGAAGGCTGTTCAGTGGGGAATCAGCTTCCTTTCCATGAGAGGCTTCTGCTTTCACTCAGCCAGACAGCTCATCTTTGCAAACACAGCTGCTTTCTGGTGCTGCTGCTTCAGGCAGATTTCCCAAAAGATGGAAGGGTTAAGTCCTGAGCTGCCCATGCCCCTTTCTTCCCTCTTCCTGAGCCTTGCCTGTTCTTTTGCTCCTTAAGAAGGGCAGGCATGGAGAAAGATGATACTGCAGCACAGAAACACTGAGCACAACTCACACAAACGTCCTCACATACTGTGGGCATAATGTAAGTAAAACCAAAAGAGGGATGCACAAGAATGTGTGTTAGATACAGGTACCAGGTGTGGAGGTAAATGCACATGCTTCTAATGTGTTACTAAATGAGTGGGGCAGGTCAGCTGGATTCTGTGCTTTTGCCTGTCTGTTCCTTCTGCTGTTTGTGCAGCTTAGGGCATTGCTCCTGACTTCAGCCCAGCCTATTCCATAGAATCATAGAATGATTTAGGCTGGAAGGGACCTTTAAAGGTCATCTACTTCAATACCGCTGCAGTGAGCAAGGACATCTTCAACTACATCAGGTTGCTCAGAGCCCCATCCAAACTCACCTGGGATGTTGACAGGGATGGGGCATCTACCACATCTCTGGGAAACCTGGGCCAGTGTTTCACCATACTCAGAGTAAAAAGTTCCTTCCTTATATCTAGCCTAAATTTCTCCTCTACAGTTTAGAACCACCACCTCTATTGCTACAATAGGCCCTGCTAAGATGTTTGTCCCTGTCTTTTTTTTAAATCCTAAAAGCCCTGAAGCTTTCTCTTCTCCAGGCTGAACTCTCTCAGCCTGTCCTCACAGGGGTGGTGTCAGCTTGCAGTAATATATTTGACATTATTTGTGAATATATACTGGGTGTCTGACAGCAGGAGCACATCACCTCAGTGTGCAGCAGCACCTGGGAGTGCAGGGACATAGATTTTCTGATCTCAGCCTGAATTCCTCCAAGCGTCCTTCCAAAAGGCAATCTCAAAGAACAGTGAATTTATAGTCACTTAGATTCCCAGCTAGGGAGACATCTCAGAGCAATTTAGTTTTGTTGCATTCTGAAGGCCCAGCACTGAAAAAGAGCATCCCCATGCTCCATTCCCAGTAGCCTGTGTGCACATCATCCCACTTTGTTTCTAAATATAACTGTTCCCTAATATGCCTATGTTCTCTGTTTTTCTTTAATTATTTGTTCCACTTCAGTGGCTTCCTCAGATTGGTGTAAGTCAGAAATAACTATTATGAATTTCCTAATTATGGTGATATAAATAAAAGAAGTCTCATACTCCCAACCTGCTGTGTATCAGCTGTGCAGGGATCAGTGCTGTGTTGCCTGCACTGCTTCAGACAGCTGATTTTTCTCATCACACAGGTAGCAGAATGAGTGGTGGTTTAATTTTTGCCAGCAACTGATCTAACTAAAGCATTGGATGACATTTTCTACGTTGGATTTCAAGGCCTGTTGTTTTAATTTGGGCCATTTTAGTTTTATTTCTGCTTCAACATCCTTCCAGTGTTGTGGAGAGTCCAACCCCTTAATTTAAGTCACTGTTTCCTAAAATTTTATAGAGCGGCAAGCAAAACCTTTAATTTACAGGGTTTCCAGCTTGGAGGTCTCATTAGCCAAATCTTGATTTAAAGCAATGTCTTTGTTTCTGTGTCATTGCAGATTCCCTATGCAGCAAGCTTGATCAGGAAAGAAAAGCTTGGTGCACACCTCAGCAAGAGCTAAAGGTGAGCTTGTAAAAGAAGAGATCTTACTCTGTCTGACCTGGACATCGTGGTTTTCTTTGCAGGCACTTGCAAGAATTAAGAGGATCTTTCTGTTGCTTGATGTTACTGATTCTGGTCTAATGATTCTGGTCTAAAAGCTCTGTCTGTTGAGGTGTTGTGCTGTGGTTTAAAGCTATTAAGAGACATGTCACTGGAATTTTGAGGCTTCACTGGGCTACCCCAGGATCAAGAACTGACAGCTGTCCCAATCCTGAGATCTAATCTCCTAAGCACATGTTTCTGCATTCTGGCTCTGGAAAGTGGTGCCAAGTGAAAAGAGTGGAACACCTTTGCATTCACAATGCAGTAAAAGTTCACACACAGGCAGGTAGGGATGGGGGCTTCTGCTCATAATGGAGCTGCTTCAGCTCTGGGAGAGGGCAGAGAGCTTTACAGAACTACGCTGACACTGTGTTCTGTAGCTCAGTCTCCTGCAGTTACTCTGCTGCCCATGTGCAGGATCTTCCTCAACCTTAACACTGCATTTTTCAAGGATATTTTTTAGGAGCATTCAGTTAGAGGAAACACTTTCTCCATCAGCAGCCTCAGAGATTCCAGTTTTGTGTGCTGAAGCCTTAACATTTAAAAGAAACTGGGTTTGGTTGGGGTTTTTTTGTGTTGTTTTTGTTTGTGTTTTTTTTTTCCCTGTGAGTGGTTGATTTTGGTGGTGGTGGTGGTTTTGTTTGTTGGGGGGTTATGGTTTTTGTTTTATTTTTTTCTGGCAAAAGAAGAAGAAGATTAGGGCTTTGAAGCAAAAAGCTGGTAGCCCTGCTACTGTGTTATGCCACAAAATCTGGCTTGTGGATTCACTCCAAAAATCCCTGAGGTGGAATACATGGATTAGTGAAAAAGGAGCTGTTTGTACACAGAAACTTCACTAGTGCACAGTGTACAAGCATTGAAGAGAAAGTCAGGGGCATTTGAGACGGGTTTGATAGTATAGATGGTGGAGTGCTACCTAAGCTATGGAAGAAGCAAATACTGTAAACCATTAGGGTTAGTATAGAGAGATGATCAAGTATCCGAGGGCTTGAGCTCTGGCTGCTGAGATAAGGAGATGCATCTAACCATCAAGCTGGTTTGTTTTGCCCTCTTGTGCATACTTTCTTACTGACTGGTAGTGCTTTCCAGTTGAGTCTGCATTAATCTGAGCCCTGATTTAAAACAAATTCAGGGATACTAATATCCTGAATAAAAAGTACGCCTCCTCAGTCGAGAAGCAGCAGGTCTGGCCCTGAATGGCTTGTCCAAAGCACTGATCTGCAATAAAAGTCTGCCTGAGGATGACAGCATCAAGATGCAGAGCGCTGTTTGTTCCCAGCACCAGGGTTTCATCAGCTGACACTCCCTGCAAGGAAGGTGCTGGCATCCCAGCTACAAGCGTTTCCTACTTGTTTGCTGAGAGAGTGAAGGATGGATCCATTTCTCACGCTGTTTTTGTTTTCAGTGGCACACCATCCCTGCAGACAACAGGGATTTCACTAAGTAGGCCCTAGTGGTTATGAAAGATTAGTTGTTACTTAACTGCTAAGCTAAATCAGTCAAGCAGAGAATCACAACTATATTGTTCAGAAGCAATTTCAGATTCACAGTGAGCCAAGCAGAAAAGAGTTGCTTTAAGAGGAAACATGTATGCATGTGCATACCCACACAGCCCACTGCGGGGGTGAAGCCCCCAGTGTGTTGCAGAGCAGCTACTCAGGTAGTGCTCTGTGTTTCTCAGCTACCCTCTGTTGGGCTTCATGTTCCTTCCCACTACAGGTCTTGTGTTTAGCTGTGCTTCAGTCAGTTACACTTTGCACTTTAATGTGAGCATTTCCACATTTCATTTCTACAAACTAGTGAAGTCTCAGAGGATGCTTCTGGTGCAGGTGACTTATGTGTATCCCTTTTCTTTTTTTTTTTGTTGGACTGTAAATAAAGATTATAATTATTTGAGTAAAGAAATCTCAGACTTGGGCTCAGTGTTGGTAACATTACATCTCTTTTTTTATTTTTTTTTTTTTTTTTTTTTTTCATTCCCAGAAGCACAGAATCTTTTGCAGCTGTTATCTTGTGAGTTACAACCCACCACTCAGACACCTGACTTGTATAAAGACTGAGAAAAATGGAAGGGCTTGGGGATTTAAAGAACAAACAAATCGGGTTCCTCTGAACCCAAGGACAAGTGACCTCAAAGCATCATGGACAACCATGTAAAATAGAATGTAGCAGCCATTTATTAGTAAAAAAACAAAAACAAAAACAAAAACAAAAAACAAAAACAAAAACAAAAACAAAACAAAATGGACAAAAAAAAAAAAAAAAAAAAAAAGAAAACTGACCAAAAAATCAGACAAAAAAAAAAGTTCAGATAAAAAGAGTCAGACAAAAATAAATCAGACAAAAAAATCTGACAAAAAAAAAAAAAGTAACAAAACAAAGGAAAAAAAAGATAAGTTAAAAAATGCCTGTCCTGGATCTTTTTTGGTGGTACCAAAGTTTAAGTCTTTGTGTTTTTAGGACTACTGAACTTGATAGAGAAAATGCTTTCAATGAATTGTACAGATGAGCTGTGAAAGGAGCTGCCGAGCCTTTCAGCGCTGCAAGCAGTGACGGTGTCTGCCAGCTCGTCTCTTACCTTTGAATAGTGATTGTTTTATGTTAACAAATGCACATCCAACCAGATGGGCCTGAACCATGTTTGGATGGATTAAATGGGGATAAAGCAGCATTAGCCATACACAGTGCTTTTTAAAAGCAGACTGAAAAATTCTCACACCCTTTTTCCCTCGGCCCTTTGCTCCTCCTGTATTTTGCCTGCTGTATGAATTACGATTGTACTCCTCTGGAAATATTTTACAATTTAATATTGAGTGTAATTAAGAATATAATCACTGTTATCAAAAAAAAAAAAAAAAAAAAAAAAGGTATTTAACTCTGTTGTAGTTTCTTTATCATTCATGTGGATAAAAAGTCTATAATAAAACAAAAAAAAAAGAAAACTATGAGAAAATAGTTGGAGCTTCTCTGTAATTTAATGCTATGCTTACTCCCTTAAAGCAGTAAATCTGTAAATTTATCCCCAAGAAGACTTTTTCAGAAGTTTTTTGATCCAGAGATACTGTGCTGGAAGGTTGGATTGGTTGATAGGTTGGATGTGATGATCTTGAAGGTCTCTTCCAACATGGTCTATTCTATTCTATTCTATTCTATTCTATTCTATTCTATTCTATTCTACTCTACTCTACTCTACTCTACTCTACTCTACTCTACTCTACTCCTATTCTAGTCTATTCTATTCTATTCTAATTTCATGGCAGGAATCCTCTACTTCTGGTTATTTAGAAAATGTTGGAAAGTAGAATTAGTGGATTTTCAGGAAGTGCCTTGCAGATCTTACGCTAAAGTCAGAATTAGAATTAGAATTAAAATTAGAATTAGAATTAGAATTAGAACTAGAATTAACCAGGTTGGAAAAGACCTTTGAGATCATCGAGTCCAACCTATCATCCAACACCATCTAATCAACTAAACCATGGCACCAAGGGCCTCATCCAGGCTCTTCCTAGATACTTCCAGTGATGGTGACTCCACCACCTCCCTGGGCAGCACATTCCAGTGGTCAGTCTCTCTCTTTATGAAGAATTTCTTCCTAACACCCAGCCTAAACCTCCCCTGGTGCAGCTTGAAACTGTGTCCTCTTGTTCTGGTGCTGCTTGCCTGGGAGAAGAGACCAACCCCCACCTGGCTACAACCTCCCTTCAGGGAGTTGTAGAGAGCAAGAAGGTCTCCCCTGAGCCTCCTCTTCTCCAGGCCAAGCAACCCCAGCTCCCTCAGCCTCGCTTCATAGGGCTTGTGTTCCAAGGCCCTCCCCAGCTTTGTTGCCCTTCTCTGGACACCTTCCAGCATCTCAACATCTTTCCTAAACTGAGGGGCCCGGAACTGGACACAGGACTCAAGGTTGACTTTTGAAGACCACAGCCATAGTCTTCAAGGTGTATTCCTGATGGTGTGCAACACCCTGATGACCAGAGCTTTCCTGAGTGAAATTTGTCTTCATGCAAAAGGTCTCAGACCCCAGCACATTCTCATCCCTGTGCATGCAACTGCACCAGCATCTGAGACTGCTCTTAGCCATCCCTGGCATTTGGATGTTTTGCCAAGTTGCTCTCTCACTGTTCTCCTTGTTCCTAGCAGATCCCTGTGAGGTGAAATCAGCTGGCTTTACAGTTGCTTGGTGCAGCCTAATAGATCTGGAAGGCAGGGCAGGAACAGCACACACATCCTGTTTTCATGCCCTTGCCCTCTTAGTTTGCTCCATTAGCAGGTGAGCCGACAAGACTCAAATACAGGACTCGGTGAACTGGTGGCATTGTGGTGTGGAAAAGGAGCAACTAAAGTGCTGCAAAAGCTGGACCAGGTCAGACCAGAAGCTCATCTGTGCCAGTAGCCTGTTCCCAATAATAGATGAAATCATTCACTTTGTGAAAGCACACAAGCAGTTAGAGATATGTTCCCAGAATATTGTTTTAGCTTCTAATGATTTATTGCTCTTGGGTTTTCTTATCTAGACATGATGTCTTGTTTTTAATAATCCTCAATGGATTTTTTTTTCTCTCTTGTCCAGTGACTTTTTAAATCCTAGGCACTTTTAGCAGCTTAAAGCATCCTGTGGCAGCAAGCTCCACAGCTTAAATACAAGTTGTGAGTGAAAAAAGCAAACACCGGCTTCTGATGTTCAGAGCTGCCCCTTGTGAGCTTCACTTTACATCCTAGGCTTCTTTTACTGGATGAGATTAGTTTCCAGTTGACTGCTGGCAATACCTGACCACCTTCTCCATGCCAGTCATGATTTCATAGGCATCTACTGAGCCTTTTTGGTTGTCTTTTATTCAGTCATCCTTTCAGCAGAAGCAGTCCCACAGCTTTGTAGGCTGTACTTTTTTCTGATCAGCTCCAACTTTAGCTGTGTGGAGTATTCAGGATATAGGATACAAGACAGATGGTAGTGCAGAGTGACATGATGATACTTTCTGTGATGAATGAACTCGTCTGCAGTGTGGTGGTAAAATGTCTCACCACTGTAGATCAAAAATTTTGCCCAGACATAAAGTAATCCCATTGCTCAATAAGAAATTACTGCTCTAATGGCTTCTGAGTGCCAGAGCTTCTGGATGTGGTCAGGCATGCATTGTCCCTCACCATTTGAGAGCTAGCCGTTTCAGACCCAGGGGCAGACACAAAGGATCTACAGAAGATTTATTTGCCTTCTACTACCTTCTCAGCAGTGTTCAGACCATCATGTTCCCCAGTGACTTCCATAGCAAGTAAATAGTGCATCCCTATGTTGTTGAAGTTGTGCAACCCTGTGTTAAATGGGTATCTGACACAAATGACAGAGTGGTTGTGCCACCAGTATGTTCCAAATTGAACATTCAGACCCGAAATGTCCAATTTGCCCTTGGTTTGGTGTGACAAACCTCCCAGTCAGGAAACGGAAATGCCAATTGCCTGGTTTGTAACTGATCTGCAGACCACAGCTGCAGGTCTGAAGATGGAACGTAAGTCAGAATGCAGCATAAATGAAGTATTTTGAGTTAAAAAATCATTTCTCATGCTGATAAGGCTCAAGAACGTGATCCTAGAGAACAAACAGAGCAGCCTCCACCTAAACAAATCTACTTTGGTAAACATCCGTGGAAGTTTCTTATCACCAGTTGCTTTCTGTTTGCTTTCCTCTTGTGCCAAAGTTCACACATGCTAAAGTGATGAGGATCCCATTAAAAGTTTGTGTTTCACAGACTCAACCCTTGATGTTTCCACCAGCTGGCATCATAAAGAAAGTAACAACAAATAAAAGGATGCTGAAGGATAGCTGGACTTGATGATCTTAGAGGCCTTTGCTGATCTAAATGATTCTATGATTTATCCAGTAGTTACTACAGTTGCATATGCAGTATACATGGAATGCATAAAATGGTTTGAATTGGAAGGAACCTGAAAGATCATCCAGCTCCAGCCACCCTGCTCTAAACACATACCCTGAGGCTGTGTCTGTACTGATGTTCTCCACACTTGAACTCAGGTGCAGAGTTAAATTGTTGCAGCGCCTCAACAAGGGTTGTGTGTCAGCCCACCAGTGTCCTGGGATGGCAAATCAACCGTGAGCTGCAGTCCTTCTTGGCGGCAGTTTGGGTATGGCCACCCTGAGCTGAAAGATCAGGGTTCTGTGGCATGGGTACAGCATTTGGGAGCCACAAGAGAGCAGTTAATTTTCTGGGATAGGATAGCCTGTGTTGTGGCTGTCCCTAACATAAAATGAATGTCATGTTAATGTGGAAAATAAAGATTCAATTTCTCTTACCCATGACATAAAATCAGTCAGGGTTGGAAGGGACCACAAGGATCATCTAGTTCCAACACCCCTGCCATGGGCAGGGACACCTCACACTAGATCAGGATGGCCAGAGCCTCATCCGGCCTGGTCTTAAACACCTCTAGGGACAGGGCCTCAACCACCTCCCTGGACAACCCATTCCAGGGCTTCACCACTCTCATGGTGAAGAACTTCCTCCTCACATCTAGTGTCAAGAAGGAATTAATTAAAACAAAGCCTTAGCATTCACTCTGACCCTCTTCAGCAACCACTTTTACCCCTCTGGCTTTCACAGCAAAAATGTTGGGAGAGGTCCTGTAGAACACTTCACCCATTTCCTACCATCTTCTGTAGCTCATTTTCTTCTAAGTGCTTTGTCTGTGGAATTTATGCCCAGATGAGCATGGCAGGGGTGGTAGAACTAGATGATCTTTAAGGGGCCTTCCCACCCAGACCATTCTGTGATTATAAAGCTATTTTGACACAGTTTTACTCAGCTGGCTTGTATTACTTACTACATTTTTGAGAGGGCTTTTTGTCACTGTAGTAAGATTATCCTTGATACATGTGCTGATGTGAAGTGTTTAATCTCCAAACTGCTAGCTGAGTATCCACTAATAAATCCCAGAGCAGGTAAATAATCTACATCCATACTAAGAATCTCAGGCCCTGCATATGGCTTAGATCCTGAGCCCTGTGGTCTGAGTCTCTGCAACCACATTCACGCTTGGCTGGTTGCCCTGGTCTCACAGGGTTTGTTTTAACTGTGTGGGCAGTTTGCAGTGGTGGACTGCACCCAATCTGCCCAAGATAAGATGTTCCTGCATGTAAGAGCAGCTTCCTCCATTTCAGCTGCCCACTCTGTGATTTCAAGCTTCTCCACAAAACTAAGTCTGAAGTCAGGCAAATGCCAGGATAAAAAGAAAAAAAGAAAGAAAAGAAAAAAAGAAAGAAAGAAAGAAAGAAAGAAAGAAAGAAAGAAAGAAAGAAAGAAAGAAAGAAAGAAAGAAAGAAAGAAAGAAAGAAAGAAAGAAAGAAAGAAAGAAAGAAAGAAAGAAAGAAAGAAAGAAAGAAAGAAAGAGAAGGAAGGAAGGAAGGAAGGAAGGAAGGAAGGAAGGAAGGAAGGAAGGAAGGAAGGAAGGAAGGAAGGAAGGAAGGAAGGAAGGAAGGAAGGAAGGAAGGAAGGAAGGAAGGAAGGAAGGAAGGAAGGAAGGAAGGAAGGAAGGAAGGAAGGAAGGAAGGAAGGAAGGAAGATGGATGTTATAGATCCCCTTCAGGAATATGGTGAGACCCCACCTGGAGTACTGCCTCCAGTTCTGGAGCCCCTATTACAGGAGGAATCTGGAGGTGCTGGAAGGTGTCCAGAGAAGGGCCACAAGGATGATCAGAGGGCTGGAGCACCTCTCCTATGAGGACAGACTGAAGGAGTTGGGACTGTTCAGTCTGGAGAAGAGAAGGCTCAGAAGTGACCTCATTGTGGCCTTCCAGTATCTGAAGGGGCCTACAGGAAGGCTGGGGAGGGACTTCTCAGGATCTCAGGTAGTGATAGGACTAGGGGGAATGGAATGAAGCTGGAGGTGGGGAGATTCAGGCTGGAGGTGAGGAGGAAGTTCTTCCCCATGAGAGTGGTGAAGCCCTGGAATGGGTTATCCAGGGAGGTGGTTGAGGCCCCGTCCCTGGAGGTGTTTAAGCCCAGGCTGGATGAGGCTCTGGCCAGCCTGATCTAGTGTGGGGTGTCCCTGCCCATGGCAGGGGTGTTGGAACTAGATGATCCTTGTGGCCCCTTCCAACCCTGACTGATTCTATGATTCTATGATTCTCATATTCAGAATAAACCACTGCCTTTTCCTTAATGTCTCTGAAAGTCCTCACAAGAGAAATTTGCAGAGAAGGATGTGTCCCACTCACAGAATCACAGAATGCAAGTTGGAAGGGACCCCACAGGTCATCTGGTCCAACCTTTTTAAGTGATAGTGTAGTTTAAATCAGATGGTCCAGCACACATAGGAATGGAATAGAATAGAATAGAATAGAATAGAATAGAATAGAATAGAATAGAATAGAATAGAATAGAATAGAATAGAATAGAATAGAATAGAATTAACCAGGTTGGAGAAGACCTTCATGATCATCAAGTCCAACCTGTCACCCAGCACTATCTAATCAACTAAACCATGGCACAAGCACCCCATCCAGTCTCTTCCTAAACACCTCCAGTGATGGTGACTCCACCACCTCCCTGGGCAGCACATTCCAATGGCCAATCTCTGTTTCTATGAAGAACTTCTTCCTAATGTCCATCCATTCCATTATGTCTTCACACTGGCATGTACGAGGGATGGAGATCTACAAGGTAGATGTTCAGTGCCTTGCAAGAGTGAAGTCTGCTTTGTATTTAGCATCTTTTACCCTCAGGGCAATGGTCTGAAAACCAGAGAAGTCAGTAAAGAGACTCCCATTGACTTGACTGAGCTTTGGGTCAGACTTAAAATCACAAATGGACTTCAGAAAGCAATTTAAGTTTTGGGTTGAGCTTTCTGTTTGTTAGATAAAGAAGGAGAGCATGGGCATTTGCCTGAATATAAACTCCCCCTTTCTCAGGAAGCCTTTTGTGGCATATACAATGTGGAAATGTTTTTTAACACCATGCCTGCTCTGACTGAAAGCCAAACAAAAGGCCAGTGATGCCCTGTGAGCAGGAGAGAAGGTACTTAGAGCTACAGGCTGGGGTCAGAGTGGCTGGAGAGCTGCCAAACAGAGAGGGACCTGGGGCTGCTGATTGACAGCTGCCTAAACATCAGACAGCAGTGTGCCCAGGTGGCCAAGATGGCCAATGGCATCCTGGCCTGCATTAGGAATGGTGTGGCCAGCAGGAGCAGGGAGGTCATCGTGCCCCTGTACTCTGCACTGGTTAGGCCGCACCTTGAGTCCTGTGTCCAGTTCTGGGCCCCTCAGTTTAAGAAGGACATTGAGACACTTGAACGTGTCCAGAGAAGGGCAACAAGGCTGGGGAGGGGTCTGGAGCACAGCCCTGTGAGGAGAGGCTGAGGGAGCTGGGGTTGTTTAGCCTGGAGAAGAGGAGACTCTGGGGAGACCTCATTGCTCTCTACAACTACGGAAAGGGGGTTGTAGCCAAGAAGGGGTTGGTCTCTTCTCTCTAGCAACCAGCACCAGAACAAGAGGACACAGTCTCAAGCTGTGCCAGGGGACGTTTAGGCTCGAGGCGAGGAGAAAGTTCTTCGTCATTGGAATGTGCTGCCCAGGGAGGTGGTGGAGTCACCATCCCTGGAGGTCTTCAAGAGGGGATTGGACGTGGCACTTGGTGCCATGGTCTAGTCATGAGGTCTGTGGTGACAGGTTGGACTTGATGATCTTTGAGGTCTCTTCCAACCTTGGTGATACTGTGATACTGTGATACTTACATAGCAAGTGCCCTTCTCTACGAATGGCACAGCATGGGTAACTGGTACATGTGGCTTAACCAAAACCATATTGTCAGGCACCTGTAGGCCTTCTCTCCATTGTTTGCCTCTCTGCAAAATCTGTTTCATGCAGTTCATTCACTGATTTCTTACACCAGAGGGGGAAACTCACAGCCATAGCTGTTTCCTAAATGTGCTCAGTGGTTTGGACTGTGGACATCTGAAATGGTGCCAAACAGTCTCCAGGGGATTTGGAGAGGTGCTTTGGTCCTGTTTGATATTAGCAGTGTGGCAAGAGGAGATGGAGTTCTTTTGCAGCTATTATCTAAGGCACAACAGAAAAATGCGTCAGTCTGCATTGTTAGTTTTGAAATACCTGCCAGCCTGGAGTGTATTAATGTATTCTGTGTGAGCAAAAAAGGAGTCTCCACCCTACAGCACCACTCCTTCTCTGACCACAAAGCACAGGTAATCTCCTGTGTTACAAGATAACTTAGTGCAGCTGCCTGCTCTGCTCCTGTCTGGCAGTGAGGACTAGGGGCTTTTGCAGAGCACAACAAGGCCCAGATCTGCAGAGATCCCTAATGGAAGTATGGAAAGAGGTGGGTGCTGCAGGGCAGCATTGATAATGTGCTCCTGCCCTTGGTGCATTGAAGAACAGCTAAGCCAGGCTGCAAGAAACACCAAAACAAAGCATGTTTGAAACATAACTCTAAATTTGCTGTCAACAAACAACAGCTTAGCAGCTCCTTGGAATTCCTACCTCCTTCCTTTCAGTGTGAACAGGCAGTCTGCATTACCCAAAAAAGAAGGATGTGGCTTAAACCTACTGTGGTCCTGTAGTCACCCCTTGGCCAGCAGCCATCTCAGCTATTGGCATTCCATTGCCTGGAGAGCACCCAAACCATGGGGCTGCCTTCCCTCTCCCCCCCCCCAGCTGCTGAAGGAGACCCAAATACATCCCTGTTGGGACATGACATGTTTCTGCAGTTCTGCTGGAGGAGTTCATGCAATTGCAACTATGCCAGAAAGAGTCCAGGGTGCAACAGAAGCCCTGGCTGGCTTCTAGGCGGAGCCTAGCTGGGTGTCCCGCTCCACCACAAAAGAATTGCTTAACAAAACAGTGGTGAGTAAAGCCTCTCTTTGATCCACCTCAACACTTTATTGATTGTCTATAAACAGAAGAGATTATTCTGCCCTAATAAAAACCATGGAGAGAAGAAAGCAATCAACAGAGGCAAATGAAGTGGCTCAATTAGTCTGAAACCCTTCAGACCAGCTTGACTTTCATGCAAGGTTTTAGCAGCATGGTGCTAATGGAAGGATCTCCAGCAGTCACAAGGTAATGCAGACATTTATAATCTTATTCTGCTCTAGATCTAAATTACTATGTCTTAATTTCTTCATTATTTTCTTTCAAGACAAAGGGTGACACTGCAGTGCTCCTTAGGACATCTCACCGAGGGGACAAAAAGAGACTGCATCATGGGAGGGTAGAGGAGTCTGTATTAAGCAGACTCAAGTGATCTTCTGTGCTCAGTAACACTCAGCCCAGCTCTCCTTGCACCAGTAGAGATTTCACATGAGATCCTGAAGCAGCTTCTGGGCCAACATTTCAGTTTATTCACAGACACATGCATTCATGGATAAGAGGCAAAGCCTGAACAGTCACTCAGCTGCAACATTGTGCTGCCTGGTGTTTGAAAAAGGAGGAATTCCTCTGTCTCAGCTTTGATAGGAGGGGTAATGGTTGCAGAGACAGGACAAGGAGTGATGGTTTTAAATAAAAAGGGGGGAGAATCAGACTGCTGAGTATGGTGAAATGCTGGCACAGCTTGCTCAGACAGATGATAGATGCCCCATCTCTGGAAACATTCCAGGTCAGGTTGGATGGGAATCTGAGCAACCTGATCTAGGTAAAGATGTCTCTACAAACTGCAGGAGGATTGGACTAGATGCCCCTTACAGGTCCCTTCAACTCAAAGTCTTCTGTGATTGTATGTCATATACAGCATTCCAGTCTGAGGGGCATTTCAGAACTGGTATATTTTCTTGTGTAAATATGAGTATGGGTTCTGGCTTTGCTTTTTTCCTGTAGCATTGTATTTTCTGTAGTGGCACACTTTTTGCTGGCACATGCTGTGTCTACAAAGAGTCTTTACAGTAATTCCATTTCAAGTTAAGATACTGATGCAGAGAGTAGAATTTAAAATGCAGCCTTTAAGGATAAGCTTTTCTTATACCTGAGAACATAGTGGCAGTTTATTCTTGGGTTTATTAACTCAGTATCATCAGGCTGCATCCTGTGAGCCCACATTTCATTTCTGTTCCATAAAAGGAGCTAGAATAGAATCCAGCAACAATCAGAAATTTGTGTCACATATTCAAGCTGAAAATATGTGTGTGCATGCGTGTGTCTGTGCAGCATAGAAACATAGAATCATAGAATCAGTCAGGGTTGGAAGGGACCACAAGGATCATCTAGTTCCAACCCCCCTGCCATGGGCAGGGACACCCTACACTAGATCACGCTGGCCAGAGCCTTGTCCAGCCTGGTCTTAAACACCTCCAGGGACGGGGCCTCAACCACCTCCCTGGATAACCCATTCCAGGGCTTCACCACTCTCATGGGGAAGAACTTCTTCCTCAAAACTAGCCTCAATCTCCCCATTTACAGCTTCATTCCATTCCCCCTAGTCCTATCACTACCTGAGATCCTGAGAAGTCCCTCCCCAGCCTTCCTGTAGGCCCCCTTCAGATACTGGAAGGCCACAATGAGGTCACCTCGGAGCCTTCTCTTCTCCAGACTGAACAGCCCCAACTCCTTCAGTCTGTCCTCATAGGAGAGGTGCTCCAGCCCTCTGATCATCCTTGTGGCCCTTCTCTGGACACCTTCCAGCACGTCCACATCCCTCCTGTAATAGGGGCTCCAGAACTGGATGCAGTACTCCAGGTGGGGTCTCAGCAGAGCTGAGTAGAGGGGGAGAAGCACCTCCCTTGACCGGCTGGCCACACTTCTCTTGATGCAGCCCAGGATCTGATCGGCTTTCCGGGCTGCAAGTGCACATTGAGAGCTCCTCTTGAGCTTCTCATCCACCAGCACCCCCAAGTCTCTCTCCTCAGGGCTGCTCTCCAGCCAGTCCCTGCCCAGCCTGGATTTGTGCCTGGGATTGCCTCCACCCAGATGCAGGACCCTGCACTTGGTCTTGTTGAAGCTCATGAGGTTGGCTTGTGCCCACCTCTCCAGCCTGTCCAGGTCCCTCTGGATGGCATCCCTTCCCTCCAGCGTGTCCACTGCACCACACAGCTTGGTGTCATCAGCAAACTTGCTGAGGGTGCACTCGATGCCACTGTCCATGTCACCCACAAAGATGTTGAACAAGACAGGTCCCAGGACTGATCCCTGAGGGACTCCGCTTGTCACTGGCCTCCACTGGGACATGGACCCGTTGACAGCCACTCTTTGGGTGCGGCCATCAAGCCAGTTCTTTATCCATCTAGTGGTCCATCCATCAAACCCATGTGTCGCCAGCTTGGAGACCAGGAGGTGGTGCGGGACAGTGTCGAAGGCTTTGCTCAAGTCCAGGTAAACGACATCAGTTGCTTGCCCCTCATCTAGTAATGCTGTCACCTGTTCATAGAAGGCCACCAGGTTTGTCAGGCAGGATTTGCCCTTGGCAAAGCCATGCTGACTGTTCCCAATCACCTCTTCACTGTTCTTCTGAGTCAGTAGTGCCTCCAGGAGGATCTGCTCCATGATCTTTCCGGGCACAGACTTTCCTAGACTGACTGGCCTGGTGTTCCCCAGTTCCTCCTTCTTGCCCTTTTTGAAAATGGGAGTAATGTTTCCCCTTTTCCAGTCTGTGGGGACTGCCCCAGTCTGCCATGACTTCTGGAATAGAATAGAGAGGGGCTTGGCAACCTCATCTGCCAGTTCTCTCAGCACCCGTGGGTGTATCCCGTCGGGTCCCATGGACTTGAACACTTTCAGGTTCTTCAGGTGATCACCAACCTGAGCTTCACTTATGATGGGCAGTTCTTCCTCCCCGTCCCTGGCATCGTCTGCCATGACACCAGGAGTGTGGCTGGAGGCCCTTGCAGTGAAGACTGAGGTAAAGAAGTGATTGAGTACCTCAGCCTTTTCCACATCACTTGTGACCAATTCACCACTTTCCTTTCTGAGGGGGCCCACACCTTCCCTGGTCTTCTTCTTGCCATTAATATACCTTTAGAAATTCTTAGTGTTCCCTTTAACCTCCCTGGCTAGATTCAGTTCAAACTCTGCTTTGGCTTTCCTAACCAGGCCTCTTGCTGCTCGGGCAGCTTCCTTATATACCCCTGTTCTATCTGTCCTTCCCTCCACTTCCTGTAGAGTTTCTTTTTAAGTGATAGTGTGTCCAGCAGCTCCTTGTTCATCCAGGCAGGCCTCCTAGCATTCCTTCCTGCTTTTCTCCTTGTAGGTATACATAGCTCCTGGACACAGAGGAGGTGGTCCTTGAATACTGACCAGCTGTCCTGGGTCCCTCTTCCCTCCAGGGCTTCATCCCACGACACTTTGGCTAGCAGACCCCTGCAGCGATCGAAGTCTGCACGCCTAAAGTCTAGGGTCCTAAGCTTAGAATATGTCCTCCTGATTGCCCTGAGGATATTAAATTCAACTGCTTCATGGTCACTGCAGCCAAGGCCGTCTCTGAGCCTCACATTTGTTACCAGCCCTTCCCTGTTGGTGAGAACAAGGTCCAGCGCAGCACCTTTTCTTGTTGGTTCCTCTACCATTTGGAGGAGGAAGTTGTCTTCTGTGCAGTCCAGGAACATCCTGGATTGCTGATGCCTTGCTGTGTTGTCCCTCCAGCAGATGTCAGGGTGGTTGAAATCCCCCATGAGGACCAGGGCTTGTGACCTGGAAGCCGCTTCTATTTGCCTGTGCAGAGCCTCATCTGCTTGGTTCTGCTGGTCAGGTGGCCTGTAGGAGACCCCCACAGTAATATCTCCTTCCCCTGTCTTGCCTTTAATTCTAACCCATAAACTTTCAACCGACTCATCATGCCTCCCCAGGTGGAGTTCTGCTGATTCCAGCTGGTTGTTGACATAGAGGGCAACACCTCCTCCTCTCCTTCCCTGCCTATCCTTCCTAAAAAGCTTATACCCGTCTATCCCTACGTTCCAGTCGTGGGAGGCGTCCCACCAAGTTTCAGTGATGCCCACTATGTCATGGCGTCCCAGCATCACGGTGGCCCTTAACTCATCTTCTTTGTTGCCCAAGCTGTGTGCATTTGCATAGAAGCACTTCAGCTGGGCTGGCCCTGTCGTCCTCCTGTGCCAACTCCCCTTGGTTTCCACAGGGTGTCCTGGTGTGTCATTTGTGTCTTGCCTCAGGGCAGCAAGCTGAGAGCCCCTACTGGCTCTCCATCCCTCCACCTCAGGTGAGCTGCCCCCCTGCTTGTCACAGGCCAGCAGGAGACCACCAACCCCTCCCCCCTTCAAATCTAGTTTAAAGCCCTGTCTATGAGCCCTGCCAATTCCTGCCCCAGGATCCTTTTCCCCCTCTGGGACAAGTGTGTCCCATAAGTTGTTTTTAGCTCTGCTGCCTTGAAAACCAAACCATGATTGTAGGACCCAAATCCCTGCCGATGGCACCAGTCCCTGAGCCATGAATTGACCTCTTGGCTCTTCCACAATGTTCCCTCATCCATCACTGACGTTAGAGGGATAGCAGAGAACACTACTTGAGATCCTGACCCCTTTAGCAGGTGCCCTAACGTTCTGAAATCTCTTTTAATTGACCGTGAGCCTCGCATTGTTGCATCGTCACTACCCACCTGAAAGACCAGCAGTGGGTAGTAGTCTGAAGGGCTCACAAGTTTGGGAATTTTGCCTACTATGTCCTTTACTTGGGCACCAGGGAGGCAGCAGATCTCCCTATGAAATGGGTCTGGTCTGCATATTGGGCCCTCTGCCCCCTTCAGTAGGGAGTCTCCTACAATGATGACCCTACGAGGTTTCCTTTCTGGACTGGTTTTGATAGCTGTGTTAGTACAGGGAAACACCTGAATGTGACTTGAGCAATGTTTCCCATAGTACGTGCTTCTTATCCATTCCACTTTCCACTCTCCACTCCTAAGATGGGTGATAGCTTTAAGCTTCTGCAAGAGGAATTCCCAACAGTGCCACAGACCTTTGACTAATGCCAGACAAGCTGTTAGTTGCAGCTTCCTGTCTTGACAGTTGTAGCCAGGTGGGGGTTGGTCTCTTCTCCCAGGCAACCAGCACCAGAACAAGGGGATACAGTCTCAAGCTGCACCAGGGGAGGTTTAGGCTGGAGGTTAGGAAGAAGTTCTTCCCAGCAAGAGAGATTGGCCATTGGAATGTGCTGCCCAGGGAGGTGGTGGAGTCACCATCACTGGAGGTGTTTAGGAAGAGCCTGGATAAGGCACTTGGTGCCATGGTTTAGTTGATTGGATGGTGTTGGGTGATAGGTTGGACTCGATGATCTCAAAGGTCTTTTCCAACCTGGTTAATTCTAATTTAATTCTAATTCTAATTCTAATTCTAATTCTAATTCTAATTCTAATTCTAATTCTAATTCTAATCCTAATCCTAATTCTAATTCTAAAGTTCCAGCCCTGCCTTACACGTGTGCTGTGAGGAAAGCTTCACCAACCATTTTGGGAAAATCAGTGCTTGGATAAAAGCTTTTGTAACAAACAATATTGCTGTGGTAATGTCTGGGTTTGTTTGGGGTTTTTTGTTGGGTTTTTTTGCCACAAAGCAAGACATTTTATTTTGGATCATCATCCATATAATGATGATCATAATCCAAATAAACCATCATTTTTCTATCTAGTTTTTGATCATTCCTAGTTTCTTTCTTATGTGATGACTGAGATGTTTTACAGGAGTTTAGCACTCCATTGCTGGAGGAAGTAAAAGAAAACACAGAACCTCAGCTCAAGTACTTGGACACAGTTACCTTTTCTGCTAAAGTCTCCCTCTGTGTCCTGGGGCAGCTTAGGTGGAATTAGATAAAAGTGTGTGCTAGATGTCAATGTGCTTGTCCATGACAAGATTAGATCATAGAATCATAGAATCAATAAGGTTGGAAAAGACCTCAGAGATCATCAAGTCCAACCTGTCACCCAACACCTCATGACTAACTAAACCATGGCACCAAGTGCCACATCCAATCCCTGACCATGTGGCTAAGTTGGTAGCACATAAGACTCTTACTGGGAAGGTCGTGAGCTCAAGCCTGCAGTGGGCAGGAGAGTTTTCTCTGGGCAGCAATGTCCTCCCTCCTCAAGAGGGGATTGGACTTGGTGCCATGGTCTAGTCATGGGGTCTGTGGTGACAGGTTGGACTGGATGATCTTCGAGGTCTTTTCCAACCTTGGTGATACTGTGATACCTCCAGGGCTGGTGACTCCACCACCTCCCTGAGCAGCACATTCCAATGGCCAATCTCTCTTTCTGGGAAGAACTTTCTCCTTACCTTGCTAGCTCATGTTCAGCCACTGTCAACCAGTACCCCCAGGTCCCTTTCTGCCTGGCTGCTCTCCAGCCACTCTGACCCCAGCCTGTAGCAGTGCATGGGGTTGGTGTGGCCAAAGTGCAGCACCTGGCACTTGGACTTGTTGAATGCCATCCTGTTGGACTCTGCCCATCTGTCCAGCCTGGCAAGGTCCCTCTGCAGAGCTCTCCTACCCTCTAACAGATCAACACCTGCTCCCAGCTTGGTGTTGTCTGCAAACTTACCAATGGTAGCCTCAATCCCCTCATCCAGATCATCAATAAAGATATTGAACAGGCCCAACACTGATCCCTGGGGGACACCATTGGTGACTGGCTGCCAGCTGGATGTGGCACCATTCACCAGACAGACACGAAGTGAAACTCAAGGTACCTAGCTAGGGAAGCTTATTGCCTTAAGAGAAGCATTCAGATTGAAGTCTGCCTTTTGGGTTTGTCCCTTAGCCCATCTTGCTTTGATTTCCAGTCTGCCAAACAGCAATTAGCAGAACTTATTTCACAAGGAAGCTGCAAAGACGATTCACGTTAGAGGTGATGAAATGCTCAGACATCATAAATGGATCTAAAATACATCTGCTGAGTTTGAACATTAAACTGCAACCTGAATGTCTGTTGGCTTTCTGTTTCAGGATGGTCTGGGCTGGTGGTGAAGGTCTCCACAACACAGTGGTTTCTGAGGAAGAAGGTGTTTTGCTCTCTTCTTTGTTTACATTACAATTTTAAATCAGTTTTGCAGTGTTTCTTTGTGTGGTGACAACTATGTAAAATTAGCCAGCACAGAGCTATGAATGAGCTCAGAAGCGATGAACAAGTAAGCTGTATTAGACCTGTTTCAGTTGGGGCTTTGGAGAGGGAAGAATAGTTTATCATAATATCATAGTATCAGTCAGGGTTGGAAGGGACCACAAGGATCAGCTAGTTCCAACCCCCTGACATGGGCAGGGACACCTCACACTAGATCAGGCTGGCCACAGCCTCATCCAGCCTGCTCTTAAACACCTCCAGGGATGGGGCCTCAACCACCTCCCTGGATAACCCATTCCAGGGCTTCACCACTCTCATGGGGAAGAACTTCCTCCTCATGTCCAGACTGAATCTCCCCACCTCCAGCTTCATTCCATTCCCCCTAGTCCTATCACTACCTGAGATCCTGAGAAGTCCCTCCCCAGCCTTCCTGTAACCCCCTTCAGATACTGGAAGGCCACAATGAGGTCACCTGGGAGCCTTCTCTTCTCCAGACTGAACAGCCCCAACTCCTTCAGTCAGACCTCATAGGAGAGGTGCTCCAGCCCTCTGATCATCCTTGTGGCCCTTCTCTGGACACCTTTCAGCACTTCCAGATCCCTCTTGTAATAGGGGCTCCAGAACTGGACACAGTACTCCAGGTGGGGTCTCACCAGAGCTGAGTAGAGGGGGAGAATCACCTCCCTTGACCTGTTGGCCACACTCCTCTTGATGCAGCCCAGGATCTGATTGGCTTTCTGGGCTGCAAGTGCACATTGAGAGCTCCTGTTGAGCTTCTTGTCCACCAGCACCCCCAAGTCTCTCTCCTCAGGGCTGCTCTCCAGCCAGTCCCTGCCCAGCCTGGATTTGTGCCTGGGATTCCCTCAACCCAGATGCAGGACCCTGCACTTGGTCTTGTTGAACCTCATGAGGTTGGAAATAAAACCTCATGGTTAGTAGAAATCAAACAAGCTGTTGCCACAGAATAGAGAAGTGAGAGACTTGAAGGCAGGGGTAGATAGGGGATGTAATCCAAATTCACAATTTTATGGATGGAAATAAATCCCAGTTCAAAAAGTTTGGAAGTAGATCAAAAAGAGTGGAAGTGGATGGAAAGTGTTGGCTAGAGGGGCAGTAGGATTCAGGATTCTGCTAAGGCTTTACTCTGAATAGGTAGATAGTATGTAGAAAAACTTTGTGGGCTAAATGAAGGTCAGATACCTCCGCCCTGAGATCCACAGGGCTAGGCTTCAGTCTCAGCCCTGCAAAGCTGTGTTGCTTTGTCCTTTGGTAAAGACCCGTGAGTTGATTAACTCAGCTGTGAGAGTTTTGAAGAAAACGTAGCTCCCAGGAATGCCCTCCAAAGACCCTAGCAGCTGGTCACCCTCTTCCATCCCTGGTTTGCAGCTGAAGGGACCGTCAGTGTCTGCAGCCTTGAAAAATCTGGGGTCATTTCACAGAAGGCTGCATTTCTTAAAGCCTTTTGCTGGCAATACTCACCTGTGATCTCCATGCTCTCCTCAAGGTTCAGCATCATCTATTTACGAGATCACCATGCTGTCTCTCAGTGGAAGCCTCTTACTGCTGGTTGCCATCACTGTAGCAGTAAATGTTCTCCGGAGGTAAGTGTTAGGGCAGTGGGACAGGGCTGCAAAGGAAGTGTTGCAGCAATGAATTCCTGCAGAAGCAGGGTGTGAACAGGGAGCCCATAGGAAGGACCAGCCAAACCACAGTGCTTCTTGGGGTCTTGCTTTATTCAGGCTCTTTAACTGCCATCACATAGCAGGCTTCATTAACAGTGTATGGAGAACTGCTAGGGTGGATGCTTAGGTAATACCAGTTTAGACTCACGAAACCACAGAATCATTTAGGTTGGAAAAGAGCTTTAAGACCATGAAGTCTAATTATTAAACCAGCACTCCCAAGTATACACCAGTATACCACGTCCCTCAGCACTACATGCACATGTCTTTTAAATACCCTCAGTGTTGGTGACTCCACTAGCTCCCTGGACAGCCTGTTTCAGTGCTTGACAACTCTTTCACTGAAGAAGTGTTTCTTAAAGTCCAGTCTCCTCTGGTGCAACTTGAAGCCATTTTCTTTTGTCCTATCAGTTGTTATTTGGGAAAAGATTGCAATCCCTCACTTGACTACAGCCTCCTTTCAGGGAGTTGTAGAGAGGGATAACCCTGTGATGTATTAAGAAGAGTGTGTCCAGCAGATCAAGGGAGATTCTCCTCCCCCTCCACTCTGCCCTGGTGAGATCTCATCTTGAATACTGTGTTCAGTTTTGGGCTCCCTAGTTCATGAGTGACAGGGATCTGCTGGAGAGGGTCCAGCAGAGGGCTATGAGGATGATTAGGGAGTGGAGCACAGCCTGGTGAGGAGAAGCTGAGAGCCCTGGGGCTGTTTAGTCTGGAGAAGAGAAGACTGAGAGGGGATTTAATTAATGTTTATCAATATCTGAGGGCTGAGGGTCAGGAGGGAGGGGACAGGCTCTGCTCACTTGCTCCCTGGGATAGGACAAGGAGCAATGGATGTGAGCTGCAGCACAGGAGGTTCCACCTCAACACAAGGAGGAACTTCTTTACTGTAAGGGTCACAGAGCACTGGAATAAGCTGCCCAGAGAGGTTGTGGAGTCTCCTTCTCTGGAGACTTTCAAGGCCTGTCTGTATGTTTTCCCCTGTGACCTGTGACCTGAGGACCTGTATGGTCCTGCTCTGGCAGGGAAGGTTGGACTTGATGATCTCCTTGGGTCACTTCAAACACCTGACATGCTGTGATCCTGTGATAAGGTCTCTCCTCAGCCTCCTTTTCTCCAGACTAAAAGTCCCCTTAGTTCTCTCAGCTGCTCCTCATAGGACTTGTGCTCTAGATCCTTCACCAGCATCACTGCACTTTAAGGCAGTAAGATTTGGGTTTGTTCTATATCTGGACCAAACTTTTCTCCCTCTTTTTAGACTTTATTGAAATGCATATTTACAGGTATTCTACTTTACTCCTCAGTAAGGACAGACACAAGACCCTGATTTCTCACTACTGTTCTCCAAGAACAACCTGAAATCACAAAAGATGCACATTCTTTGAGATGTTTGTCCCTATGATGAGAAAGTAAATGATATGTTTTGAGAAATTACATCAAACAAAAATGTTGTTCAGCTTTAACTGAATGCATCTAGCCAAATGGAGAAGGGTGATCATAAGATATCTTTTATGATGAAGGGCCTAAGAGGAATAGAATAGAATAGAATAGAATAGAATAGAATAGAATAGAATAGAATAGAATAGAATAGAATTAACCAGGTTGGAAGAGGCCTTCAAGTCCAACCTATCCCCCAACACCATTTAATCAACTAAACCATGGCACCAAGTGCCTCATCCGGGCTCTTCCTAAACACCTTCAGTGATGGTGACTCCACCACCTCCCTGGGCAGCACATTCCAATGGCAAATCTCTATGAAGAACTTCTTCCTAACATCCAGCCTAAACCTCCTCTGGCACAGCCTGAGACTGTGTCCTCTTGTTCTGGTGCTGGTTGCCTGGGAGAAGAGACCAATCCCCCACCTGGCTACAACCTCCCTTCAGGGAGTTGTAGAGAGCAAGAGAATCTCCCCTGAGCCTCCTCTTCTCCAGGCTAAGCAACCCTAGCTCCCTCAGCCTCTCCTCATAGGGCTGTGCTCCAGACCCCTCCCCAGCCTTGTTGCCCTTCTCTGGACACCTTCCAGCGTCTCAACATCCTTCCTAAACTGAGGGGCCCAGAACTGGACACAGGACTCAAGGTGTGGCCTAACCAGTGCAGTGTACAGGGGCAGAATGACCTCCCTGCTCCTGCTGGCCACACTATTCCTGATGCAGGCCAGGATGCCATTGGCCCTCTTGGCCACCTTGGGCACACTGCTGGCTCATGTTCAGCTGCTGTCAACCACTACCTCCAGGTCCCTTTCACAGTATCACAGTATCACCAAGGTTGGAAGAGACCTCGAAGATCATCGAGTCCAACCTGTCACCACAGACCCTATGACTAGACCATGGCACCAAGTGCCATGTCCAATCCCCTCTTGAACACTTCCAGGGATGGTGACTCCACCACCTCCCTGGGCAGCACATTCCAATGGTGAATGACTGTCTTGGTGAAGAACTTTCTCCTCACCTCCAGCCTAAACGTCCCCTGGTGCAGCTTGAGACTGTGTCCCCTTGTTCTGGTGCTGGTTGCTAGAGAGAAGAGACCAACTCCTTCCTGGCTACAACCCCCTTTCAGACACAGGACTCAAGGTGTGGCCTAACCAATGCAGAGTACAGGGGCACAATGACCTCCCTGCTCCTGCTGGCCACACCATTCCTAATGCAGGCCAGGATGCCACTGGCCTTCTTGGCCACCTGGGCACACTGCTGTCTCATGTTCAGGCGGCTGTCGATCAGCAGCCCCAGGTCCCTCTCTGCCTGGCCTCTCTCCAGCCACTCTGACCCCAGCCTGTAGCACTGCATGGGGTTGCTGTGGACAATGTGTAGAACCTGGCACTTGGATGTGTTAGGAACAGTTCACTTCCATAATCAGTTAAATCAGCTCTATCCAAGCTATCAGTTCTGTACTGCCATTAGATACTCCATGGTATTAATTGGATTGGGTTCAAAATACAAAGAGCTCTTCATAGTTGTTTGACAGCTAATGATTTCTTTTGCTCCGTCTCTGTTGTGCCAGGCACTGCGCATCGAGCTTCTCCTCCAAAGATCTCAGCAGACCTGTGGTGGTGGAAAGTATTACAGTGATGAACCCTAGCTCTGATAAGATTTCAACAGTGGATTTGAGTGGCCCAATGTGTATAAGTTACATTTCTGACAAGCAAACTGTATCCCCAGAGCTGGCCACCTCTGAAGAGACAATTTCCATTTTCAAGCTGCCCCTCTTCTCCTTTGGTGTTTCAATAACACCCCCAGATTCAGAGCAGTGATGCCCACAGCTTCTTCCACTTGCAGCTTTCTTCTGGGGAGAAGGTGATGAAGGGCTTGGGGATATATGCTGGTGACCTTATGTACAAGATGTGATGGACTTAATTTTCTTCAACATAGCTTTGGACTGTGAATTCAAACCTCACCAGTATTAGAAAATGGACTGTTCATGGCAGTGGAATAAAAACATAGATGTGTGCATCTCTGATGTGTTGTGTTAAAATGTACCTTAGAGATGTACATCTTTCTATGTGACCTCTTTATGTGGGATGAGTCATGGTGGGGAAAAAAAATGTAGGGGAGGATTTCTGGTAACTCTTACACAGGTTTCCCTGTCCCTGTGACTCACCTGTGAATCCCACACGTTATGCTGAGACCAACCTTCTGCACATGGCCTCCCACTGCGTGGTGCCACTCCACGGCTGTGCTGTGTTACTGGACAGAATGCAGTCTCTTAAGTCACCACGTTGGTGATTTGTCTTTTATCTGCCCATTTTTACAGTCTGAAGGGAAATGCCATTTATTAATCTTTAAACTGTGTGCTGCAACTTTCCATGTACTGCTGGCCTCTGCTGTCACAGCAGCTTGCTAAAGAAGCAGCTTGGCTGTTCTGCCATTCCAGATGGCAATTACAGAGGACAGAGTAGTCTGCAATCTGACATGGAGAGAGACAGCTGTGCTCTCTGGATCTGGCCAGCCTCATCCAGCTTCATGCCCTTTGCTAGCTGTTGTTAGAGTTTGTGGGGTACTGTGATAGGTTAAACCTACTGTCAGCATGGTATAAATAACAGAAGCAAATGTTCAAGTTAACCCATGACAATTATATAATTTTCCATTTATATTACCAACTTTTTTGGCCTACCTCCACCATGCTTACACAGAATACACAGAATTAACCAGGTTGGAGAAGACCTTCAAGATCATCAAGCCCAACTATCACCCAACACCATCTGATCAACTAAACCATGGCACCAAGTGCCTCATCCAGGCTCTTCCTAAACACCTCCAGTGATGGTGACTCCACCACCTCCCTGGGCAGCACATTCCAATGGCCAATCTCTCTTGCTGGGAAGAACTTCTTCCTAAAATCCAGCCTAAACCTCCCTGGCACAGCCTGAGACTGTGTCCTCTTGTTCTGGTGCTGCTTGCCTGGGAGAAGAAACCAATCCCCCACCTGGCTACAACCTCCCTTCAGGTAGTTGGAGACAGCAATAAGGTCTCCCTTGTGCCTCCTCTTCTCCAGGTTAAGCAACCCCAGCTCCCTCAGCCTCTCCTCACAGGGCTCCAGACCCCTCCCCAGCTTTGTTACCCTTCTCTGGACACCTTCCAGCATCTCAACAGCTTTCCTAAACTGAGGGGTCCAGAACTGGACACAGGACTCAAGTACTCAGCACTAACCAGTGCTGAGTACAGGGCAGAATGACTTCCCTGCTCCTGCTGGCCACACTTTCTGATGCAGGCCAGGATGCCATTGACCTTCTTGGCCACCTGTGCACACTGCTGGCTCATCTTCAGCTGCTGTCAACCAGTACCTCCAGGTCCCTTTCTGCCTGGCTGCTCTCCAGCCACTCGGTCTCCAGCCTGTAGCACTGCATGGGGTTGTTGTGGCCAATGTTGAGGCAAATTTCCATACAAATAGCTGGAAAGTTGAAGGAAGCAGAAGAAAAGCCCTTTGGACAACGGGTATTCTTCCAAAAGGGGTCTGGCATGGTCCATTCCTCCTTTGTCTTTACACATCATGGAGTACTGAAACAGTTGCCAAAAAGTTGGAAGTGGTGTTGGCATCAGTGGCCATCCCTTAGCTGGTGGCTTTAGCTAACTTCAAACAGGAGACCTAAGGTAAAACAAATGTATGTACAGGAAGGCTACAGCCTATGAATCTCCTCCAGGCTTAAATGGAGCTAATCACTTACTGGGGAAGCTGTTGATGGAGAGTCCATCCCCAGCGGGACACACTGTGACACCAACACACTTATGTGAGTTCCCACATGTGGTTGGTTGAGCCTTAACCTGAATTTAAGAACTCAGATAGTGAGAACTCCTTCCCTGCTCCCCCTTCCTTTTTCCTGTTAGGGGGGAAAAAAAGAGAGAATGTATAGAGGGGGAAAAGGGAGGGAAAAGAGGGGGGATAAGGAAAAAGGGGAGGAGGCAAAATAATTTGGAGCTGGTTTGAAAGTAGAGAAGTAAATGCTTTTTCTTAAACAATATATATATATATATATATACACATATAGCAATAACAGGAAGGGTTCACAAGGGTATGGAACAAGGATGAATAGGAGAATACACAAAACCAAGTTCGGATGGCCATGTATTTCCCCTTTTGTATGTGGACTGCAGTCCTTTGGAGAAGCATGGATGCAGCAGGGAGAAGACCAGGCCTGACTACGAGGCAGAACCAGGAAGCCAGCAGCAGCTCTTGGTCCTTTCACACAGGTGAGGCAGGAGCAAAAGAGAGAGAATGGTCACCACACCCTCCCCTTTATAGTCTTGCTGGACAGGAAGGGGAACAAGAGGACACAGTCTCAAGCTGCACCAGGGGAGGTTCAGGCTGGATGTTAGGAAGAAATTCTTCATAGAAAGAGAGATTGGCCATTGGAATGTGCTGCCCATGGAGGTGGTGGAGTCACCATCACTGGAGGTGTTTAGGAAGAGACTGGATGAGGCAGTTGGTGCCATGGTTTAGTTGATTAAATGGTGCTGGGTAATGGGGTTGACTTGATGATCTCTGAGGTTTTTTCCAACCTGGTTAATTCTATTCTATTCTATTCTATTCTATTCTATTCTATTCTATTCTATTCTATTCTATTCTATTCTATTCTATTCTATCCTATCCTATTCTATTCCATTCTGTTCTAACTTAGACCCGGGGGGAGCCCCTCTGGGCGTTGGGGTGAAGGAACCAAGTCCGCCTGGATCAGGCTTCCTTAATGCCCAGGGCTCTCACAACCCTCCCCATCCCAGGATGGGTGCATCCCAGCACACCACATGTAATGTTTATCAAACCAGAAACTTAGGCACAGAAAGGTGAGACTCTCCTGCACAGATTCACAGTCATTAGGCATTTCATAGACCTCAGTGAAAACCCATGTGCTGTGCTGCAAACGTTCAGATTGCAGTATTACAACATCTCTGTATCTGTCCCCAGAAAAAGGCAGCTTGAGTAACTTTTCTATTAGCAGAGCTGGAAACCAGACCTGATTCTGAAACTGAGGGAACATGTCAGCTGTCCCTGCTGGAGGCTCAGTCACAGCAGGATCCTTTGCTGTTAGCCATATTAATGTTCAAAATATTGCTGCTGACACCATTTTCCATGGTCTGGTGGGAACATGTTTGCACATCCATGGTGACAAAGACCTACTCCTCGTCTGTAACAGTCCATGCCACTTTGATCTCCCTCTTGTATAATACCTGTATTTAGTTTGCTGCTTCTGCCTGTCCATTGCCCACATCAGTAGTGTCAGACACCCCTTCTCTTTGCTCTCCTTAATACCCCTGCTTTTTCTTCATGCTGCTCACTGCACAGATACCAAATCCCCCTTGTCAAAATTCATGGAGCTGTTTTCTTTTCCTCCTCTAAATCTCTCCTTAAGACCTGCTGCTACCTCAATGCCTGCAAATCCTGACAGTCTGTCAGTGGTAAGGCAGGGCTAAGCAGAGACTTCCAATTCTCTGACAAAGTCTATTTGTTTTCCTGCTGCCTTGCTCCCTGTATTGGCCTCCTTTTGATATCCACAGTCTTCCACCTGAGACATGGACTGCAAAAACCCCCATGCCTGCCATCTCTGAAAAATTATCTATATGGTACTGAGCATAACAGGCTTTGGTTCTGGGCTGGTGTATTTCTGCAGGAGCACAACACTGAGGTGACTGAGGTGAGGATAACACTAGTCAGGCTACAATATAATGTAGTATGAAGTCGTACTGTGCTGTCCCTAGTACCGAGATGAACAGGAGTGTGTGTGTGTGTGTGTGTGTGTGTATGTGTGTGTGCATGTATGCACTAGGCAACAAATCACATTTGAAGACTGCCATGGTTATGGAACCACGTATTATAAACTTAGGAAATGGCATTAATAAATGTAGGTGTATATGCAGAATTTTGTACTTGTTTTTCCTTTTTTTCTTCAGTTTCCCGACAGTCCTTTTCTGTATGAAGCCATTAATGTCCTCTCAAAGTAAAAGTCTTAGGAAAGGTGGCAGGCTGTGTTTGTGAAGGGGATGTCTATTCAAATGATCAGGGGCAGAGATGATACTGGGCAGCACATTTAGAATCAGGGATAAAACAAAGGTGTTTCTCATGCATAGCTAAGGAAGAGTCAGAACCAGATGCACACCCTTTCAAACATACAAAATCTTAGAATCATAGAATAGTTTGGATTTCAAGGGACATTTAAAGATCATCTAGTCCACCACCCACCACCCCCTTCAGTAAGCAGAAATAACTGGATCAGCTTGCTCAGATCTCTATCCAACCTGACCAGGAATGTTGCCAGGGATGGGGCATCTACCACCTCTCTGGGCATCTCATGATCTGGGTGAGGGGACTGAGTCCATCAGCAGTAAGCTTGCAGATGACACCAAGCTGGGGGCAGGAGTTGATCTGTTAGAGGGTAGGAGAGCTCTGCAGAGGGACCTTACCAGGCTGGACAGATGGGCAGAGTCCAAGAGCATGAGATTGAACACATCTAAGTGCCAGATTCCACACTTTGGCCACAGCAACCCCATGCAGTGCTACAGGCTGGAGACTGAGTGGCTGGAGAGCAGCCAGGCAGAAAGGGACCTGGAGGTAATGGTTGAGAGTAAGCTGAAGATGAGCCAGCAGTGTGCCCAGGTAGCCAAGAAGGCCAATGGCATCCTGGCCTGCACCAGGAATAGTGTGGCCAGCAGGAGCAGAGCGGTCATTCTGCCCTGTACTCAGCACTGGTTAGTGCTGAGTACTTGAGTCCTGTGTCCAGTTCTGGACCCCTCAGTTTAGGAAAGATGTTGAGATGCTGGAAGGTGTCCAGAGAAGGGCAACAAAGTTGGGGAGGGGTCTGGAGCACAGCCCTGTGAGGAGAGGCTGAGGGAGCTGGGGTTGCTTAACCTGGAGAAGAGGAGGCACAAGGGAGACCTTATTGCTGTCTCCAACTACCTGAAGGGAGGTTGTAGCCAGGTGGGGGATTGGTTTCTTCTCCCAGGCAAGCAGCACCAGAACAAGAGGACACAGTCTCAGGCTGCACCAGGGCAGGTTTAGGCTGGAGGTTAGGAAGAAGTTCTTCACAGAAAGAAAGATTGACCATTGGAATGTGCTGCCCAGGGAGGTGGTGGAGTCACCATCACTGGAGGTGTTTAGGAAGAGGCTTGATGGGGTGCTTGGTGCCATGGTTTGGTTGATTAGATGGTGTTGGGTGATAGGTTGGACTTGATGATCTCTGAGGTCTCTTCCAACCTGGTCTATTCTATTCTATTCTATTCTATTCTATTCTATTCTATTCTATTCTATTCTATTCTACTCTACTCTACTCTACTCTACTCTACTCTACTCTACTCTATGTACTGTATTACCAGCCTCACCAGCAAATATCTAAAGAACCTATGGTCAAAGCTCGATCAGAAAATAAACTCAGTATATGGTGGTAGGTGAGGTGAAGGATGTAGGGGTTGAAGTCTTAGTAAGTCTTTCTTTGACCTGGTATATGCTCACTGGGAATGAACTCACATAATCCTGAAAACTTGCGTGCAACAACTTCTTAATGGCAGAAGATCCTTAGGCCCAACAAGGTATGACAGACAATATTGAACAATAAACAAAGAATAAAAAATGCTAAGGTCTTCACAATACTTCACTAGCCTGAAGTTTAATCCTTTGACATCTGTAAGGTGGTTTTCAAACTCTTCTTTATGGTGATTGACTGCACTCTGCAGATGACACCACAGGAATTTACTGCAGTGAAACATAATACCATAATGAAGAGAAGAACATGCTTTCCTTCTAATGCAACTTTGTCTGGTTTTCCCTTCAACCACGCAGGGTGATGGTTCAGAGGTACAACTCCTGTGGTTGTTAAGTTGCCATGATGGATTTCACAAAAGGGAAAATCACGTCAAGTTTATGTAAGCTTGACAGCAGATGCTCTTTAGATATACATCTTAATTATGGGTAAAAATACTAAGCCATAACTTGTGTACTTATTTTTAAAACCTTGGGTTGTGTTTTTTTCAGTGCCATAATTCTACACATTAGCTCTTCACTGAGGTTAGTATTTATTTATAGGTTGGATACCGTAAGGAGGTAGCCCAGGAAATGCTACTTGATGATGGTGGTCATTAGGCATGCCTGTTAGTGACCCCCACATATTTATCTGTATTTAATTATAGAATTACTGCCATAGTGCCTTAAGTTATATCTGAGAACAAAAGGCAGTTCCATTTGTGAGACCATTATATGCCAGCACTCACAACTTCTTGAAAAATAGCCATGACCTTTGGGATGGAATACTTTTCAGCTCGATATTGACTTTCTCTGTGTGCATGGAGTTTGGTAAAAATCATGATCAGCATTTTTAATTATTTATTGGCATGTGGAAAAAGATGGTTTGAATGATTAAAGACAAAACAAAGAAAAAAAAAAAGGGGGGGAAAAAAAAGGGGCAACCAAAAAAAAAAAAAACACCAACCCAACAAACCCCAAAAAAACCCAAACCAACCCTTTTTTGCAAACAGTGGAGGCCCTGGGGTAACTAGAAATGGCATGATTAAAAAAATTCAAACTGGCATTTTTTAGGAGATTTGTAGATGTACCAAGTTAAAAAAAAATCTAGATGAGAAATAAGTTGTGTTGGAACTCCTGAGCTCACAAGTGTGCCTTCACAAGGGCCAGCACACCTGAACTGCTGACACACTAACTACTGACATGCATGAAGTTAACCACACACAAAGGCATTTGCAGGATCAGAGCCAACATTTGGACATATTTTGAACTTTCCTAGGACGAAACACTTTCAGCATATGCTTAAATAACTTCAGTCTCACTGGAAATGCAATAGATATTTTACTTATAGCATCACAGAAGCACAGAGTCATAAAACACCCTGGGTTGGAAGGGACTCCTAGCAGTCGTCTATTCCATGGCCCTGCAGTAAGCGGAGGTATCCCCAGCTACATCAGGTTGCTCAGAATCCAGTCAAGCATGATATTAAATGTCTCCAGGGATGAGACCTTCACCACCCGTCTGTGCAACTTGTTGCAGTGTTGCACCACCCGCACAGGAAAGAACTTGCTGGTGTCCAACCTAAATCATAGAATCATAGAATCAACAAGGTTGGAAAAGACCTCAGAGATCATCAAGTCCAACCTGTTGGACAACACCTCATAACTAATTAAACCATGGCTTCAAGTGCCAAGTCCAATCCTTTTTTGAACACCTCCAGGGATGGTGACTCCACCACCTCCCTGGGCAGCACATTCCAATGGCCAATAACTCTTTCTGGGAAGAACTTTCTCCTCACCTCCAGCCTAAACCTCCCCTGGCACAGCCTGGGACTGTATCTTCTTGTTCTGGTGCTGGTTGCCTGGGAGAAGAGACCAACCCCCACCTGGCCACAGCCTCCCTTCAGGTAGTTGTAGACAGCAAGAAGGTCTCCACTGAGCCTCCTCTTCTCCAGGCTAAGCAACCCCAGCTCTCTCAGCCTCTCCTCACAGGGCTGTGCTCCAGACCCCTTCCCAGTCTCGTTGCCCTTCTCTGGACACGTTCCAGTGTGATGTGGTGATGCTCTCTCTTGCTTCCAGTTCAAGATGTGAAAACTTAACGTAATTTAATAGTAATGATTATTGAGGTGTATAACACTACATCACTGACTATACTAAAGGAAGTATTTTTGAATGAAAAGCTGAAGACAAGAAGCAGCTGAGGTGTGCCTTTCTTCCTGGGTGATTTGCTTGGTGTCTGAGCATCAATCGATCATATGGCCCCAGCAACTAATTGCTGAAGTACCTGACCATCTTGTGCTTGCTGGTGAGTGGATCTTACCCATGGATATAAATATACACATATTGATAAAATGAATAATCTCCCTAGATCCTATCAGAAGTCTGTGGCAGAGCAAACAATTGAGATGGGGTCTCTCCAGTCCACCACATTAAGCACAAAGTTATCATTTCTATTGTAGCAAATGAGTCTAATAACCATCAAAGCACAGTGATTATGCAAATCGTTGTACCCAGATAGAGTAATAAAAGCCATCAACCATCCAGAGTTACGGGGCTTGCATATTGTATGATTACTGAGAAATAAAATCAGAGTGATTATGCAAATCACCCCCTTCAGCCAATCAGACTGGAAGGTGCAAGAGGGGGGAAAAAAAGTATATTTATGCATCAATGACTATACAGTATCCCTGAGCTCCAGTTATTATTATTTTTGTTATTTGACTGCAGAAGGTCCTGATCAATCCAATATAAACTATAATTGTTTTCATTTGGATTCTGTTATGAATCTTGACTTCTGCAGTCATTGCTGCTCTTGTGGTTGGACTCGATGATCTAAGAGGGTGTTTTCCAACCTAGACAATTCCGTGATTACATGATTACATTTTGATTAAACAACAGTTGGGATCTGAGCTGATGTCCTGGTAGAATAAAAAACATAAAACAACATAAGGAAAAAACAAACCAGTTATTGTCCTTAAAATTAAATATAACTCCCCTTATCTTTCATGTGAGGGTGATGGAGCACTCGAGCAGGCTGCCCAGAGAGTTTGTGGAGCCTCCTTCTCTGCAGACATTCCAAACCTGCCCGGATGTGTTCCTGTGCAGCCTGCTCTGGGTGACCCTGTTTTAGCAGGAAGGTTGGACTGGGTGGTCCAGACATCCTGTCCAAACCCAGTCATTCTCTGTATTTTTGCATATAAAGTGCTTTATGGTTTTGTCTAATTTTACCTACATTATGTAAGTAATATGTGACATCTGTGGGGGCTACCTCACAGCCTCGCACAGGGATTGTAGAATCATTGAGGTTGGAAAAGAGCTTTAAGATCACCAAATCCAACTGTAACTGTATCCTGAAGCATCACATCTACACTCCTCTTCAATGCCTCCAGGGATGGTGACTCCACCACCTCTCTGGGCAGCCCGTTCTAATGCAGCAACACTTTTCAATTTATTTATTTTTTCCTAATACGCAATCTAAACTTCCCCTGGCACAACTTAAGGCCCAGTTTATCTCATCCTAGTTACCTGCAAGATGAGACGAACACTGGCCTCACTACAACCTCCTTTCAGGCAGGTACAGAATCACAGAATCATCAAGGTTGGAAGAGACCTCAAAGATCAGCAAGATCTCCCCTTAGCCTTCTCTTCACCAGACTTAACAACCACAGTCCCCTCAGCCTCTTCTCATACAACATGCCTTTCAAACCCCTCACCTGCCTTGTTGCTCTTCTCTGGACATCCTCCAGGACCTCAGCTTCTTATACTGTGTGGCACCTGGAACACTCAGTTATATGTGGATGTTAGGAAGAAATTCTTCCCAGCAAGAGAGATTGGCCATTGGAATGTGCTGCCCAGGGAGGTGGTGTAGTCACCATCCCTGGAAGAGTTTAAGAAGAGACTGGATGGGGCACTTGGTGCCATGGTTTAGTTGATTAGATGGTGTTGGGTGATAGGTTGGACTTGAAGATCTCAAAGGTCTTTTCCAAACTGGTTAATTCTGTATTCTGTAACTGAACACAGTACTGAAGTAATCGCTTCACTAGGGTGGAGTACAGGGGCACAATCACTTCCCTACTCTTGATAGACACACTGGTCTTGATACAGTGTCACAGTATCAGCAAGGTTGGAAGAGACCTCAAAGATCATCAAGTCCAACCTGTCACCACAGACCTTATGACTAGACCATGGCACCAAGTGCCATGTCCAATCACTTCTTGTACACCTCCAGGGACGGTGACTCCACCATCTCCCTGGGCAGCACATTCCAATGGTGAACGACTCTCTCAGTGAAGAACTTTCTCCTCACCTCCAGCCTAAACCTCCCCTGGCACAGCTTAAGACTGTGTCCTCTTGTTCTGGTGCTGGTTGCCTGGGAGAAGAGACCAACTCCCTCCTGGCTACAACCACCATTCAGGTAGTTGTAGAGAGCAATGAGGTCTCCCCTAAGACTAGGAGTCTTACAGACCAGGGTGCCGCCGGCCTTCTTGGCCAGCTGGGCAGGCTGCTGGCTCACGCTCACGGCCAGATCCTTTTCCACCGGGCTGTTTTCCGGCCACTCTCCCTCAAGCCTGCACTGTTGCTTGGAGTTGTTTGTGATCCAAACGCAGGACCCGGCACTTGGCTTGCACTTGGAGGATGCTCCCCTGCCAGCTCGCACTGTCTGGAAGGTGAAACATGAAGTTTATTGACCGATTCCCGCCTGCGGCAACACCCAACAGACCCCGACCGGCCGACCCAACGCCCGCCCACGCCTGCAGGGTGGCCCCGCCCGGCCCCGGCCCCGGCCCCGCCCCGCCTGCCAAACGATACCGCCCCCAGCTCCCCTCCCTCCCCTCCTTGAGGTCCCGCCCCAGCCCCGCCCCGCTCCAGCCCCGCCTCGCCACGTCCCGCTCGGCCGCCGGTTCCCGCCCCGGCGGCGCACGGCGGTGGCGGGACCATGGCGTTCACGCTGTACTCGCTGCTGCAGGCCGCTCTCCTCATCGTCAACGCCGTGGCTGTGTTGCACGAAGAGCGCTTCCTCCGGCACGGTGAGCCGCTCCGTCACGGGCGGGGCTGCGGGGAGCGCAGCGAGGCGGGACTCCAGCCCAGGCCCGGGCCTGGCCGCGGCGCGTCACCGCCGCCACGCACACACACCGCGGCCCGCAGCCCGCCCGGCCGCGGCCGCACGGCTTGTGGGGAGCCCGGGGGTGTGGCAGCCGGCCCCGCGGGCACGGGGAAGCCGCCCTGTGCAGTGCGGTGAAGGCCTCTCCGGGCTCGCCGGCCTTCCGGGGTCCGGCGCTGCGGCCCCTCCGCTGCCAGCGTTGGATGTCAGCGTGCAAGGCATTGCTCGGGGGTCCCGGCTTGAGGGTGGATTTCCTGCCGCTGTGCTTGGTGTCGCTCTGGTCTCTTTCCCCATACATTTCTGGGCTCTTTTCAATGCGTTTGCACTATTCCACCTCCCGTTTCGTGTCAGGATATTGTGGTAGCGTGAGGCGTTTCCTTTCGTCTCGCTGTGCCGTTTTCTGGCGAGATAACTGCTTCTCAGGTTTTGTACCTTCACTCCTACCTTTTGGTGCTGCTGAGGGGAGATCATAGCACCATAGATTCCCGGGGCTGACCATTCTTGACCCTGCAAAACACAGAAAACCCACGGGCACAAAAATCTGCAGAATAGAATAGGATAGACTGGAATACAATTAACCAGGTTGGAAAAGACCTTTGAGATCATCGAGTCCAACCTATCATCAGAGGCCCCCCAAAAAAAAAAAAAAAAAACACCAATTCCTGTCATCCAAGGTTTCCTAGTTTTCTGATCTGAAGAATTCTTGCTTCTCCAAACCAGGCTGAACTAGGATTTTTGGCAGGAGTGCAGATAATTATAGCTGTGTTCTGTTGTCCACTAGGGACCTAGGGTTTGCTTTCCTGTGAGCAGCTTGGGGAAAAGGAGATGTGGAGGTGGTCAGGATGGGTGGTCAAGCAACTTACTGGCTTTGGGACACTTGTGAATAGCTCCAAGCTTATCTGTGTGAAAGCAGTGGCTCATGAGAGAGAGAGGACTCGCCTGCTGCCCCCAGCCTGGTGCCAGCAGTGTGAGGGAGACAATAAAGAGGAAGTGTATCACTCAAAAGTTGTCTCTGGAGAAAAGAAACTCATGGGTTGTGCAGTGCAGCTTTGGATAGTGACAGCCACTCTCTTCTCTGTTTTCACTCAGCCCCTAACAGTACAGGACTCAAAATTCCCTGGTCCTGTCTCAGAGAGTAAATGCTTTGTCTCTCCATAGTGGGTAGGGAAGAGTTTCTCCCTTGAAGGGCTCAGTACTTCTTTTGCCCTCTAAGAAGTTCCCAAGTTGTGCATTACAAAAATCATCATCCTATTGTGGAGTTTATGCTGTTTCCTGCTATGCAACTTATTTCTCAGTGCTGAAGCATCACTTCATACCCAGTTACTTCATGCTTTGTTTTCTAGTAAAGGACAGATTGTGGTTTGATTTTATTTCTGCCTTTTTTGAAGCCCAAATAAACTCTAGCATGCGAAGGGCAGTGGTACTTAGAGGGTTTCCTTTACACAAACATTGATGTGTCATTGTTGTGTTCATTACCCACAGAGTGCTAGGGCCTGGAAGGGACCTTGAAAGATCATCTAGTCCAGCCCCTCTGCCACAGCAAGACCTAGAGAAGGTTACACAGGAATGCATTCAGGCAGGTTTTGAATATCTCCAGAGAAGGAGACTCCACAACCTCTCTGGACAGCCTGTTCCAGTGCTCTCTCACCCTCAAAGTGAAAAAGTTTTTCCTTATATTCATGTGGAACCTCCTGTGCTTCAGCTTGCACCCCTTGCCCTTTGTCCTGTCATTGGACATCACTGAGAAGGGCCTGGCTCTGTCCTACTGATGCTCATTCTTCACATATTTATAAATACTAATGAGGTCACCTCTCAGTCTCCTCTTCTCCAAGCTAAAGAGATTCAGCGGCTTCAGCCTTTCCTCATAAGGGAGATTTTCCACTTCTTTAATCATCTTTGTGGTTCTGTGTGGGACTCTTTCAAGCAGTTCCTCCCTGTCCTTCTTGTGGTGAATAAAGCTAATTGGTTTGTAGTTTGTCTTTCAGTGTCAGTATAAAGCATATTATTAGAACCATAGAGTAGTTTGGGTTAGAACAGACCTGTAAAGGTTATCTACACAAGCTCACTAGCAGCGAGCAGGGACATTTTCCACTACATGAGGCTGCTCAGAGCCCCTGCCAGCCTGACCTAGAATGTTCCCCGGGGTGGGGCATCTGCCACCCCTCTGGGCAACCTGGACCAGTGTTTCACTATGCTCAGCCATGTGAATCTCCCCTCTCTTAATTTAAAACCATTACCCCTTGTCCTGCAGCAACAGGCCCTGCTAAGATGTCGGTCCCCATCTTTCTTATAGGCCCCTCTGAAGTACTGAAAGGCCCAATGGAATGAAGCTGGAGGTGGGGAGATTTAGGCTAGATGTGAGGAAGAAGTTCTTCCCATGAGAGTGGTGAAGGCCTGGAATGGGTTATCCAGGGAGGTGGTTGAGGCCCCGTCCCTGGAGGTGTTTAAGACCAGGCTGGCTGAGGCTCTGGCCAGCCTGATCTAGTGTAGGGTGTCCCTGCCCATGGCAGGGCGGTTGGAACTAGATGATCCTGGTCCCTTCCAACCCTGACTGATACTATGATCATAATAAGGTCTCCCTGGAGCCTTCTCCAGGCTGCACAACCCCAACTCAGCCTGTCATCATAGGATAGGTGCTTCAGCACCCTGATCATTTTTCTGGCCCTAATGTTCAAGATAGATTGCTTATTAATACTGCTGACAACATTTGTTTCATAGTTAGGGGTTCTTTTTCTAACATACCTGGCTGGTTTTATGTGACACAGTTGGCTGGGGAAGCGACCAAGGGATTGGAGGATTTGGAGAGGAGCCAGGAATTAAAGCACAGATAACGAACCTTATTCGATCTGTACGAACTGTTATGAGAGGTAAGGTGATGATCCTTTGTTTAAATATTGTGACCTCTAAAGTTTTGTTTCAGCTGCTATTTTTACTTGTCATTTCCAACCTGTGTTTCCTTCATGCGTGGACTCTTGTGCAGATCCCAGCTAAGGTGCCTTAATTTTGATAAAAGGTGAAAACATTCTCTGACTCTTGACTTGTGCTGCTGCTGCTGCATCTTGTCTTTCCTCAGAGTTTGGGAGCTGGAGGAAGGCTTGGCAGTTAGTCAGTGTACCGTTAGCATCACCTTGGCTAAACTAAATCTTAAGTGCCTTGTGAGGGAAATAGATTTCTGGGACTCTTAAAGGTAAGGTAAGCTTATGTGCAGCCAAGAATGAGGGGGAAAAAATAAGACTTCAATTTCTAAGTTACTGATAGTTTTCTTCACTGTAAAAGCAAGCCAAAAATTCCTTTTATAGGTGGTGATAACAAGAGGAAATCACTATCTGGCCTATCTTGCCCACCACAGAGTAAAAGCAGCAGCAAAGCTGAGGGTAGAAACTAACTTGGGAGATGGTTTCATTTCATCTGTTGAAAAGGCCATTTGGATTAAAGTTATAACATTTTGAGATGTAGGAAAATATTTATGCTGTTGCTTTCTGCTAATTTTTAGTATCTTAGTCTTTGATCCTGGCCAATCCTATGCTAATCCTGATTTTCACATTAAGTGTATTTTTAAAGTTTTGATGGATTTTACTCCTTAATAGGTAGTCTCCCAAGATAACAATAAGTTACCTTCACTTCATGATGTGGAAAAGTTTCACAGTTGCTCTTTGTCTTCCTCTGCAGTGCCATTAATAGCCGTGAACTCCATTACAATCGTTCTCCTCCTGTTGTTTGGCTGAAAGTACCTATGGAAACCATTTGGACGTCCAAAGAAACAAGTTTCTATCCACCACTGCTCTGAGTTTTTGGGGATCCAGCTGTCAATCTGACACTCAAAGTAATAAAGACACTATTTCCACCTACCCTATTTCCTGATGTTCACTTGCAGTTTCATTAAACCAAGATAATGGGATCAATGCAACAACGCTGCAAATGTATTGGACTGTGACCAGTTCTGCTGCCACCTGTTAGTAGCACTGATTGTTAAGAGTACTGCAGTGATTGTTGGCAGTTTTTAAACATCTTGTTACTCAGGGATGAATTTCCTTCAGTAAGCTTCCCAATTTACTTTTAAATTAAAATAAACAATGGTGATTTTTATTTCAGGTACTACCATGGTACTGTTTTGGAGAATATGAATTAGGCTCTGAAAACAATGTTGTAAGTTACTGGAGTTGTGGTATTGAGGGAGGTAAAATTAGCTGGGTAAGGTCCTGGTTCAGTTTGATTGAAACCAGAGTTTTCTCTTGTTTTTTCAGAGCCTTTTCAAGTCAGCAAATGTTTCATGCTAGTGGTAGAGTAAGTTGAAAATAAGTGCAATTCCTATGCAAACTGAAAAACAAAGCTGTACCTAAAGCTGAGCAACCCAGTGCTAGTTTAGGCTGGCAGGTGATAGCAGGGATTGTTACTGTTCTGTCAAGGACTACTACTCTCTCTAAAATGTGTGTTAAGCTTCTGCTTGGTGGTTAGTGCTTTGGAAGTGGGGAACCATTTTGTATTCTGAGCTTCTTTGGAAAAGTGGGAAGGGAATACTGTGCCCTTTCCAAATGCAATGCCTCTTATGTTACTGCTGCTTCTTCCTCTGTCCTTCATCTTCCTTTGTTAAATGAAGAACTTTGAAACTATAGGTACAATCTTGCAGTTCTGTTGCAGGGAATATTGCTAACTTCTTTGATACAGGTCATGTCTCAAGTTGCTGGGTTAGGTCAAATGTTATATAACAAGTCTGAATTGAAGAAGGCTGCTTCTCATTGTTTAAAAAAGTTAGAAATCTTACATGTGTTCCTCTGCTAAAGTGTCTCAGCTTATTTTTAAGGAGAGGAGGCCAAAGGAAACCTGGCAGTTTAATTAATTTAAAACACCTTGGTTTATTATTTTTCCTTCTGACATCTTGGTGACTAAAGCACTCCCTGTTGTGTAAAAAAACAGATCTGTAAAATGTATAAGTGAATTTAAGAATCTTCAGTTGCAGTGTTTTGCAGAGTAGAGTATTTCCAGGAAGAGAGTTTTATGTTGTTTCTTCGTTTCTTTTTAGTGAAAACATGTAAATAAATTCTAAGTTAAGCAGACTCTTTCATAACTCACTATGTGTACAGTGGGAGCGTCCCAGAACTCAATCTCATCCTGTTTCAGGTAAGAGAGTTCTGTTATTACATCACATACTTTTTTCTCATCCCTGTGGCACTTGCAAGTGAAGCTATGTTTTGGTTTATGTAGCAAACCTAATGAGCCATGGTAATGTTGGCCAGAGGCAGAAAAGGATTGTGCTAGCCTTTAAATTCTCAAGTAGGTAGATCTATAATAAAGTATTTCTGTGTAACAATCTTAGTGTAATTCAGAGGTGATGAGGGCACAGACTGGATCAGTTACTCTCATATCTGTCTTTCATGGAAACTGGACAGGATGTGTGTGGAACAATAAAACATGAATGGTATGCAGGCCTTTCTGTAGAAAAGCAGTGGTAGATGTTTCCACTGCTGATGCATTGGGCTGGAGTACTGAATGATTTAAAGCACAGCTTGCCCATCATCTCATTTCGTATGTATGGACTGTTGCAACACTAGTTCTTACTGAAATAAAAGCCAGTACTGAAGATTACAAGCAGCAGCTTTAAAAAGAGGTGAGAAGTGATTTCCCTCATTTGGTCTTTTCAGAAAGGCAGAAGCTTCAATGCATGGCTTGTGGCACATGGGCAGATTGTTTCAAAAGCAATTTGGCATGTGCAGTAAAAAGGAGCAGTGGTTCTGTGCAGCAGGAATCCTGCATTTGAGCAAAACTGGGACACATTTTAGCTGGCAGATGCAAAACAGTGATTCAGAGTGGGATAGCAGCTAAAGATCAGGTCTCCCAGGTAATAAGCAGGGCAGAGGGCAAAAGGGTAACCAGCAGACAGGCAGAGAAAGGAGTGTAAAGCATGGGAACAATACTGCCATCTCACACGTCTTTGAGCAGTTCTGCTGTGACTAAATTCAAACAAGGCAAAGCACCTCAAACCCGGCAGTAGTTCAGGTTCTTCAGTAACAGGGAACATGGAAGAAGGTTTCCATGTTTCAGCTCCATGCATGAAGTACTCTGTGCTTCAGCAGTCATTTCAAACCCAGCATAGAAACCACAGAATCACAAAACAGTTTGGGTTGGATGGGACCTTGGAGATCATCTAGTTGTATTCCTTCCCATGCTCACTTGGGCATCAACTCCATGGACAAATGCCTTGGCAATGACAATAACCAGAATATTTTACAGATCAGCATGAGGGGGTACTGGTTGATTGTAGGCTGAACATGAGCCTGCAGTGTGCCCAGGCAGCCAAGAAGGCAAATGGCATCCTGGCCTGCATCAGGAACAGTGTGACCAGCAGGAGCAGGGAGGTCATTGTGCCCCTGTACACTGCACTGGTTAGGCCACACCTCGAGTACTGTGTCCAGTTCTGGGCCCCTCAGTTTAGGAAGGATGTTGTCTTGCTGGAAGGTGTCCAGAGAAGGGCAACGAAGTTGGGGAGGGGTGTGGAACACAAGCCCTATGAGGAAAGGCTGAGGGAGCTGGGGTTGCTTAGCCTGGAGAAGATTCAGGGGTGACCTTATTGCTCTCTACAACTACCTGAAGGGAGGTTGTAGACAGGCAGAGGTTGGTCTCTTCTCCCAGGCACCCAGCACCAGAACAGGAGGACACAGTCTCAGGCTGCGCCAGGGCAGGTTTAGGCTGGATGTTAGGAAGAAGTTCTACACGGAGAGAGTGATTGCCCATTGGAATGGGCTGCCTGTGGAGGTGGTGGAGTCACCTTCATTGGAGGTGTTCAGGAGAAGACTTGATGGGGTGCTTGGTGCCATGATCTAGTTGTTTAGGTGGGTTGGATTGGTTGATGGGTTGGACACAATGATCTTGAAGGTCTCTTTCAACCTGGTGTATTGTATTGTATTGTGTTGTATTATAAGACTTTCCAGTGTAGAGTAATTTGTTCTAGTATGGGTGCAAACAGAAGATGCTTTCACAGCAGTAGATTGCAGTGCGGCAGTACCAGTTGTAGGTGGTTGTGTAGGGAAAATGAAGCTCGTGGGACACTTTAGAGGCTTTAGTGAAAATACAATAAAAAGATTGGTTTTGTATAATGGTACTGCTAAAGGTTTTGTTTTGAATGGCATGGGGGCAGGGGAAGGGAAGAGTAAGAAGGTAATGGGTTTATACATGAATAAATGAATCTCAAACCCCTTTAATTGACATCTCACCTCAATCACAAAATGGTTTGGGCTGTAAGGGACCTTAAAGACCATCTAGTTCCACCCTCCCTGCTATGGCCAGTGACACTTTCCACTAGACCAGGTTGCTCAAATACCCATCCAACCTGGCTTTGAACACCTCTAGGAATGTGGCATCCATAGCCTCTCTGAGCAACCTGTGCCAGTGCCTCACTACCCTCACAGTAAACACTTGCTTCCTCCTCTAATCTAATCTAAAACCACCCTCTTTCTGTTTAAACCATTATCCTTTTTTCTGTCACTACATGCCCTTGTAAAAAGTCCCTCTCCAGAATTCATTTAGGCCTTGTTTAGGTACTGAAAGGCCACTATGATGCCTACCCAAAGTTTCTCTTGCTCAGGCTGAACAGCCCCAACTCTCTGTGCCTGTCCTCACTGCACTTTGAAAGCACACTTTGCTGGATCATGTTGGGCTGCTTGTTAACCAACACCACACAGTCCTTCTCCACAAGGCTGCTGTTAATCCATTTCTCTCTCAGCCTGTATTTATGGGATTGCCCAGACCCAGGTGCAGGACCTTGCCGGGGGCCATGCTGAACTTCATGGGGTTTGCAGGGGCTCATTTCTCAAGCTTGTCCAGGTCTCTCTGGATGTATCCCATCCCTCCAGCACGTCGACCTATTGCATCCAGTGTGTGCATTTGTCACAAAGCTGTCTTTGTGAGCACAGCCTAGGCTGTGCTGTTTGCAAAACCTGTTGATTTATTGTTTTATTTGTAGTGATAGGTCCCAGGGCATGATTCACTTATCATAGTCACAGAGTGGTTTCGGGTTGGAAGGAACCTTTAAAGGTCACCTAGTCCAACCCCTCCCTGCCTTGAGCAGGGACATCTAAGTAGATCAGGTTGCTCAAAGTTCAGAGTGTAAAGTTTGCTCTCTAAAAGCTCCACCTTCATTCTTTAACTGTTGTCGCCTTCTAGCCTCAGCACGACGAAGTGCTCCGACGGAGGAAGCCTGACAAGCTGAAAGACTGCATGCCTTAGGTCGACACATTATGAATGTACATCATGTCTATTATCCTATAGTCCTTGGACTTTTTGATGCAGTCAGAACGTAAAACTGCAAAAGCGTACTATCTGTAACTCGTTGATGTGCCCTCACGTCTTGTGTAATCCCAGCTGCAACAGTTTACAACACAACCGCCTCTGCCAGACGAGCTTGGCACACTGTACTGGCACCGCAGCTGAAGCGCAGTCTGCACAGACAGGGGCTTCTCTGTCCCGGGCGAATCGTCCTTAGAATTCTCTTTCCAACAACAGCTGCAGGAAGCTTATCTTCTAAATGACCACAAACAACACTCGCGGGGTGCCGGAATACACACAAGGGTCGCATGCCCCAGACGTGTCGGGGCAGCCCGTGGCCCTTCCCTGCTCCTCACCACCCCTGCGGGCGCAGCTCCTGGCCGCAGGGCTGAGCAGAGAGCACCGCGGCCGCCCACCGCTCCCCACCGAGATGCTCCGCGGATCCCCGCCCTCAGCACCGCCGAGGCCCCCGCGGGCTGCCCGCCGCGCTGCCTGACGGCGGCTGCCGAACACCCGCCGCCGACAGCCGTCTCGGGAGGCTGGGTGCCGCCGGGGTTCCATGGCTGTGGCTGCCATCCCGGCGGCAGGCAGACCCCGGCGCTCAGGCGGACAGGCCCGGCGCCATCAGGGCCCCGTGGGGCGGGACGGTGGCGGGCTGGCCGCGGGGACGGTGGCAGTGCTGCTGGAGCCAGGTTAGTGCCGGCGGAGGAGCGCTGTCGCCACCGTGCTCTCCCTTCTCCTCCGAGGGGGCTCGGCCGCCCGCATTGCTGGGGCGCGAACGGGCGTGCGGAACCCTCTGCGTCTGGGGAACGGGAGCCCGCCGCTCGGTGTCTCCCCCGGCGCGGGATGGACCAGCCCACCGGCTCGCTGTGAACCGGCGGGAAAAGGCGGTACCATCTCCTTGGCGGGGAAGGGTAGCGGTGTCCTTGTGCCCTTACCAGCCTGGCCAGGGGAGAGGAAGATACCTGCCCTCCTCATCGGGCAGGGGACCGGCCGCGGGGCTTTGCAGCGAGCGACTTCCAGGCCCGGCTCCTCAGGGGGCTGTGGCCGCTCTACAGGGGAGGCCGTGTGGGCTCTCTTTAGAGCTGGATGGGTAGCTGTGATGCCTGCAGTCCTGCTTCTCTCAGCCCTAAATCTGGGCCGCTCAACTGCCTTCTCCTGTTGCTCTCTAGTGGCTTCAGGGGCTCCAGCTACGCTGTCGAGCTTGTGGTGGCATCTCAGGGAAAGGCCTGGCCTTCACTCTTGGCACTGCAGAGGTCTAGTGTGGTGGTCTGGTGGTGAGCAAAAAGGAGCAGGAGATGGGGGAGGAATGTCTTGCATAAACGTTGTGAGGCACCCCTGCCGTGGAGAGCAGCCCCCTCCGTGACCCCAATGTACCTCTGCCATTGCAAACCATGCTACAGTGGGACAAAGCCTCTTTCTCTATATACTGTGGCATCTTGTTAATATAGAATTAGAATAGAATTAACCAGGTTGGAAAAGACCTTTGAGATCATCAAGTCCAACCTATCACCCAGTGCCATCTAATCAATTAAACCATGGCACCAAGTGCCTTATCCAGGCTCTTCCTAAACACCTCCAGTGATGGTGACTCCACCACCTCCCTGGGCAGCACATTCCAATGGCCAATCTCTCTTTCTGTGAAGAACTTCTTCCTAACCTCCAGCCTAAACCTCCCCTGGTACAGCCTGAGACTGTGTCCTCTTGTTCTGGTGCTGGTTGCCTGGGAGAAGAGACCAACCCCCAGTGGGCTACAACCTCCCTTCAGGGAGTTGTAGAGAGCAAGAAGGTCTGCCCTGAGCCTCCTCTTCTCCAGGCTAAGCAACCCCAGCTCAGCCTCTCCTCACAGGGCTGTGCTCCAGACCCGTCCCCAGCTCTGTTGCCCTTCTCTGGACACCTTCCAGCAACTCAACGTCTTTCCTAAAGTATTTCCCTTATAGGGCATGTAGGTTATCTGTGTGGCAAGTGCTGTATTTTGCTCCACAATCAAGTTTGCTATTTCTTCAAAAATGTAGAATACAAAAGCTTTTCTCCTGTTTGTCAGACAGTAATGACTACCAGGGCTGTCACCACCAGCAAGTCACCACAGTTGTTTCATGTTGAGCTGTCTTGGTTAGAGACAGAAAGTGTAATACATAGGTTTAAAAAACATGCAGAGTGGAAGCATAGAATGCTTGGGTTGGAAGGGACCTTTAAACATTACCTAGTCAAACTCCCTTGCAGTGAGACATCTTCCACTAGATCAGAATACAATAGAATAGGATAAACCAGGTTGGAAGAGACCTTCAAGATCATCACGTCCAACCCATCATCCAACCCACCTATCAACTAAACCATGCAACCAAGCACCCTATCAAGTCTCCTCCTGAACACCTCCAATGATGGTGACTCCACCACCTCCCCAGGCAGCACATTCCAATGGGCAATCACTCTCTCTGTGTAGAACTTCTTCCTCACCTCCAGCCTAAACCTGCCCTGGCGTAGCCTGAGACTGTGTCCTCTTGTTCTGGTGCTGGCTGCCTGGGAGAAGAGCCCAACCTCTGCCTGGCTATAACCTCCCTTCAGGGAGTTGTAGAGAGCAAGAAGGTCACCCCTGAGTCTCCTCCAGACTAAGCAACCCCAGCTCCCTCAGTCTCTCCTCATAGGGCTTGTGTTCCAAACCCCTCACCAACTTTGTGGCCCTTCTCTGGTCACGTTCCAGCAAGACAACATCTTTGCTAAATTGAGGGGCCCAGAACTGGACACAGGACTCAAGGTGTGGCCTAACCTGTGCAGTGTACAGGGGCAGAATGACCTCCCTGCTCCTGCTGGCCACGCTGTTCCTGATGCAGGCCAGGATGCCATTGGCCTTCTTGGCTGCCTGGGCACACTGCAGGCTGATGTTCAGACTACAATCAACCAGCACCTCCAGGTCCCTTTCTGCCTGGCTGCTCTCCAGCCACTCTGACCCCAGCCTGTAGCACTGCATGGGGTTGTTGTGGCCAATGTGCAGAACCTGGCACTTGGATGTGTCCAATCTCATGTCGCTGGCTCTGCCCATCTGTGCATCAGGTTGCTGAGAGTGGTGTCCGTCTGGAGTGTTGCCAGGGATGAGGCTTCTAACACCTCTCTGGGCAACCTGTGCCAGTGTTTCACCACCCTCATTGTAAAAAAATGTCCTCCTTATCTCTAGTCTAAACTAGTCAATACCAAGATTAGGACCTGTCCTAACAAATTACTTGGCATTTAGCCAGATGACTTTCATAATAACATTTTTCTTCCCCAGTGCTTTTACCCTTTGCTGGCTTCTGTTCTGGGCTTTCTTCTGTACCTGTTTGAATCACAGAATCAGAATCAACAAGGTTGGAAAAGACTTCAAAGATCACCAAGTCCAACCTGTCACCCAAGACCTCATGACTAGACCATGGCACCAAGTGCCACGTCCAATCCCCTCTTGAACACCTCCAGGGACGGCGACTCCACCACATCCCTGGGCGTTGTAGAAGTTTGCTGTTCACTCCTGCTATGCAAGAGGAGTGAAATAACCATTTGAGGTGCTGAATATTTTTGAGCCTTGATTGCTTCTAGGCAAAATCCATGCTGGCACACTGGCAGACAACCACAGAATAACCTCAGAGTTAGAGCAGCTGATTGGTGGTGTGGGCCGGATCACCATAGATCTCGCCTGAAAGAATAAAACTAACAATATGCACTTCTGCAGAGCATTTTAAGCTTTATAGTCAGAGCACTGTGTCATTGCTTAGTACTATTATCTTTGTTTTTACTCGAACAGTGCCATTGGTGTCGATGGGACTTGCCAAAATGTGCTTGCTGAGGCCTTGAACCAGCAATACCAGACCTAATGATCCTCTTCCCAACAGTCTTAGTTGTTTAGAGAATTTTTTGACGTGCACAAATAAAGACACTTAACGAGCAAATAGCACCTGATTTCCATATACAGAGTCTTTGGGAAAACACCACCCCATCAATTATGTATTTTTTTTAAACACTGCCTTTTATTTCTCTGTCTAAAGGGGCCCATTTAATACTGCGAGTAATGTTCTGAGTAATACCGGGCTTGGCACAAATGAGGCGCTTAACTGAGTTCCTTATTTTTATTATCCATTGTCTGCTAACCACTTTTCTGTTGTTTCATTTATTTGCCTTTTCCCCAGAGAAGGAAGGATGGCAGCTCGGCGTGTGCTGAAAGCTGTCTTGGTGGATCTCAACGGCACACTTCACGTTGAAGACTCGGCTGTGCCAGGCGCGCAGGAAGCTCTTAAAAGGCAAGCTACCTTTTTTGATTTCCTCTGATAGGTCCTGCCAGCACAAAGGTGCTTCTTGGAACGGACCTGAAGCTGCTCCCTTTTTGTGCTGTTGTAGATAGGCGAATACCTGGCCAAATCCTGCTTTTATTTACACCTGTATTAGTGCCAGGAGAAATCAGCAAAAGGCCTAAATGAAAAGTTGCCATGTGCCACCTGAGGCTCCAGATCTTTCTGAAGTTGCTCTCTATGTCTTTGAAAGTATTTTTTAATACAGAATGTTTCAGCAGCCTTCACTAAAGTGGAAAGTAAAGCTAACCTGAATTACCCAACATACACTGAAGTCACTTCAGCTCAGCTGGTCCTCAGTGCTTTGTTTAACTACAGGAACCTAATTGCATGTCTGAGCCCTTTGTCTGTGGTGAGCTAAGGCAGAATAACAGAACAGCTTGGTGCAGTGTGCAAGGCATCCTTTGCAGAGTTCTCATGTAATTTGTCATTAGGAAAGGGGTCTTTACTATTACTAATAGGGTGGTGGGATACTGGAACAGGTTGCAGGCCCCATCCCTGGAGACATTCAAGGTCAGGCATGGTGGGCCTCTGAGCGAACTGATCTAGTTGGGGATATCCCTGCTTACTGCAGGGGGTGTGACTAGGTGACCTTTAAAGGTCCCTCTAGGTAAACAAACACAGCTGCTTTTTTAGGATGGGAAGCATTTGATAATACAGCCCATGTGTTGTGGAAATTTCAACACATTAATGAACAGGACAGTTTCTTTTCTGATGAAGAGATGCCCAGAGAAACTGAGGTGTAGCAAAATGAATGGCAAAGCAGGATATGGCCCTCCAGGATATTTGTAATGTTGTGTCACACAGCTTTCCTAGGAGGAACGGGGCTGAGTTAAGAATGAGAGATTTTTACTGGAGTTTTATTGGCTGCTTAAATTTTCACAAAGCTAGACTGTTGCTCAGAGGAAAAGTTCACAGAGGGATTAGGAAACTCTGCATTTCTTTTCAAAAGTAAGTGGAAATAATTATTTCCTGAAGGTGTAAAATTGCAGGCAAGTAAAAACTTCTAAAGCGTTGGGTACTTTTCTATTACCCATTCATTGGACCTTGTCTACCTGGTCTTTCATGCTGCAGGGAGAACTTGTTCCAGATGAGGGTCAACATTCAACCTGGTCTATTCTATTCTATTCTATTCTATTCTATTCTATTCTATTCTATTCTATTTATTCTATTCTATTCTATTCTATTCTATTCTCCAAAATCTGTGTGTTTTTATATAAAAGTAGTGATACTGTCAAAAAGAGCTCAGTGTGTCCTGTCTACTGCTCATTTCTGACCCCCTCAGGCAGTAGACTGGATAGAAGAAATAGCTTCTGTAGAATCAGAAGACAAACTGCTTTATAAAGTCATTGATTCTTCTCTGTTTTCTGTTTCTACTTAGTTCCTGCTTAGCTGTGCTCATGCAGGCCCTGTCCAGGCTTTGAGAAGGGAAAGGGAAGAGAAGGGATGAGATGCAGGGAGAGTGTGGTGCTATTTATCAGCTTCAGCTTGTCACAGGTATAGAGAGCAGGTGTCATCATTTCACTGCAAAGAACAGCAGGTCTTTTTGCTTAGAAGTTTGAAAAAATACTTTCCCATGCCTTTTTTCTGCTAATCCACATCATTGTCCTTCCTAACAGGAAGCCAAAGTGATTGGCATGCAGTTTGAAGTGTATGTTTCTGAGCAGCAGACCAGACAGGAGAACAAAGTGTCAGGTGCAAGCCAGTCTCCACCATTGACCAAATTGATTCTGATGTTCCTCATGCAGTCATGATGCAAGTGTTTGTTTCTATAGCAACAAACAGAAAGTGATGGTGGGGGAATAATTAAAGGGAGCACTGTTGAAATTGTCACTTGAGATTGTCTGATTGTATGACAGTGTGTACTGTCAGTCTAGGGCAGTAATGTGCTTTTATGTGATACTGGTATTTCTCAGTAAGGGGAGATACAGCTGCAGAAGCTGGTGTAAAACCTCCACACACGTAACACTGGCCTGTGGAGCATCCTGCATCTCCAAATCAGCCACAGCTGCTGTGAAATTCCTCTGGCATGTGGAATTCAATATATTAATTTAGCATCAAGGTTCTTTATTTACTTTGGTCCAGGATGCAGTTGATCCAGAAAACAGGGCTGGTTAATGTAGCCTGAACTCAAAGGTTTTTCAAACTCACTGCTGTTGATCATTGATGAGTTTGTTACTATGACAAAGCTGGAGTTTGGATTCACCTTTTTGCTCCTGGCCTTTCCTCCAAGCAGAAGAGACTTGATCTTGTTCTGGTAGCTGTATTTCTTGCCATCTATTTCACATTGCCCTCCAGTTCCACAGAAGTGAACAGCTTTGTGGTTCTTGTGTGACACTAGGCCTCTGGTGTAGTGCATGGGAATTTCCCATTACATTAACTGGGCACAGCCAGCTCAGATGGAAGTGGATGGAAGCTGTATTTGCAAAGCAAAAACCACACTCTACAATGGAATTTATAATATTACACAGGTATTTACAATCAGAAAATAGCATGGAAACCCCTCTGGACTCCCTCTGGGATCCCAGAGAGCAGGGGAGCTGCTCCACTGCCCCCCCCCCCCAAACTTCCCAAAGCCCCCTTGTACCAAAAAGGATAGGAGCTGGAAGAAGAGCAGTGTTAATCTGATCTGTTTCTCAAGGCCAGCCAGAAAGCAATTAGAAGGCTCTGAGGTGACCTAGTTGTGGCCTTCCAGTATCTGAAGGGGGCTACAAGAAGGCTGGGGAGGGACTTCTCAGGCTATCAGGTAGTGATAGGACTAGGGGGAATGGAATGAAGCTGGAGGTGGGGAGATTCAGGCTGGAGGTGAGGAGGAAGTTCTTCAGCATGAGAGTGGTGAAGCCCTGGAATAACTTGTTCAGGGAGGTGGTTGAGGCCTCATCCCTGGTGGTGTTCAAGAGCAGGCTGGATGAGGCTCTAGCCAGCCTGATGTAGTGTGGAGTGTCCCTGCCCATGTCAGGGGGTTGGCACTAGATGATCCTTGTGGTCCCTTCCAACCCTGACTGATTCTATGATACTATTCTGGCGGTTCTCCCCAGCAAAGCAGAACAGCCAAGCAGCTAGAGAAGAAGAGAAGGAATGGGGCTGAAAGCAAAATGTGTGAGATGTTTATAGAGCACTTGCTTCTATCCCAGATAGTCTGTCTAATGAAATTTGTTTAGAGTAATCTTTTGTTTTCCTTTTCACACCCAGTAGTGAATTATTTATATTTCTCTACTTTTCTGCTCAAAATCTGCAGCTGACTTTTAAAGGCATAGCCTAAAACTGCCACACCTGGGGATGTGTAGTCTTTTTGTCTGCAGCTTGTAGAGGAACAGTCCTTGTTTGGTCCCAGTTTGATGTAGATAGGAAGGTGTTGTGACCAGTTTGCCTTTGCTCTTCGTCCACCAGGCTGCGCGGTGCGCCGGTTACCATTCGGTTTGTGACCAACACAACAAAGGAGTGCAAGAGAGACCTGCTGGAGAGGCTGACAAAGCTGGGATTTGACATTGCAGAAAACGAGATCTTCACATCTCTGACAGCAGCCAGAAATCTCCTGGAGCAAAAGCAAGTGCGGCCTCTCCTCCTGGTGGATGACAAGGCCCTGTCTGACTTCACGGGTGAGGTGGTACGAAAGCAGCATGGGGGGAGTCACTGAACAACTTGGGAAAAGTGCTCTCTGTTCTGTAGAATGACAGACTTCAATAGAATAGAAATAGACTGGACTAGACTAGACTAGACTAGACTAGACTAGACTAGAATAGACCAGGTTGGAAAAGACCTGGCAAAGATCATCAAGTCCAACCTATCACCCAACACCATCTAATCAACTAAACCATGGCACCAAGTGCCTCATCCAGGCTCTTCCTAAACACCTCCAGTGATGGTGACTCCACCACCTCCCTGGGCAGCAAATATGCTGCTGGCCATGATGATGCCTGAAATTCTAAACTATCCAGATTCATAAAGGTCCTTCGTTTTAAATTAATGATAAACAGCCTGAAGTCTGAGATTCTTGAGGAGTACTGGAAAATAGTCAGGAATTCAGGTAATTTTCAGTGGAGGGGGAAAAAAAGTAATGTTATCACTAGATCATCAGTTTTATTGCACCATACTCATTTGCTTTGTTGCAAGGTTGTGTTAATTTGTTAGAAATCAGGTTTCCCCTCAGCTGTGGCACAGAGGTTTTGCTCATAAAGAGCTGAAAAGCCATCATGTGAGCTCATGATGAAGGCTCTCTCTCTTAACATATCATTACTAAATGTTAAATCTCCTGGTAGTTATCACTAACTTACCTTGTAGTAAGGTAAGTTAGGCCTCGCTCCATGTGCTTTGGTACCCTAACTGGTGGCTGAAAATTTATCACACTGATTTCTCTTTAAAGACCTGCTTTAGTTTCAGATGTTCCCATTTCCTTCCCTCAACAATAAGGGGATTAGAAGAAACATTCTAACATGGACATATCTGATGGTTGCCTGAAGGTGAAACACTTAGTACCTGACTTAACCACATTGTTGTTGTTTTAAGCATGGTGAAAAATAGCCATTTTTTAACATACTGAGAGTTCAAAGCTGAGTCTTTCATTGAAAGTCAAGAAAGCAAAGATGTGCATGGCCTGCCCACTGCTCTCTGCCCCTGAACTGAAATCCTTATGGATGTGAAACTTAAGTAGGTTATAATCTTGCTAGTAACTAGACAGTTCCTGTTAAATTTTAGTGCCACAGTCTAGTCAGTAGTCTTCAGAAAGGTAAGTGTTGAGGAAAAAAGCCTCCAAGGGCCCTGAGAGCAATGGAACCTGATAATCTATTCTACATAATATTGTATAGAGATAAGCATGCCTCTAGCAATATTCTGTATTTGTGTGCTTGGGAAGGCTTTCTGGGGTCAGAGACAGCAGCTGTTGCACAGAAGGTATTTAAATCAGTGTAACCTCCATCTAGTGTGGCCAGCAGGAGCAGGGAGGTCATTCTGCCCCTGTACACTGCACTGGTTAGGCCACACCTCGAGTCCTGTGTCCAGTTCTGGGCCCCTCAGTTTAGGAAGGATGTTGTCTTGCTGGAACATGTCCAGAGAAGGGCAACGAGGTTGGTGAGGGGTTTGGAACACAAGCCCTATGAGGAAAGGCTGAGGGAGCTGGGGTTGCATAGCCTGGAGAAGAGGAGACTGAGGGGTGACCTTCTTGCTCTCTACAACTACCTGAAGGGAGGTTGTAGCCAGGCAGAGGTTGGTCTCTTCTCCCAGGCAGCCAGTACCAGAAGAAGAGGACACAGTCTCAGGCTGTGCCAGGTCAGGTTTAGGCTGGATGTTAGGAAGAAGTTCTATACAGAGAGAGTGATTGCCCATTGGAATGGGCTGCCCGGGAGGTGGTGGAGTCACCATCACTGGAGGTGTTCAGGAGGAGACTTGATGGGGTGCTTGGTGCCATGGTTTAGTTGTTTAGGTGGGTTGGATTGTTTGATGGGCTGGATGCGATGATCTTGAAGGTCTCTTTCAACCTGGTGTATTGTATTATTTGGGATCTTTGCATCAGTTTAACAGTAGCTAATGCTAATTTTTGTCAAAAATGGCAGAGAGATCCATGGAGAATGTTGGTGATATTATATCTGTTACTTGGGTCTGGAGGGGATTGTTCTGGTTTTTCACTGCAAGAGGTTTGCCTCATTCTCTCAGTGCTGCTTTTGAAGCATATAGAATAGAATAGAATAGAATAGAATAGAATAGAATAGAGTAGAGTAGAGTAGAGTAGAGTAGAGTAGAGTAGAGTAGAGTAGAGTAGAGTAGAGTAGAGTAGAGTAGACCAGGTTGGAAGAGACCTTCAAGATCATTGTGTCCAATCCATCATCCAACACCACCTAAACAACTAAACCATGGCACCAAGCACTCTATCAAGTCTCCTCCTGAACACCTCCAGTGATGGTGACTCCATTACCTCCTCGGGCAGCCCATTCCAGTGGGCAATCACTCTCTCTGTGTAGAACTTCTTCCTAACCTCCAGCCTAAACCTCCCCTAGTGCAGCTTGAGACTGTGTCCTCTTGTTCTGGTGCTGGTTGCTTGGGAGAAGAGACCAACCCCCATCTGGCTACAACTTCCCTTCCGGCAGTTGTAGAGTCTCCCCTGAGCCTCCTCTTCTCCAGGCTAAGCAACCCCAGCTCCCTCAGCCTCTCCTCACAGGGCTGTGCTCCAGACCCCTCCCCAGCTTTGTTGCCCTTCTCTGGACACCTTCCAGCATTTCAACATCTTTCCTAAACTGAGGGGTCCAGAACTGGACACAGGACTCAAGGTGTGGCCTAGCCTGTGCTGAGCTCAGGGCAGAATGACTTCCCTTCTTCTGCTGGCCACACTGTTCCTGATGCAGTCCAGGATGCCATTGGCCTTTTTGGCCACCTGGGCACACTGCTGGCTCATGTTCAGTCTACTCTCAACCAGTACCCTCAGGTCCCTTTCTGCCTGGCTGCTCTCCAGCCACTCTGACCCCAGCCTGTAGCACTGCATGGGGTTGTTGTGGCCAATGTGTAGAACCTGGTGCTTGGATGTGTTCAATCTCATGCCCTTGGACTCTGCCCATCTGTCCAGCCTGGCAAGGTCCCTCTGCAGAGCTCTCCTACCCTCTAACAGCTCAACTCCTCCCCCCGTCTTGGTGTCATCTGCAAATTTACTGATGATGGACTTAATCCCCTCATCCAGATCATCAGTAAAGATATTGAGCAAGATGGGGCCCAGCAGTCATCCCTGGGGACACCACTGGTGCCTGGCTGCCAGCTGGATTCACCACCACTCTCTTGGCTCAGCCTCCATCCAGTTTCTAACCCAGCTCAGAGTGCTGCTGTCCAAGCCAGGGCTGACAGCTTGGCCAGGAGTTTGCTGTGGGGGACAGTGTCAAGGGCTTTGCTATACAAAGTACAATGCTTTAAATTCCCTTTAATGGCTGCTATTGAATTGTTCTTGGCTGATCTCTCTATTGAAGTTGTTCATAGATGTATGAATGTAATGTATTATTGGTTAAAACATCCAAGTGCTTTTAAGAGAGATGTCACCAATCCACATGGTGTCTCCCTCAGAGTATTCATTTTGCTGTCTGAGCTGCCTGAAGGGCATGTGGCAGGAGATGGCAGCCAGCAGGCTGCAATGACAGCCTCTGGAGACCTTGGAGGTCTCATTGTCCCTGTAAAGGTGTGGGACATAATGCTGTGTGAAGGCAGAACAAAAACCCCAGCAGGTGCAGGATACAGCTAATAACTTAACCTGTCATAAATAAAACCATCTGGTATTTCTGTTTCTCCTCTAGGTGTTGCTCTGCTTCCATTGCTGGTTCAGTGCACAGGTGACACTGCCATGTAAAAAGAGTTGTTCTCTGGAGAGGTTCAGGACAAAGGATGTTCAAGCTATTCTCCAGGAGAGCAATGCACATTACAAAAAGACCTTCCAGAAAGGGCAGTACAGATCTAGTATAGTAACTTCTAGATCATACTGCAGTGCTCTCTACCATCATAACCAGGCTGATATGTAGGGCAGCAGTCAGGCTTTGTACACACTGGGTGGAGTTTTCTCTGACTAGAAAGAACAGAAGTACTGTGTGGAATTCACTAGTCTTTCTGCTCTACTGTTCCACAAAGCAGATGAATATATATATGTATAAACAGATTCTTAGATAACAGGAAGTAATGCAGCTTAAAAAGTGATCTGAGCAGCCTGCTGCATTTCAGTGGAGGCACTGAGAGAGTGGCTGACAGCTGCTCTTAAGGCTACCCAGCTGCATTGTTGTGTTCACTGGAAAGGCTGGCAGAATCTAGATAGATCAACACCTTTTCCACAGATGTTTTCCTCACTTCTAAAGGGCATGAAACCAGCCTACGTGGTGTGTCTGTGCCAGAAAATGCTCATTTTTGATGTAAATTGATTAACTGCAAACACTGGCTGCATACTGCAGTGTATGAGTAAAATTCTTCTGAGTCAAGAGTCCTGTTTTGATTTTCCAGGTATAGCCACTGATGACCCCAATGCAGTGGTGGTAGGACTGGCTCCTGAGCACTTTCACTATGAGATGATGAACAGAGCATTTCGGTAAGCCAGCCTCTCCTCATGGCTTTGTGAGTGGCAGCTGTCTCATGCTGGGCTCTGTACCTCTGCATGTACAAGGAAACCCTCTCATATAGGAAGAAGGAAGGGGAATCAGTATCCAGCCCTGCTTATTATAGAGGTTTCAGTCTACAGATAAATTGTAGAAATGCAGTCATGGCTGTCACTGAGGTGAGAAAGTTGGCAGTGTTTCCAGAGGAGATAACCAGGGATGTTGGTAAGTATCTGGGAGATGGTTTCTGCATTCAAACCTTCACCCTTGGAGCTCAAACATTATAGGGAAGGTAATGCAGTATTTAGGGCAGAATATTCCTCATTTAACTAGTGCAGGATTTCTGGCAGTTTCTTCTGAAGCATCTTGTGTTGAGGAGTGGCCAGCTTAGTGTGCTGGGCTAGATGAACTTTGGATCTGATCTGGTGTCTCTTATTTCTAAAGGTATTTGTCTTGTGTGCATTAAGAAGAGTGTGTCCAGCTGATCAAGGGAGGTACTCCTGCCCCTTCATGCTGTCCAAGTGAGACCTCCCCTGGAATATTGTGTCCAGTTCTGGGCTCCCAGTTCAAGAGGGACAAGGATCTACTTGACAGAGTCCAATGGAGGGCTACAAGGATGATTAAGGGATTGGAGGAAAGGCTGAGAGACTTGGGACTGTTTAGCCTGGAGAGGAGAAGACTGAGAGGGGATCTAATAAATGTTAATAAATATATGAGGGCTGGGTGTCAGGAAGGAAGGGACAGGGACAGCCTCTTCTCAGTTGTGCCCTGTGACAGGACAAGGGGCAGTGCATATAAACTACAGCACAGGAATTTCCACCTCAACATGAGGAGGAACTTCTTCACTGTAAGAGACACAGAGCACTGGAGCAGACTCCCCAGAGAGGTAGTGGAGTCTCCTTCTCTGGAGACTTTCAAGACCTGTCTGGCTTTATTCCTGTGGTAGATTATATGGTTGTATGGTCCTCTGGCAGGGGGTTGGACTGGAAGATCTGCAGAGGTCCCTTCCAGCCCCTAACATCCTCTGGTCCTGCATGTTGATTAAAGGACAAATGTGGTCATTTTTTTCAGTGGCTGTACATGAGTGAGGATGCAGTAGTGTGTGAAAAGGTACATCGCCATGCATCCTCTTTCCAGCTCAGCACAGTGCTCATGATTTCAGCTTGAAAAAACCTTTATCTTCAAAGACTGGAACATGAGCCTGTTGCTGAATTCATCCCTTGCAATGTGACTTTTGTTTGTTGTGAAATGTGCAAAGAAAGGTTATCCAAGTGTGCCCCTTACTCTGCACCCCAGCAGAGCCTGCCCAGTGTCCCTCTTCACAGAATCACCAAGGTTGGAAGAGACCTCAAAGATCAAGTCCAACCTGTCACCACAGACCTCATGACTAAACCATGGCACCAAGTGCCACATCCAATCCCCTCTTGAACACCTCCAGGGATGGTGACTCCATCACCTCCCTGGGCAGCACCTTCCAATGGCTAATGACTCTCTCAGTGAAGAACTTTCTCCTCACCTCAAGCCTAAACTTCCCCTGAGCCTGCTGTCCTTCAGCAGTGGTTTAGGCCAAGCTGTTCAGCTGTGAGTGCTGACCCCTGTGGGCAGCTGGTAACCAGCTTCAGTGTTGTCTCAGCACTAAGGAGAAGGTCTGGTAATGCTCTGGAAAGCTCCCTGCTCTGCTGTGCTATGGGATGTATCCATGTGATGAATCCTTTCCACTCTTTGCTTGGGGGTGATGGCTAACACAAGTTTTGCACTGTGGAACTTAAGAAAAATTGATCTCAAGCACCTTAATCTGTAGTTGCAACCACTAAATCCGAAGAGGGAGTATCAATTACTAATCACCAGTAGCTTACAGAGTAAGCTTGGAGTAGGAACCAAGTACTGCCCTTATCTGCATGCCAACTGTATGTCAGGAGAACTTGTATGGACTGAAACTGACTCTCTCTGCCTTATTGTGTGTGTGGCAAGTGGCATCGATTTTAGAGTTCTACGGCGTACTCCTTTGTGACTCTGATTTCACAAATGCCTGAACTTACCTAGTTCATCATGTATGCCAGTGCTTACCTCATCTTATGTACTGATACATGAGTAGATGAACTGTTGAATAATAGTCACTAGATGCCTCTGTGAATTTGGGCAAGGTTGTCCCAGGCTGGATTTGGGCCTTGTGCTCAAAGAGTTGGGTACTAGCTGTGGTGGTGGAAGGATAGTGCTGAAGGCCTAATCTAGTCCCTTGCAGCAGGCAGGGCGTGTGGCATGGCCTTGCTGCCCAAGAGAGATGTACTCAGAGGGTAGCATGAGTGTGTGTTGTCTGTGCATCCTGTATCAAGAGCTGTCTGGATGGTGCAGCCTAATACTGAGCAGGGCTGAGTTCTTCAGCTCACTCTGCCTTGTGCATACACATTTCCAGCCACTCAGATGTGTTGTCTGCCTGGAGGAAGATTTCATCCTCTGTGAATCAGTGCTAGGTTTGCCTAGTGTTGTCCTGGTCCTGTGATTCAGGCTGGGCAGGGGCACTAGGATGGGCTCTGTCAGATCTTGAACATCTTGCTGACTTCTAGGATCTTTCCTCAGTCCCCTACTGAGTGTAAACCGTTCTGCTGGTGTCAGTTTTGTTTGGCCGAGTGGAAGTAATAACTACTGGCCACATCCTCTTCTTCTTGAGCCTTATCCTGTGCCCATAATCCTTGTCCTTTACTGCTCAGCTAATGGAGTCACTCGCTCTCTCTTGCACTGCTCATAGCAAAACTTAAAAGGTGAATCTGATTAAATGCAGACATCTACAGTGGCAGTGGCTATGTCCAAGAGGGTGACCTGGGCTCCTGAGGGAGGAGGCACTTGGAAGGTGTAATTTTTTTTTGTAGTGCTTAAAACAGAGCAGTTGCACCATGTCCTAGCAGTGCTTTTTCCTCTCCACTGCCTCTGAAGATCCCAGGATGACTAATTACCTGGTAGGCAACTATTCTGTTGATACTCAGCTTTGGGTTAGGTAAATCTAACCCAATATGTGTCCCAAAACAAGACAGAGTAAGGCCATTCTCCAGGCACCATTTAAAATGACTGAGACTAAATTTCTCTTTTTGTATGCATGGGTTTTTGGTGCCACATGTAAAAGAATTCTCTCAGGTGAGGTCTTTCCTGCAAACCACTGAATGTAAGTGGTTGTGGTGCTGCTGTCAAATTAGATTTTCCTCTATCCCAGAGGCAACTTCCCATTATGAACATGTCTGGCTGCTCAGAGAGGCACACACCAGCTCTCTTCTTGTTGAGCTTGCTTTGGAACACATTGATTCATTAGAAGGGTTTTGTGATAATTAAGTGAAACGAAATGTCATCATTTATGTACAGCTCAGAGCACCCAGACTGTTCCACAGGCATGTAGGAAGGAGCAGATGTCCTTCAAGGAGTGCAGAGCTTACCTAAGCCAGCTTCTGAGTAGACACAGCAAAGCTCCTGAAAGGCAGCAAAGGGGTGAAGCAAGAGCTTGTTTTCTTAAAATTAGACAGGGTTAAGGGCAAAAGAAGTCCTCCTTTCTGCCCTCAAGATAGCAGCCAATGTTTCCCTTCTCTCCCCCAGCTCTTGTTTTTTCCTACCTGTTGTGACAAGGACTGGAGTTGCCTGCAGTACCTGAAGAAGGTGCAGTGATATGAAACAGGAAGTGTTTGGCAGTCACTATCTCACATTTTATAGATACTGTCTGTAGGGCTTTTGTTGCACTGAAACTGAGGCTGAGGAGGGGGAGGACTTCAATGACAGTGCTGTGCTTGGTAGTATCTGGTTGACAGTAGGCTGAACATGTGCCAGCAGTGTGCCCAGGTGGCCAAGACGGCATCCTTGCCTGTATCACAAGTGAACAGTGGCCAGCAGGAGCAGGGAAGTCATACTGCCCTGTGATCAGCACTGGTTAGGCCACACCTTGAGTCCTGTGTCCAGTTCCGGGCCCCTCAGTTTAGGAAAGATGTTGAGTTGCTGGAAGGTGTCCAGAGAAGGGCAACAAAGCTGGGGAGGGGTCTGGAGCACAGCCCTATGAGGAGAGGCTGAGGGAGCTGGGGTTGCTTAGCCTGGAGAAGAGGAGGAGACTCAGGGGAGACCTTATTGGTCTCTACAACTACCTGAAGGGAGGTTGTAGCCAGGTGAAGGTTGGTTTCTTCTCCCAAGCAACCAGCACCAGGACAAGAGGACACAGTCTCAAGCTGCACCAGGCTTTAGGCTGGATGTTAGGAAGAAATTCTTCATAGAAAGAGAGATTGGCCATTGGAATGTGCTGCCCAGAGAGGTGGTGGAGTCACCATCACTGGAGGTGTTTATAAAGAGACTGGATGGGGTGCTTGGTGCCATGGTTTAGTTGATTAGATGGTGTTGGGTGATAGGTTGGACTCGATGATCTCAAAGGTCTCTTCCAACCTGGTCTGGTCTGGTTCTGTTCTATTCTATTCTATTCTATTCTATTCTATTCTATTCTATTCTATTCTATTCTATTCTATTCTATTCTGTTCTGTTCTGTTCTGTTCTGTTCTGTTCTGTTCTGTTCTACTCTACTCCTATTCTATTCTATTCTATTCTATTCTATTCTATTCTATTCTATTCTATTCTATTCTATTCTATTCTATTCTATTCTATTCTACTCTACTTCTATTCTATTCTATTCTATTCTATTCTATTCTATTCTATTCTATTCTATTCTATTCTATTCTATTCTATTCTATTCTATTCTATTCTACCTGGAGGACTCCTCTAGCACATGTGTCCTGTTGCTGCAGGACAGGTAGCTGCTGTCTCTGCTGTAAGGGAGAGCTACCAGGAGTGGAAGCATCAAAGATGAGGTCCAGACTCTGTGTCAAGAAGCCCTCTTATACTCCCAGTTATTACTTTGCTGTCACTGGTCCACCCTTCAAGGCACCACGGGTGCTAACCTGACGTGCTCCCTGCCACAAAGGTTTTACAAGGGAGGAGTTAGACAAGAGCCCTCAACCAGACAAGAAGTGAATTGACAGAGGCAACATGGTAATGAGGCTAAGGACATGCTGGTTTAGGTTGGTGGAGCAGCAAGCAGCAGTTTCTTCATTACTTTTTCCCTTGCATTTTTCTACTTCAGACAATCCTGTGCTCTGTGTAGGTTTTTAGCAGGTAGGTCAGCTGGCAGGCAGAGATGGAAACCCGAGGAGGGTGCATGCTGGTGTATCGGGGCAGAAACAGGCCTGTGAAAGGTGGAAGGATCTCAACTGTGGGCAGGGAGCAGTTCCCTCTCCAGACCATCACTGCACTCACTTCTTGAAGCCCCCTGGTGCTGAGCTCAGGCGAGACTCTCCTCCAACACTGTTGTATGGTGTATTATGACCTCACTCTGCTCAGAAGTTTTAGGAATCTGCTTTGAACTATCTTCCACTTGAAATTTCTGATTCCCACTAGCAAGGAGCCCAAATTCAGCTTTGTTTCTAAAAAGCTCAGTAATAGTGCTAGTAACTGAAGAATTCCATGGGACATAAATGCATCTACTTTCTGCTTTTAAAATGCAAATTCTTACTGTAATCCATCCACTGCTAAAATACAAAGTGAAGGTAAAGTGATACACTTTCTGCTTGGGACCCTCTTGAGCACCCCTCTCTGCTGGAAACACATTGCTGTTTGGCTGTCACAGATGATACCAACAGCCCCAAGAGTTGCTGGGCTGTAGACTTCCTGACAGCAGCATCCTGAAAGCATCACAGAGTTCTTAGTCCAGGTGAGGAGATGAAGGCTGTGGCCATCAAACTGATCCCTGCAGCCACTGCCTGTGGAGAATATATTCTGAAATGCATCATGGAGGTTCTACTGTTAGGATGCTTGCCTCAGTGAAAAGTGAGGCTGCACAGAGTAATGGACCTAATTGCATGAGAGTCATAGACAGGATTTAAAAGTAGTTACCTGTTACAATGCTCAAGATGAATTCTGTATTTGAGGGTTGTGGGGTTTTAGCTGTTTCTGGGGAAAATGAAGGAAGGAAGTTTATTTAACTCTCCAGATGAATGCAGGCTTGTATTATGATTTGAGGCTTCATGAAAGTCAGTGTTAGCAAATTAAATAACAGCAAGGTGAGGCCTTCAGCTGTAAAGTACCATTTCTAGTATAGTAATTCTTGTGCTTTCTTCTTCATTCATTCTTTAGGTTGATTTTGAATGGTGCTCCTCTTATAGCTATACATAAAGCCAGATACTTCAAGAAAAAAGATGGCATGGCTCTGGGACCTGGGCCTTTTGTAACTGGGCTGGAATATGCAACAGACACCAAAGCAACAGTGGTGGGGAAGCCAGAGAAAACCTTCTTCCTGGAAGCTCTGCGGGGGATTGACTGTGCCCCAGAGGAAGCCATCATGATTGGTGATGTACGTGGGGACCTCACCCCCTGGCACCTGCCTGTGAACCTAGTGCTCACTTCCACTGCTTGTCATGTCTCTCAGACACCAGGAACTGATCTTCCTACAAGCACTGGCCAGCAGGAGCAGGGAAGTCATTCTGCTCCTGTACGCTGCACTGGTTAGACCACACCTTGAGTCCTGTGTCCAGTTCTGGGCTCCTCACTTTAGGAAAGACGTTGAGTTCATAGAATCATAGAATCATAGAATCAGTCAGGGTTGGAAGGGACCACAAGGATCATCTAGTTCCACCCCCCTGCCATGGGCAGGGACACCCTACACTAGATCACGCTGGCCAGAGCCTCGTCCAGCCTGGTCTTAAACACCTCCAGGGACTGGGCCTCAACCACCTCCCTGGATAACCCATTCCAGGGCTTCACCACTCTCATGGTGAAGAACTTCTTCCTCACATCCAGCCTGAATCTCCCCATTTCCAGCTTCAATCCGTTCCCCCTAGTCCTGTCACTACCTGAGATCCTGAGAAGTCCCTCCCCAGCCTTCCTGTAGGCCCCCTTCAGATACTGGAAGGCCACAATGAGGTCACCTGGGAGCCTTCTCTTCTCCAGACTGAACAGCCCCAACTCCTTCAGTCTGTCCTCATAGGAGAGGTGCTCCAGCCCTCTGATCATCCTCGTGGCCCTTCTCTGGACACGCTCCAGCACGTCCACATCCCTCCTGTAACAGGGGCTCCAGAACTGGATGCAGTACTCCAGGTGGGGTCTCAGCAGAGCTGAGTAGAAGGGGAGAATCACCTCCCTTGACCTGCTGGTCACACTTCTCCTGATGCAGCCCAGGATCTGATTGGGTTTCCGGGCTGCAAGTGCACATTGAGAGCTCATGTTGAGCTTCTCGTCCACCAGCACCCCCAAGTCTCTCTCCTCAGGGCTGCTCTCCAGCCAGTCCCTGCCCAGCCTGGATTTGTGCCTGGGATTGCCTCCACCCAGATGCAGGAGCCTGCCCTTGGTCTTGTTGAAGCTCATGAGGTTGGCTTGTGCCCACCTCTCCAGCCTGTCCAGGTCCCTCTGGATGGCATCCCTTCCCTCCATCGTGTCCACTGCACCACACAGCTTGGTGTCATCAGCAAACTTGCTGAGGGTGCACTTGATGCCACTGTCCATGTCACCCACAAAGATGTTGAGTTGCTGGAAGGTGTCCAGGGAAGGGCAATAAAGCTGGGGAAGGGTTTGGAACACAAGCCCTATGAGGAGAGACTGAGGGAGCTGGGGTTGCTTAGCCTGGAGAAGAGGAGACTCAGAAGAGACCTTCTTGCTCTCTACAACTGCCTGAAGGGAGGTTGTAGCCAGGTGGGGGTTGGTCTGTGCTCCCAGGCAACCAGCACCAGAACAAGAGGACACAGTCTCAAGCTGTACCAGGGGAGGTTCAGACTGAATGTTAGGAAGAAAATCTTTACAGAGAGAGAGACTGGCCATTGGAATGTGCTGCCTGGGGAGATGGTGGAGTCACCATCACTGGAGGTGTTCAGGAGGAGTCTTGATAGGGTGCTTGGTTGCATGGTTTAGTTGATTAGATGGTGTTGGATGATAGGTTGGACACAATGATCTTGAAGGTGTCTTCTAACCTGATCTGGTTAATTCTATTCTATTCTATTCTATTCTATTCTATTCTATTCTATTCTATTCTATTCTATTCTATTCTATTCTGTTCTATTCTGTTCTATTCTACTCGAGAACTGAACATTGAACTCTCAAAACTTTCAGGTTTGCTGTGTAGTCCATGAAGTTGCTTCTCTTACTTCAGCTGCTCTTTGATCAGGCAGGAATCATGTAATGAATCATTTCTGTGACAGCTTGTCCAGTATGTAGCTAGAAGATTTGACTTAGTGTAGCTGCTCTTAAGTGTCTGGTTGGTGACATGCAAAGCAGAGAATCATGGAATCCCAGTACTGTTTAGCTAGGAAGAGACTTTTAAAACCAAGTCCAGCTGTTAACCCAGCACTGCCAAGCCACCATCAAATTGTGTCACTAAGTGCCTCATCTACACATCTTTTAACAGCCTCCAGGGATGGTGACTCCACTACGTCCCTGGGCAGCCTGGTTCAGGGCTTGACAGCCATTAGCAGGAAGATGTTTTTCTCAATGTCCAACCTAAACCTCCCCTGGCATAACTTGAGGCCACTTCCTCTTGTCCTATTGCTTGTTCCTTGGGAGAAGAGAGTTGTAGAGAGCAGTGAGGTTTCCTCTCAGTCTCCTTTTCTCCAGGGTAACTAATCCCGCTTCCATCAGCCACTCCTCACAGAACTCGTGCTCTAGAACCTTCACCAGCTTCCTTCCCCTTCTTTGGACACACTTGAGCATCTTAATGCTTTGTGTATCATGAAACTGAACCAATGTGATCTGTGGCCACTAACAACCCTCTGATCTCCTGTTCTGCCCCAGGACTGCCGGGATGATGTTTTCGGTGCCCAGAATGCAGGCATGCGTGGGATTTTGGTAAGGACTGGTAAGTACTTGATGGAGCCATCATTCTGGAAGACAGCTGTGTATTCAGGGATCAGGCCCTGTGTCCTGGCACCCTCTCTGCCCACAGTAAAGGTCCATGCTGTGCCCTGTGTTTCACCTTGGTGCCATTCCTGTGGTTTGTTACACCAGGTAACATTTTGGGGTGAATTGTGTCCAGTTCTGGGCTCTGCAGTTCAAGAGAGACAGTGGAGAACTACAATGGTGATGAGGGGACTGGAGCATGTCTCTGATGAGGAAAGGCTGAGACACCTTGGGGCTCTTCAGCTGGGAGAAGACTGAGAGGGGATCTTATCAATGTTGTTCAAGATCTAAAGGGCAGGTGTCAGGAGGATGGGGCCAGTCTTTTTGCAGTGGTGCCAGTAGTAGGGCAAAGGGCAATAGGCACAGACTGGAGCTGAAGAAGTTCTGTCTGAACATGAGGAAAAGCATTCTTTAGGTGTGACAGAGCCCTGGAACAGGCTGTCCAGAGAGGCTGTGGAGTCTTGTGACCGTTTTAGGTTGTGCCTTTAAGAAAGGGACAGTTGATGGAACACTCTGGCTGAATGTTTTGGGATAATAACAATAATAAAACATACAGATAAGGTCTAAATGAATTTCATTGGTAGATTGGTAGAATGCAACTTTAACGTTTTAGCTCAGTCAGTTCAGTCTTTTCCCTCTGTTCATGTGGGCCTGTTTCTCTGAAGCAACAGCTGCAGACAAGTCTCCTCAGGAGACTTTCAGACCCTGCCTGGACATGGTCCTGGGCAACTTGTTCTGGGTGACCCTGCTCTAGCAGTGGGGTTGGACTAGATGATCTCCAGAGATCTCTTCCAACCCCCCCATTCTGTGATTCTGTGAATTCAGCAGATAGGTTTCCTCAGCTGCAGTGGGGCAGCCTGTCAAGCAGGTGATTGAGTCAGGAGAGATCACAGTGTTTAATTCTTCAACAGTTCTACAGCAGGGTGATACATCTATTATGGGGCAGCTGATCTCATAGGTGTGAAATTTTTGCTCTGAAGACTAAAGTCTCAAGCACTAACTGTTACTGTGACATCTTAGATGACCAAAAACAGTTGTAGCAATGTAACCTCTGACCATTCCAGACCTCCAGTGGCATTCCTTATGATTACACTGGCAACTGCAAAGTCATTTTGCTTCAGACAAAGGTGGAACCACAAGGGACTGGCAGGTGTTATCAGTGTCATTGACAGTACTGTAGGCTGGGTAAGGTCTTTCTGATGTGGCAGCTGCTCATGCCACACAGTACATTGTACTGAAAATGAAAGCAAGCAATCCTGCTTTTCCTCTTAAAATCCACAAGGAAAGCCAACAGCCCAGGTACTTCAAGAACCTACAGTACAGTTGTCTGAGTAGGCAGTGAAAGAGCAGTGCCAGTGCAGCAGCGTGAAACCAGCGCAGAAGTAACTAACTCTGAGCCAGAGCTGACCCTGAAGGAACCTTCAGTAAGACTCAGTGTTTGTTTAGAGAGGACTTGTGAGATGTTGGTTGGAGACAGCCTCAGATGGGCATTTCTTCTTCTGCATCTGTTTGTTAGTGGTCTGAGGAAACTGTAAGTTTCAGGGAGGGGAAAGGGATACTGAAAGTGGCTTGGTAATCACATCCGTTTGTTAATGTGTTACAGGTAAATATCGACTGGCAGATGAAGACAAAATAAATCCATCTCCTTACTTAACCTGTGAGAATTTCCCAGAGGCAGTGGAACATATCCTACAGCATCTGCTCTGAGGAATGGAGCTGCTCGTTTCAAAAGGCATCTGTGTAGCAGCGTTTCCTTTATCCCTGCTTCAAAAATTAAGGTCACAGGATCAATGCATGCATCACTGCATCAGAAGCCTAGCCATGAAAGGGCAGAAGGACTGTGGACACCCAGCAGGCAAGACAGAAAGGCTGCAGTCACCTCAGCTGCTGAATGGCTTAGGGAGCATGGTAGAGAGTTCTATTGATTTTCATTTTTCAGGGCATAACTGGTGAAAGGCCCTGCCTGGGAAGAGCCACCTTCTTATGCTGAATAAGCTAAACTGAAAGCACCCACTGGAAATACCCAAGCAAATAAACCTTGAGGACTAGCAGAGCCTTAGTCAGCCTGTGCTGATTTCACTCAGTGTGGTTCTTCTCTGCTTTAATTTGAAGGTAGAGAGTATGCAAATGTTGAAGTTACTTCTAAATTAAAATACCACCAGTGTTTAATATTAACTACGGCTGGTATCTTTCCTCTCATTAGAACAGACCCTGTGTTTTGCTTTTCCAAGCTTTACATAAAACTGTCAGCACTTTACAGATGTTTTAATTAGATGCTGTTATTAAAAAGAATGGTACAGAAACAAAAATCTGCTGCTAAATGCCTTAGAGGCTGCGAGTTTCTGGATTTAGGCATCAGCAGGGTCCTATTAATGCTACAGTCGCAAAATTTCACCATTGTTGGGGTGTTTTTTTGTTTCTTAATGTTATGGGAAGAATCCTTCACGAGCCACAGGGACAGATTGCAGTTTTTACACAGTTGGTTGGTAGAGCTGTAAAATGAAATTTAATTCTGCAGTATGCAGTGCTTCTCCCGTGTGCCAAGCGCCCCACTACCAACCAACTTTGTAACGATGGCAAATGGCTTTTCTGGTCCATTTGTAAACTGTAATAATCAAAGTCCCTTACAGCTGTTCTGCAGTGCTCCTGAGTGTTAAATTATTAGATTGTAATTATACTTTACTGGAGTATTAACCTTGCTGAAAATACAGCTCTGTGCTGATGAGCCATGCTCGCTCTTGTTCAGAAGAGCCATCGTGATGGGTGAATGGGAAGCTCTCCTCACAGGGAAGAGCATTTGCCTGCTGCCTCACTGGGTGGGTGGTTACCTATGCTCAGATCTAGTCGCTGTCCAAGACAGAACATGTGGACAGAGTAGACTGGGCCATAGAAACAGAAGCAAACGATAAACCCCCAGCTTTGTGTGCCCTCCTCACACATTTCATGCTCATGCCAACAATTCTGAACCTGCATGGGTTTCTCTTCTCGGTATGTTAGGGAGGTCTTTGGCCTGTTGTCAGGGTTGGATCTGGGATGTGGGAGATCATAGAATCATAGAATCAACAAGGCTGGAAAAGACCTCAAAGATCATTGAGTCCAACCTGTCACCCAACACCTCATGACAACTAAACCATGGCTCCAAGTGCCACATCAAATCCCCTCTTGAACACCTCCAGGGACAGTGACTCCACCACCTCCCTGCACAGCACATTCCAATGGCTAACAACTCTCTCTGTGAAGATCCCCTGGAGATACTGACTGCTCATGGCTTGGATGAGTGGGCCCTTTGCTGGGTTAAAAACTGGCTGGATGGCTGGGCCCAAAGAGTGGTGGTAGAGTCATATCCACTTGGCAGCCAGTCACAAGTGGTGTTCTCCAGAGCTCTGTACTGGGACCAGTTCGCTTTAATATCTTTATCAATGAGCTGGACGAGGAAATTGAGTGCACCCTCAGTGAGTTTGCAGATGACCCTGAGATGGGAGGGAGTGTTAATCTGCTAGACAGTAGGGATGGTCTGCAGAGGGATCTGGACAGCCTGCATTGATGGGCTGAGGACAGTGGTATGAAATTTAATAAGTACCCATGTACTGGGTCTTGCACTTGGGTCACAATAACCCCATATAACATTATGGCCTTGGGGCAGAGTGGCTGGAAAGTGGCCTGGCAGAAAAGGATCTGGGGCTGCTGGTCAACAGTGACATGAACATGAGGGTGCTCAAGTGGCCAAGGCCAACAGCATCCTGGTCTGTATCAGGATTAGTGTGACCAGGAGTAGGGAAGTGATCATGCCCCTGTACTTGGCACTGGTGAGGCCACCCCTTGAATACTGTGTTCAGTTTTGGGCCCCTCACTACGAGGACACTGAGGTGCTGGAGTGTGTACAGGGAAGGGCAGTGAAGCTGGTGAAGGTCTGGAGCTGGAGTCTTCTGAGGAACTGAGTCATTTCTCCTGGAGAAAAGGAGGCTCAGAGGACAGCTGCTTGCTCTGCAACTACCTGGAAGGAGGTTGGAGCCAGGTGGGTGTTGGTCTCTTCTCCCAAATACAAGAGGAAATGGCCTTAAGTTGCACAAAGGGAAGTTTAGGTTGGATAGTATGAAAAATTTCTTCCCCTTAGGGGTTATCAAGCCCTGGAAGAGGCTGTCCAGGGAAGGAGTGGAGTCACCATCCCTGGAGGTATTTAAAAGCAGTGTAGCAGTGGTTTAGAGGTGACTTGGCAGTGCTGGGTTAACACTTGATGATGATTCTGTTCTGTGATTCTCTAGAAGCAGGATCCTGTAAAGACATTGCCCATTGTGAGTGACATTAGAACAAAAAAGGGGACTATTGATGCTTCAGAGCTTCCAGGGCGTGCTGGAAAGCATGTGAGACCACAGTACTCCGAATAAGCAGCTGCACATCACCCTGTGCAAGGAAAGCACTGGGAGAGCTGCAAAGAGGGTAACACCCAGCTCCAGTTCTACCCCATACCTGTAAACAGCTGGCACATATAGAGGCTGACAAGCAAGCAATCCCTAAGTTCTCTACACATCAAATTAAGGCTGGAGTCATCATTACATAGCAACTGCCACTACATTTATTTCCATGAAGAGTGTGTTTTGAATGCTGAAAGAGGCTAACTAAAAACAACCTAACACTCCACCCTGCTATTATACTGAAATTGAAGATTTCTCCCTGACATCTCTCACTGCATTGTCTTCCCTGGAAACTTCAGCACCTCCTTCCTCGTTACCATTGGGTCCTCTGGAGGCAAGGCAGTGCCATTCTGGATAGCAAAAGTCTTCAAAGTTGTCAATCTTTGGTGGTGTTTTTATCCTCCCCTCCTTTTCAAACTGACTCAATTCAAGCTTTTTCAGACTGACTCAAACTCTCTCTGCCAGGCTGTGTACTTCTGGCACAGGTTCTTTGCTGATGGCTTGGTGTGGGCGATCGCATCCAGGAAATCTGCTGTTGTGATCATGTCTAATCGGATCGTGGACAGGTTACTGCTGCCTGAAGAGAAGAGAATTGATCAAATGCTGTTGTTGTTACCAGAACATCACTGCTCCTGCCTAAGGCAATACTGAACATATGAAAACAAAGTCTCTGTGCACAGAGCACAAATACTGACAGCTTTAAAGAAAAGCCACATTTTGAGGAATGTGAGGATAGGTGGATGTTTCAGACATGGAGTGTAAAACTTGGGTAAGCAGATAACAGAGCTCCACCTGCTGGGGTTAACACTGCAGCTTCTAGAGCCAGAAATTTCAGTAGCTCAGCATTTGCCAGCACAGATTCTCTGCTCAGAGCTGTGGTACCTGGCTGGTGATTTTCCAGAGCGTCAAAGATTTTCCTCACTGGCCTCATGGCTGCTTCCTTGCACACCAGTTTTATGTCGGAGCCCGAGTACCCGTCTGTCTCCTGGGATGGGGTCAGAATGACACAGCACAGCTTACAGGCTTACAAATGACAGGAATGGCATTTACAGGCATATATATTGATACTAAATTTATGCAATGTCTATTCTTGCAAAGTCTATGTGTCCCCCCCCCCGATGTGTTCAAGGCCAGGCTGGATGGGTGTCTGAGCAGTCTGGTCTAGAGGAAAGTGTCTCTGCCCATGGCAGGGGCTTTAGAACCAGACAACCTGTAAGGTCCCTTCCAACCCAAACCATTCTGTGATTTCATGACAGTATATATGTGTCCAGAGGAGGGCCACGAGGATGAGCAGAGGGCTGGAGCACGTCTCCTATGAGGACAGACTGAGGGAGTTGGGGCTGTTCAGTCTGGAGAAGAGAAGGCCCCAAGGTGACCTAATTGTAGCCTTCCAGTATCTGAAGGGGGCTACAAGAAAGCTGGGGAGGGACTTTTGAGGGTGTCAGGGAGTGACTGGACTAGTGAGAATGGAACAAAACTAGAAATGGGTAGATTCAGATTGGCTGTTAGGAAGAAGTTGTTCCCCATGAGGGTGGTGAGAGACTGGCACAGGTTGCTCAGGGAGGTGGTGGCAGCCTCATGCCTGGAGGTTTTGAAGGCCAGGCTGGATGTGGCTGTGAGCAACCTGCTGTAGTGTGAGGGGTCCCTGCCCATGGCAGGGGAGTTGGAACTAGATGATCCTTGAGGTCCCTTCCAACCCTGACAATTCTATGTATGCCCTCCACATGACATAGTTCAAAATATGAATGCTCACAGTACCTTGTGGGAGCCAGGAAAACACTGGGCATTTTATTTCTAAAGGACAATTTCCCATGGGTCTGTTCCCAGTTTCCCTTTTAGCAAAATAACTATTTCCTCATTTACATTTATGGCACAAAACCTGAGCAGCATTGTCTCTGTGAACACCCACAAAAAGGGCCAGCTGGGTAAGCTGTAAGATGCTGTCAGATAATTTAGAATGTGATAAAGGGCAAAATGAAAGCCTGGGTCTCTCATGAATCTCTTCTTGGCCTAAATGCACTTCTCCTGCAGTAGTGGAGCTGTGACAAACCTTCCCAACACAATTAACTATTCATTACCCTGTGGAATTGGAAGTGCTCCCAGCTTGGTGAGAAGAGCAATAAAATACACTGTTGCTGGAAGTCTCCCTGTATTTAAGGCTGAAAAGTTGGCCCAACAGAGAGGATCATAATACACCATTTTGCAAGCAGAGATGAGTTAAACCAGTGATTTCCATGGACGGGTACATGCCTGTGAAATGCTAAGGCCCATATCTTGCTGTTCTGCCTTTGGCCTGAGTCTGACGGAGCTGAGGTCCTTCTCTCAGCTCTGTATGTCACAGTTGCTGGATACAGAAGTGCTGTCCTAACCCTCCCCTGATCTCTTCTGCCACGAAATAATCCTAGAACCACAGAATGCACTGGGTTGGAAGGGACCTTCAGAGGTGTAGCCCAGTCTCCCTGCACCATCAACCAGATTTAGATTCCCATCCCCTGTGGCCTAAAATGTTTCCAGGGGTGAGGCAATTACCACCTCTCTGGGCAAACTGTGCCAGCTTTTCACCACCTTCAATGTAGAAAGTCTTCCTTCTGTCTAGTCTGAATCTCCCCTCTTTTAGCTTAAAACCATCACCCCTTGTCCTGTCTCTACAGGCCCTGCTAAAAGGACTGCCCTCACCTTTCTTACAGGCCCCCTTTAAGTACTGAAAGGCTTCCTGGAGCCTTCAGTTCTCCAGGCTGAACAACCCCAACTCTCTCAGCCTGTCCTCATAGCACAGGTGTTCCAGCCCTGAGATCTTTGTTGTGGTGTCCTCTGGACCTGCTTCAACAGGTCCATGTCTTTGCTGTGATGGGAACTCCAGAGCTGGACACAGCACTGCAGGTAGAGTCTGAACCAGAGCAGAGCAGAGTGGCAGAATCCCCTCCCTTGACCTGCTGGCCATGCTGCTGCTTTTCACACAATCACAGAAACATTCAGGTTGGAATAGACCCTCAGGATCACCAAGTCCAACCAATAACCCTACTCTACAAGCGTCACCCCTAAACCATATTCCCAAGCACCACATCCAAACCACCTTGAAACACATCCAGGGTTGGTGACTCCACCACCTCCCTGGGCATCCAAGTCCTCTGCAGTGCTGTTCTCTACATCCCCCAGCCTGTACTGATATCCTGCTGGTGGTGATGCATGTCTCTCAGGCTTAATCTTAAGTACCAAGTGGGCACTGTCCCTGCTGCAGTCCTGTCTCACCTGGCCCAGCAAGCTGTAGTCCAGATCCGTTCTCAGCTCCACTCCTCCACTGCTGCTCAGAGGGGGCAGCCAGTGCTGGATCATCACCTGCCGTGCTTCTTTACTTGGGAGGTCAACCAAAATCCTCTTCTCCAACCGTCGCAGCATAGCAGAGTCTAACTCCCTGCCAGTAAAGGAGGAGGGAAATTGTCTCGGTGTGTGTCACGGCTGAGACACGGCTTTGGCAGCAGGCTCCTTGCTGCAGAGACTGGCGGGTTTTGAGCCCCACCAGTAACTCTGACAACCCAGGGTTTTTTTGGGGGGAAGGAAAGGGAGGAAGAAAAAGGTTTATTATCCAGTGTGCTCCTATCCAGTGTGTCATTGGGTTGTGACAAAGGCTTAAAAATAGCAGAAGTTGTACTTGTCTTCACTGCCTCTGGTACTCATCTGCAGCCTCTCTCATGACTAACAACCTCTGCCTTTCTCCCTTTGCTATTAAGGTGACACTACAAATTCTGTCTGGGGCACTCTCAGGACTGGATGCTTCGTAAGTGTAAAATGCAGGCTGAAGATCCTGATTGCAAGGGTCACATCTGAGGCTGCTCCTCCAGTATAGATTATAGATAATAGAGGCATAAAGGAGAATATCTTGTTCTGGTGCTGCTTGCCTGGGAAAAGTGACCAACCCCCACCTGGCCACAATCTTAGGTGGCTTCTGTGGCAACTACAGCTAAACATTCACATGAACAAATGGACTTTACTGCAGTAACAGCCTTTGTGACCTCGCTCAGGCGGTATTTGTGCCCTCTGTCCCCTATCAGCCATACTCATGGTGGTAGTGTTTCAGCCAAAGTGGAGAAGCAGCAATGACAGGTTGGTGCCATGGACAGTGGCACCCTCAGCAGGTTTCCTGATGACAAGCAGCTGTGTGGTGTAGCAGACACACTGGCAGGAAGAGATCCATCCAGAGGGACCTAGACAGGCTGGAGAGGTGAGCCCATGACAGCCTCATGAGGTTCAACAAGACCAAGTGCAAGGTCCTGCAGCTGGGTCAGGGCAATCCCAAGCACCAATATAGGCTGGGCAGGGACTGGCTTGTGAGCAGCCCTGAAGAAAAGGACCTGGGGGTGCTGCTGGAGGAGAAGTTTATATAAAGGATCATTATGAAAGGACAGGATGGATAAATGTGTCAGTGAGCCAAAAATCAGGATGCTGTCAACCCTTCTAGAAGTGTTCCACCACGGGGAAAAAAAAAGAAAGAAAAAATAATTTAAAAAAACAACAAAGGCTAAAATACAAAAGCTTGTGGCTTCTCTTCATTTTGACTTGCTTGTGATGCACAAAGGAAGCTGGAACAACAACAAAAAAGCGTGTTTCTTTCTGTCCTTTTCCCAATGCATTTCAGCACCACCTAGGAACAGCCCCACCCCGCCAGTGCCACCGGTTGTGTCAGGCGCCAGGAGGCGCGGCATGCCCGGCGTGCCAGCTCCTCTCAGGCACACCCACGCAGTTTGTTTTCGTCTAGGTGTTTTTCCGAAGTGCTCTTCAGTTGTTTGCATCTAACAGGAACACAGCAAAGCAACTGAACAGAAACTCCTCCTCCTTCCCTTGTCACTGTGTAACAGGAGTGGCCTACAAGTACCCCGGCCATCCACACCATTTTCAAGCAGAAACAGCTGCTACCAGAATTCACTCACTCGTAAGGCTCCAGTGCCTTACAGAAGCTGCTCTGAGCTATTATCCTTCCAAGTGTTGTAGCGGTCTTTCTCTACTGGCCCCATTCAGTCACAGACATGTTACACCAGCTTAAAATATAATACAGTCCTGATACCTGCTGAGAAATTCTCATCAAGGAGAAATTGTACAGACAGAAAAACAGGAGCCCCAAGCACTACTTACACTCTTGCTGGGTGAGCAGAAGGTGCCAGCTGTTGGAGGACTGCACCTGCAATTGCTTCTTCTATGAAGCCCTTCTTTAGAGGTTGCTGAAAAGCAGCTCAAGATGGATCTGTAGCACACCGATGGAGCTTATTTCTGTCATCTTTGGTGACTTGCCTTTATCTTTTTATCAGCAAATCTCTTTTACTGGCATAGCACATGATAAAGAAAACCAAAAATGTACACCCAAATCCATGTCTAAGGTGCCTGCCTACCTTTTCTACACACTTCAGCACACCTGGCTTTGCACTCAATGGGAGCAGAAGTGTTGCTCTCCACAGAAAGGACCTCTTGGTTTGGGAGAGCTTGTTCCACTTGCACTGTGCCAAGGGCAATGAAAGTGAAGATCAGAAAACTAGGTCAAGGAGCTCAGAGGACAGCAAAACCAGGGGGACCATGTGGCTCAGTTGGCAGCACATAAGACTCTAACATGGGAAGGTCACAAGTTGAAGCCTGCTGTGGGCAGGAATGCTCTCTGGGCAGCAATGTCCTCCCTTTTGCCTGCTGTTTAGAACAGAGGAGGGTGTCCTCTGTCTGGGCCAATCTCTTCCTTTAGAGGTGGCAGTACGTAGGAGATTTCACAAAATATTTTAATGAAGGGGTCCAAGGAGAGCTGGACCTGCTTCAAGGAAGAACTCTTGAAGGTGCAGGAACAGGCTGTGCCAGTGTGCTGGAAGATGAGCCGCCAGGGCAGATGGCCAGCCTGGATGGTCAATCAACTTCTAATAGAACTAAGGGAAAAAAAGAGGGTGTATCATCTTTGGAAGAAAGGGGAGGCAACCCATGGAATGTTTAGGGATGTTGGTAGGACATGCAGGAAGAAAATTAGCGAGGCAAAAGCCCATTTGGAGCTCAGACTGGCCTCTGCTGTGAAGGACAACAAAAAGTCCTTCTATAAATACATCAATAGCAAGAGGAAGGGCAAGGACAACCTCCACTCCTTGGTGGACACGGAGGGGAATGTTGTAAAAAGAATGAGGAAAAGGCAGAGGTACTTAATACCTTCTCTGCCTTAACTTTTACTAGCAGGACAGAATGTCTTCCAGACAGCTGGCCTGCAGAGCTGGCAGAAAGAGCCAGGGAGCAGCATAGTTTCCCACTGCTCCAGGAGGCAATTAGAGATCTTCTGAGCCGCTTGGACCCCCACAAGGCCATGGGACCAGATGGGATCCATCCTAGGGTGCTGAGAGAGCTGACAGATGAGCTGGCCAAGCCACTCTCCATCATTTTTCACCAGTCCTGGCTCACTGGAGAGGTCCCAGAAGACTGGAAGCTGGCTAACGTGGTGCCCATCCACAAGAAGGGCCAGTTGGAAGAGCCAGGGAATTATAGGCCTGTCAGCCTGACCTCAGTGCCAGGCAAGATTATGGAACAGGTCATCTTGAGTGCAATCACACAGCACTTACAGGATGGCCAAGGGATCAGGCCCAGCCAGCATGGATTTAGGAAGGGCAGGTCCTGCCTGATCAACCTGATCTCCTTCTATGATCAGGTGACTGCCTGGTGGATGTGGGGCAGGCTGTGGATGTAGTCTGCCTGGACCTCTGCAAGGCCTTTGACACCATCCCCCACAGCAAACTCCTGGCCAAGCTGTCAGCCCCTGGCTTGGACAGGAGCACACTGTGTTGGGTTAGGAAGTGGCTGGAGGGCCGAGCCCAGAGAGTGGTGGTGAATGGTGCCACATCCAGCTGGCGGCCTGTCACTAGTGGTGTGCCCCAGGGATCAGTGCTGGGCCCCATGCTCTTCAACATCCTTATTGATGATCTGGATGAGGGCATTGAGTCCATCATCAGTAAATTTGTGGATGACACCAAGCTGGGGGCAGGAGTTGATCTGCTGGAAGGCAGAGAGGCTTTGCAGAGGGACCTCAACAGGCTGGACAGATGGGCAGAGTCCAAGGCCATGAAATTGTACACATCCAAGTGCCGGGTTCTGCACATTGGCCACAGCAACCCCATGCAGAGCTACAGGCTGGGGTCAGAGTGGCTGGAGAGTGGCCAGGCAGAGAGGGACCTGGGGGTACTGGTTGATGGGAGGCTGAACATGAGCCTGCAGTGTGCCCAGGCAACCAAGAGACCAAATGGCATCCTGGCCTGCATCAGGAACAGCGTGGCCAGTAGGAGCAGGGAGGTCATTGTGCCCCTGTACAGTGCACTGGTTAGGCCACACCTCGAGTCCTGTGTGCAGTTCTGAGCCCTTCAGTTTAGGAAGGATGTTGTCTTGCTGGAACGTGTCCAGAGAAGGGCAATGAAGTTGGTGAGGGGTTTGGAACACAAGCCCTATGAGGAGAGGCTGAGGGAGCTGGGGTTGCTTAGCCTGGAGAAGAGGAAACTCAGGGGTGACCTTCTTGCTCTCTACAACTACCTGAAGGAGGTTGTGGACAGGCAGAGGTTGGTCTCTTCTCCCAGGCAGCCAGTACCAGAACAAGAGGACACAGTCTCAGGCTGCACCAGGGCAGGTTTAGGCTGGATGTTAGGAAGAAGTTCTATACAGAGAGAGTGATTGCCCATTGGAATGGGCTGCCCGTGGAGGTGGTGGAGTCACCATCATTGGAGGTGTTCAGGAGAAGACTTGATGGGGTGCTTCGTGCTATGATCTAGTTGTTTTTTATGTGGGTTGGATTGGTTGATGGGTTGGATGCGATGATCTTGAAGGTCTCTTCCAACCTGGTGTATTGTATTATTGTATACATTCACTCAGGTCCATCCCAGTACTACTAATCATAGAATCATAGAATCATAGAATCAGTCAGGGTTGGAAGGGACCACAAGGATCATCTAGTTCCAACCCCCCTGCCATGGGCAGGGACACCCTACACTAGATCAGGCTGGCCAGAGCCTCGTCCAGCCTGGTTTTAAACACCTCCAGGGATGGGGCCTCAACCACCTCCCTGGATAACCCATTCCAGGCCTTCACCACTCTCATGGGGAAGAACTTCTTCCTCACATCTAGCCTGAATCTCCCTATTTCCAGCTTCATTCCATTCCCCCTACTCCTATCACTACCTGAGATCCTGAGAAGTCCCTCCCCAGCCTTCCTGTAGCCCCCTTCAGATACTGGAAGGCCACAATGAGGTCACCTCAGAGCCTTCTCTTCTCCACACTGAACAGCCCCAACTCCTTCAGTCTGTCCTCATAGGAGAGGTGCTCCAGCCCTCTGATCATCCTCGTGGCCCTTCTCTGGACACCTTCCAGCACGTCCACATCCCTCCTGTAATAGGGGCTCCAGAACTGGACGCAGTACTCCAGGTGGGGTCTCAGCAGAGCTGAGTAGAGGGGGAGAATCACCTCCCTTGACCTGCTGGTCACACTTCTCCTGATGCAGCCCAGGATCTGATTGGCTTTCTGGGCTGCAAGTGCACATTGAGAGCTCATGTCGAGCTTCTCGTCCACCAGCACCCCCAAGTCTCTCTCCTCAGGGCTGCTCTCCAGCCAGTCACTGCCCAGCCTGGATTTGTGCCTGGGATTGCCTCGACCCAGATGCAGGACCCTGCATTTGGTCTTGTTGAAGCTCATGAGGTTGGCTTGTGCCCACCTCTCCAGCCTGTCCAGGTCCCTCTGGATGGCATCCCTTCCCTCCAGCGTGTCTGCTGCACCACACAGCTTGGTGTCATCAGCAAACTTGCTGAGGGTGCACTCGATGCCACTGTCCATGTCACCCACAAAGATGTTGAACAAGACAGGTCCCAGGACTGATCCCTGAGGGACTCCGCTTGTCACTGGCCTCCACTGGGACATTGACCCGTTGACAGCCACTCTTTGGGAGCGGCCATCAAGCCAATTCTTTATCCATCTAGAGGTCCATCCATCAAACCCATGTGTCACCAGCTTGGAGACCAGGAGGTGGTGCGGGACAGTGTCGAAGGCTTTGCTCAAGTCCAGGTAAACGACATCAGTTGCTCGCCCCTCATCTATTAATGCTGTCACCTGATCATAGAAGGCCACCAGGTTTGTCAGGCAGGATTTGCCCTTGGCAAAGCCATGCTGACTGTTCCCAATCACCTCTTCACTGTTCTTCTGAGTCATTAGTGCCTCCAGGAGGATCTGCTCCATGATCTTTCCGGGCACAGAGGTGAGACTGACTGGCCTGTAGTTCCCTGGTTCCTCCTTCTTGCCCTTTTTGAAATTGGGAGTAATGTTTCCCCTTTTCCAGTCTGTGGGGACTGCCCCAGTCTGCCATGACTTCTGGAATATAATAGAGAGGGGCTTGGCAACCTCATCTGCCAGTTCTCTCAGCACCCGTGGGTGTATCCCGTCGGGTCTCATGGACTTGAACACTTTCAGGTTCTTCAGGTGATCACCAACCTGAGCTTCACTTATGATGGGCAGTTCTTCCTCCCCGTCCCTGGCATCGTCTGCCATGACACCAGGAGTGTGGCTGGAGGCCCTTGCAGTGAAGACTGAGGTAAAGAAGTGATTGAGTACCTCAGCCTTTTCCACATCACTTTTGACTAATTCACCACTTTCCTGTCTGAGGGGGCCCACACCTTCCCTAGTCTTCTTCTTGCCATTAACATACCTATAGAAATTCTTAGTGCCCCCTTTAACCTCCCTGGCTAGATTCAGTTCAAACTCTGCTTTGGCTTTCCTAACCAGGCCTCTTCCTGATCGGGCAGCTTCCTTATATCCCCCTGTTCTATCTGTCCTTCCCTCCACTTCCTGTAGAGTTTCTTTTTAAGTGATAGTGTGTCCAGCAGCTCCTTGCTCATCCAGGCAGGCCTCCTAGCATTCCTTCCTGCTTTTCTCCTTGTAGGTATACATAGCTCCTGGACACAGAGGAGGTGGTCCTTGAATACTGACCAGCTGTCCTGGGTCCCTCTTCCCTTCAGGGCTTCATCCCACGACACTTTGGCTAGCAGATCCCTAATCAAGGCCTTGGAAGTGAATATCAGAGTTTGTTAATCGATGGCTGTTGCTATATCAGTGTTATGTTTAATAATTTTAGGTTTAAGGTGCTGTCTAACATGCAGTGCAGTGCCTTTCACACAGGGTCCCACCCAGGCCAGATCAAGAACCATTTTAGTCCCCACTCTCCTTCCAAATGTATTTTTCAGCTCAACTTCTCTTCAAAAATTGTTCTGCTCTGCTGGAAATAATTATTCTCCCTCTGGCCAACCCCTTGGCTGCTATTTACCCATATTACAGGGCACAATTTCTTAGGGTTTCAGATAATGCAGGCAAAGGATAACCACGGCCAGAATCTCTGTGAATACCCTGAGATGCTCTAAATGATGGCATTTTCCCATCACTCCTGCTTCAGAGCATTCCTGGGGTGCCTCCCAAGATCACAGTTTCATGTCCTCCCTATCCATGCTCTGGAAGTAATTCTGCTCATGCACAGAAGTTGCTCTAATTGTCCAGAAGGGTTACAGTGACCCTCCTTGCTGGCTAAAGAGGAAAATACTTTTGTTAGGTGTTCGGGTTATTTGCTAAATTGTTTTCTTAGTGATCAAATGCAAAGACAAGAGTAGTTATTCTGAACAGAACAATAAGCACTGATCCAAACAAAAGTATTTAGAAATGCTCATGAAAGGATACATAAAGCTGTCTACAGGATCTATAAAAGTGAGTGGCTTTCTGGAGCAACCCCAGGTTGACATCAGGAGGCATCATGCCTATGTTCATTTCCAGGAGGGGAAAGGGTAACAAATGAATTTTAGGCAGAAATTAAGAGACCTCAACAGCTCCAGAAGTGAACCCAGAAACAGCAACAAGGGCTGACAGGTCCATAATTAATTGTTGCCCAGCATAATCCTGCTTAACCTGGAGAAGAATAGGCTCAGGGAGACCTTATTGCTCTCTACAACTACCTGAAGGGAGGTTGTGGACAGGTGGAGGTTGGTCTCTTCTCCCAGGCACCCAGCACCAGAACAAGAGGACACAGTCTCAGGCTGTGCCAGGGGAGGTTTAGGCTGGATGTTAGGAAGAAGTTCTTCCCAGAAAGAGAGATTGGCCATTGGAATGGGCTGCCCAGAGAGGTGGTGGAGTCACCATCACTGGAGGTGTTTACAAAGAGACTGGATGGGGTGCTTGGTGCCATGGTTTAGTTGATTAGATGGTGTTAGGTGATAGGTTGGACTCGATGATCTCAAAGGTCTCTTCCAACCTGGTCTGGTCTGGTCTGGTCTGGTCTGGTCTGGTCTATTCTATTCTATTCTATTCTATTCTATTCTATTCTATTCTATTCTATTCTATTCACCAGCACAGCACTCTGGAGGGAAAAGGCACTGTGAATGGGCAAGCTTCTTATCCTCCCCACCTCCCATCCTCCTGTGGAGACAACCTGGACAGACTCCCCTCAAGCTGAATGCATTTCCTCATGTTACATCTTATTCTGCTCCCCTGAGGTCTTCCCTACACTGTCCTTTGCTCTTCTTCCTCACCCTCCTCCACTGTACACACCATGCACTGCAGAGAATGAAGGAATGGGTTCACTGCATGATATCAGATCTGACTTGGGTTTCACAGCCCAGCTCTCCTTAAACTTATCTTGGTCACACACTCATGGTTCTGACAGGACTCAGCTTGGACAGAAGAGGTGATATGATCAGCCTGTGTCAAACCTTCACCCACCCTGAGAGTGGGAAGGGAGAAGAAAGCACCAGTGCAATGGAAGACAAATTAAATGCACTATTACATTAGGAAACATTCACTACATGGTTAAAGATCACTTTATTGCTTCACTAGAAAGGCCTTCCTTTTATTTAATTACGTGGAATCATTTCAACAAGTAATTTGTCAGTAGAAGTGCCTTGCTGATGAGCAGTAAAGAGTGAGGCTGGTCAGCAACTACTGGCTGAAGAAGAAGATCAATAGCTGCAGTGCAGCTTAGGACAGCATAAAGAGCTTTGCTTAGGCTTCTTTTCACTCATTTAAAAGCAGCTTGTACTAATTTTTTTTCATGATCAATAAATATCCAGGTTAAACAAATCTCTTGAAATCCAGCTCAACACAAAATGTTTGTAAGAACACAGGGCTGTGCTGAGAAGCCACAACCCTGGACTGCAGCACAAGGTATTTTGAGACTTTGTTATGAAAGATCCCTATGCAGCTGAAGTCTGGAACCTCACAGTAGGACTGAATGCCACCTGACATACCTAAAAATGAGCTGTAAACATACAGCTGAGATCTCAGACGGGGTTCAAGCCCTGCTGACCTCTCTGGCAGGCAGTGCTCCCAAAGTCCTTGAAGCTGTGAGCCTCAATGACGATGTAAAACACAACTTTCATGAGCTTTCCACCTCCCTAAAACACCTTTCTAAGCATGTACCCAGCCATATCTCAGAGCATATTTTCTGCAGTAGGTACATTTCTGCCAAAGAACCTAGGCATTACACTCACAGTTTGGATTTGATGTGCCAAAGGGATGGGATGCCATCCAGAGGGACCTGGACAAGTTTACAGTATTACAGTATTACCAAGGTTGGAAGAGACCTTGAAGATCATCGAGTCCAACCTGTAACCACAAACCTCACAACTAGACCATGGCACCAAGTGCCACATCCAGTCCCCTCTTGAACACCTCCAGGGACGGCGACTCCACCACCTCCCCGGGCAGCACATTCCAATGACGAATCACTCTCTCGGTGAAGAACTTTCTCCTCACCTTGAGCCTAAACTTCCCCTGGTGCAGCTTGAGACTGTGTCCCCTTGTTCTGGTGCTGGTTGCTAGGGAGAAGAGGCCAACCCCTTCGTGGCTACAACCTCCTTTCAGGTAGTTGTAGAGAGCAATGAGGTCTCCCCTGAGCCTCCTCTTCTCCAGGCTAAACAGCTCCAGCTCCCTCAGCCTCTCCTCACAGGGCTTGTGCTCAAGGCCTCTCACCAGCCTTGTTGCCCTTCTCTGGACACGTTCAAGTGTCTTGATGTCCTTCCTAAACTGAGGGGCTTGATTCACTTAAGAGTGGGTGAATTCCAGCCTGCCCATGAACAATGTTGGGAAAGTTCAGAAGGAAATTCTAACCTCTCAGCTGCAAAACTTCCCAAATTGAGAGCTGGCTTCTTCCAGCAGCTCAGCTGCCACTCTTGTACAGATTTGCCAGCTTTATGTGTGAGCAGTTCCTCCAAAAGAGAAATGTTGTCACTTTGGATGTACCCTAAAAAGCTGTGTGAATTTTGACATCTCAGAGAAGATACTTTGCAGAAGTTAGCACTTCAGAGTTACAAAATGATCTGAAACAAAATGTGTAAAACATCAAGAGTGTATTCCGTAGTTCTTTTGCATGGATTTCCAGAAAGAGTTTATTGGTTGCATAAGGCAGACACATATTAACAAGATAAGTGCTGGAGTCTTATACAGAGATGTCAGCCTCAGGCTCACATTAATATATCTCCAAGATCCCTAGATCCAGCACCAGCCACAAGGTGACCTTCAGAGCAGTTGCTGTGTCTGAATTCTTTCTCAGTGGGTTTCAAAGACACAATTTTCCCTTTCAAACCAGTGTGCAAGGGTAGGAAGATGGATCTCCTAAAGACAGGTGGTGCTTTTCAGAGCTGCCATGCTGCAGCATTACATGTGAAGCTTAGCTGCTCACAGGGTAATTTAAGAGATCACAAAAAGGTTCAGTGCACAGCTCACTGTCTCCTTCTAGCAGGGTAATGATGCTACAATAACATAAGCATTTATGGTGTATAACTAACGAACCATGAAGAGACAAATGGATTATTGATTCTCTCTCAAGCTTAACTATTCACACACAGTAGCTATTTATTTTTCAGCAATCTCCTATGCAACTGGAACATGTAGATGCTTCCTTTCATGTAGACACTGTAGCACAAAATGGGGTGGATTTTGTAGTGATTTAAATTCATGAGCTTGTCCAAGACATAAACTCCTCAAACCAATACACAGACCTTGCTACTATGGCTACAGAAGCCACTGAGGGCTTTGTACTCATGCTAGGAATCACCCTAACTTGTAGACCTCATCTCCACATAAATTTTAGTTACCTACACAGGCTTGAAAACCCTGTGCAGGCCACAGAGAGAGACAGGTGAGAACCATAAGTATGTTGCCACTCTGGCACTTGAATTTCAGCAGGTGAGTTGTCTGCCTGCTGGCTTTCAGAAGCATCCTTCCTTAACTGTATGGGAAACACGAGTTTTTGCATTAGGAAGGAAAAAATGTAGAGGAAGAGACAGGTAGAAGGAGGTGGACTGGATCTCTTCCTATGATGGAGGGAAACTCCAGCCTTTTATCAGAAAACTCTAATTCAAGTGAGTTCTTAGGTATTTAGTGCATCTAATTCTAATGAGGGATACTGGAGGGTGTCACACTGCCTGTTTTTATGCAGCAGCTCTGCCTCTATGCCAGCCTTGGAAGACCACTCTCCTTAGGGGTTCTTACATTCAGAAGAGAGAAATAGTTTGAATTACTCTCGTGATATCTAGATTAGGTCACTGCTTTGATTTGCAGAATCACAGAATGACTGAGGTTGGACAGCATGTCTTGGAGGTTACTTAGTTCAGCTCCCTGCTCAAATCAGGATCAGTAAAAGCAGGTTGCTCAGGGCCACATCCAGACACCAGTTAAGCATTTTCAAGGACAGAGAGTCCACAACCTCCCTGAGCAGCCTGTGTCAGTGTTTGATCATCCACACCTGTGATTTCCACAGAATCAGGGAATGTTAGAGGCTGGAAGGGACCTCAAAAGATCATCCAGTGCAACCCCCTGGCAGAGCAGGAGCACTTATAACAGGTCACATGGGAACACATCCAGGTGGGTTTTGAATATTTCCAGAGAGGGAGACTCCACAACCCCCCTGGGCACCCTGTTCCAGTGTTCCATCACCCTCACAGTCAAAAAAATTTTCCTCATGTTCAGATGGATCTTCCTATGCCTTAACTTCCACCCACTGCCCCTTGTCCTGTCATTGGGCATCACCAAGAGGAGCCTGGCTTCATCCTCTTGGCACTCAACCTTTACATATTTATAAACATGAATGAGGTCACCTCTCAGCCTCCTCCCTCCAAGCTAAAGAGCCCCAGCTCCCTCAGTCTCTCCTTGTAAGGAAGATGTTCCACTCTCTTAATCATCTTCATGGCTCTGAGCTGAACTCTTTCAAGTCTTTCCCTGTGCTTCTTGAACTGAGGGGCCCAGAACTGGACACCAGGGCAGAGTAGAGGAGGAGGAGAACCTCTCTTGACCTACTGACCACAGCCCTTGTAATACAACCCCAGATACCATTGGCCTTCTTGGCCGCAAGAGCACATTGCTGGCTCATGGTCAACCTTCCATTCACCAGGAGCCCCAAGTCTTTGCCTGTCCAAGTCTTGCTGACTGGCAGCACAGCCCTCTGGTGTGTCAGCCACTCCACCCAGCTTAGTGCCCTCATCCAGGTCACTGATGAATATACTGAACAGCACTGGTCCCAGTACTGACCCCTGAGGGACTCCACCAGATACAGGCCTCCAACTAGACTCTGTCCCACTGACCACAACTCTCTGACTTCTTCCCTTCAACCAGTTCTCAATCCACCAGGCTCTACAGGCCATATGGGACTGGTTGAAAATACTACCTTTGGGCCTCAATTCTGAGGCACTTAGGTCGCTTCTGTTGTTTAATTCTCTCTACTGTGTTTCCTTGGCCTTTCAGCTAGGCCAGCCAAAAAGGGGAACAGCTGAGAGGCATACAGCATTACCAGAAACTGTGAGAAGAACATTAGGAGGGGTGTCATAACTGGGCAGTGCATTTGCATGTCATACAAAACAGAACATGCACTAGGCATTCAGGCATTTTAAAAGGACTCCAAAGCAAGCAGCTGTGGATAGGATAGGATAGGATAGGATAGGATAGGATAGGATAGGATAGGATAGGATAGGATAGGATAGGATAGGATAGAATAGAATAGAATAGAATAAACCAGGTTGGAAGAGACCTTCGAGATCATTGAGTCCAACCTATCACCCAACACCATCTCATCAACTAAACCATGGCACCAAGCACCCCATCCAGTCTCTTCCTAAATACCTCCAGTGATGGTGACTCCACCAGCTCCCTGGGCAGCATATTTCAATGGGCAATCATTCTCTCTATGAAGAATTTCTTCCTAACATCCAGCCTAAACCTCCCTGTCATTCAGACTTGGACACTCTGTACACCCAGCAACAGCATTCTGATCACAGCACACAGAGAGACCTGTCCAACACCTCTCCCTATGGCAACATCATGAGAGTCAGCCAAAAATCACTCATCATGAAGAGCAGTCAAGGTGTGAAGGTTGTGGTTTTGTGGGTGCAGAGCCCTCCCTTGCTCCCAGCCAGTTTTGGATGCCCTGTTCTGTGGCTGTCACACTGCAGAGTCAGGCAAGCATCACATCAATGAACAATGTGCCTTTCAATCAGATTCCAGGTATTGCCACTTGACATGCTGCTGAGCAGCTCACACAAGATCACTTGTGTACATTGGCCTCCACCAAATGTTTCCCAGACACTGTTTTTAAGTTCCCTGGAAACAAACTGCTGTGGTCTCCTTGTCAGACTGCTAGCTTGATCACCTCCACATGCAAGAGGTGAATAGATCCACTTAGGTCTCCATCCTTTTGGGAATATGGCTATAAAGATAAACCTCAGTGCAAATGGTGATCAGCAGACTGCAAGAACACTAGACACTGTCAGTGTGCCCCCAGCAGACATGGTGTTATTTCCCTACTTCATGTGTACTTCAGGGAAAGGAAGAAAAAAAAACCTTCTTACACCAAACTAATCTGGTTTGCACACATCTGCCTCCAAGACTGTCCATCACCAAACAGGTAATTTCCACAGTTCACTTTGCTGAGGTTTGCCTCTCTTCTTGCAAGGCACAGATTTCTCAGCAAGGAAAGATGTTCATCTATTGAAGAGTTCATGGATTGAACCTGGGAAATGTCAGGGCAGGCAGAAATTCACAAACTCGTTCCAGATCTATGAAAGCAAACTTCAAGTCCACCATGAACATGTTTTGATTCCTTGTAGAGGTCTTGGCTTCTGCTCAGAAAGACTATTAGTGAGCTACACATCAGACTGCCCCAAACATCTGTGCTTAACCAACAGCAATTGTTTTCCCTGTAACCATTTGATAATGTTTTGTATCAAACAAAAAATATACACTACAGTAGTTCAGATGAATGACCAAGCCAGATCAACATGCTGTCTCTGACAGTGTCCATGAGAGATGTGATTCAAGAAGAGCACAAGGGGGCCTTTTTCTGCTGTGTGTTGGACTCCTCTAGCATCCACAGTTGTTAAACTGCAAATGTTACCTCTCTACCTCATCTTCTTCCTCATACACATCCAGCCCCTTTTGAGAACCAAGATGATGAAGTGTCCTCGTTCCAGTTGTAAAGAGTTTGTTATTCTGATCTAAGTTATGCCAAAGACACTGAAGAATTTTGTCCCTCAACTTTGAAAGTCACATCTGACACCAGTAAACCCAGCATTCCTATTTATGGAGTATCCTTCTATGCACTAGATGTTTTAAGCACCTTACAATTCCAGGCTGAAAGCCTTCTTAGCTTAAACATAGTAAATAACTTGCCTGTAAAGTCAAATACTCCATTTTAAATATTAGCAGCTGGCAGCTCCAACATATGTTGACTTTATTATGGATTATTCTCATGTGGCACAAATAGCAAGAATTGCAGAGTTTAAAAGTAAAAGCTCCAAATTAATCTTTAAATGCTTTAACCAAATATCAATGCTTTTCTGAGGAAAGTCTAAACAAAATCTTTATCTGTGCTTAGAAGCTCATGCAAATGTATTCAAAATGTACTCTCTGGATCTCTTACCATGGCAGATTGGAAGCTGCTAAAACAAATACAAGATCATCAGATCGGGCCAAGCCGTCCATCTGCACCAGTAATTCTGTTTTCATCCGACGACTTCCTTCGTGTTCACCACTACCAAGATTCAGAGAAACATTATTTGCTCAGTGCATTAAAGTAATCATCTTTATTTATACAGTGTCATTCACAGCCAACTGAGCCCTTGCCACAGTTTTGCCCCAGTTCAAAGCACGATTAAGCTCCATTAGCTAACATCTAAGCATTAAAAATCAAGCTTTCTAATGATTACTTAAATGGACTCTTTTCAGTGCATTAAAGTGTGGAGAATTCACTATTGCTGAATCCAAAGAAAATAGTGGGTTTTTTCTTCTTCTTCAGATTAATCTCCAAAAAGTGTTGATGTTTGCTGGAAAACAGCCAAGGCTTTGACTGATCTGTGTAAGAGGTTTTTTGTAATGTGATAGTTGCCATTAAACAATTAACACATGTGCCCATCAAGGGCAACTACTGTCATCTTCCCATGAGTGAATCTTAAGTGGCCACAAGGAGATGCACCTACTGCTGGAATAAACATTTTGCAAAATGTTATATCAAAAGCAGAGAGAAAATTATGCCAAATTGAAATTAATGTGAAAATGGGGCAGAGACCACAATGAAAGGATCCTTCCTCAAAAAAGAGAATGGGAACTTAAGCGAAGTGCCAAGAATTCTGGCCCAAATCCACCCATCAGTTCTGCAGGAAACCAGCTTGAACCCTCGGTCCCAAATGTGGTGTTCTTGGAAGCTCCTGGATCAAACCCAGAGAAAACATTGGGGCCTTAGATGGTAAGAGCTACAGTTCAGGTTTAATGGCTTATTTCTGCAAAGGCATCCACATGTTGATGCTATGTCAATATTTAATAATGATTATGAAAAACAAAACCAGCTACATCATCACAGTTAAAAATCCTACAGAACCCAGTGGTGTTAATGAGAGCTTTTAAAATATATATATATATATATATGCGAAGGCAAAGTTTGTCACAATATGAATAGCTATTAACTGACAATTATTAGAAGCTGTATCTTTACAACATGGCATATTCTCTTTATACATCTTTGTGAATATACAATATAATACAATAATACAATACACCAGGTTGAAAGAGACCTTCAAGATCATCGCGTCCAACCCATCAACCAATCCAACCCACCTAAACAACTGAACCATGGCACCAAGCACCCCATCAAGTCTCCTCCTGAACACCTCCAATGAAGGTGACTCCACCACCTCCACGGGCAGCCCATTCCAATGGGCAATCACTCTCTCTGTATAGAACTTCTTCCGAACATCCAGCCTAAACCTGCCCCGGCACAGCCTGAGACTGTGTCCTCTTGTTCTGGTACTGGCTGCCTGGGAGAAGAGACCAACCTCTGCCTGGCCACAACCTCCCTTCAGGTAGTTGTAGAGAGCAAGAAGGTCACCCCTCAGTCTCCTCTTCTCCAGGCTACAGCAACCCCAGCTCCCTCAGCCTCTCCTCATAGGGCTTGTGTTCCAAACCCCTCCCCAACTTCATTGCCCTTCTCTGGACACGTTCCAGCAAGTCAACATCCTTCCTAAACTGAGGGGCCCAGATTTACAGTACAGCAAATCCACTGTGATGGACTCCTAATGGTTATAATAATCTTTTTCTATTTCTTCTGCTTCTTCCTCATGCCTAACCTTTTTATCTCTTTTTACCTATGAACTGTATATGGCATAGATGACAATAATAACATCCTCCCATTCCTGCATCTGGAACTCCTGGTAATGCCATCAAAGCTTGTCCCGTTAATGAAAATGCCCTTCCACTGTGTATACACTCAGTTTTGCCCTGCTACACCTAAACCTGACCAAAGTGTTACAAAATCAGCTGCTTCTTACTCACCTCTAACAAGTCATCTGTTTGCAGTCCCTCACTGCCTTTATTACCACTTCAAATCCCTTATTTTTAAGTACTGCACCGCTGGTTATACACTCCTGCACCTTCCTCCTTCTCACAGTCTTGCTGGACTCATAGTCCCTTGCTAGCATGGAATAGTTTTGGTTGGAAAAGACCTTTAAGACTGAGCCCAACTGTAAACCAAACACTGCCAACTCCATTACTGAACAATGTCCCTCTGCATCTTATCTGCATGTCCTTTCAATGCCTCCAGAGATGGCAACTGCATGACTTTCCTAGAGAGTCTGTTCCAGGGCTTGACATCCTTTTGGTGAAGAAACTTTTCCTAATGTCCAAGCTAAATCATCTGTGGGCCAATTCAAGGCCATCTTTTTTTGAGATATCATTTGTTACTTGGGAGAAGACACTACAACCTCCTTTCAGGCAGGTGCAGAGAGCAATAAGGTCTGCCCTCAGCCTCCTTTTTCTAAGCTGAATAACCCAGTTCCCTCAGTGCTCTGTACAGGACTTAAGTTCTAGACCCTTCATCAGCTTTGTTGCTCTTCTTTGGACATGCTGCAGCATCTCAGTGTCTTTGCTGTAGTGAGGGGCCTAACACTGAGCACAGTATTCAAGAATCCACACAAACTGTCTTTCATACTTGCTTCCCTACTGAAACTAAAACAACCACTACATCTGACTCTAAATCCACGCAGTGTGTGCAACACATCCATGAAGTGGTACTTTGGAGCTGATAGACATTCTGATGATAACACACTGAGAAACTCCTAAAGTTGTGAATGGAATGAAAGAATCATAGAATCAATAAGGTTAGAAAAGACCTCAAAGATCATCAAGCCCAACCTGTCACCCAATATCTCATGACTAACTAAACCATGGCACCAAGTGCCACATTCATTCCTTTTCTGAACACCTCCAGGGGTGGTGACTCCACCACCTCCCTGGGCAGCATGTCCCAATGGCCAATTACTCTTCTGGAAAGAACTTTCTCCTCACCTCAAGCCTAAACTTCCCCTGGTGCAGCTTGAGACTGTGTCCTCTTGTTCTGGTGCTGGTTGCCTGGGAGAAGAGACCAACACCCTCCTGGCTACAACCTCCCTTCAGGTAGTTGTAGAGAGCAAGAAGGTCACCCCTTCAGTCTCCTCCTCGCCAGGCTAAGCAACCCCATCTCCCTCAGCCTCTCCTCACAGGGCTTGTGTTCCAAACCCCTCCCCAGCCTCATTGCCCTTCTCTGGACACATGCAAGTGTCTCTGTGACCGGTTTAGGCTGTGCCTTTAAGAAAGAGACACTTTCTGAACACTCTAGCCGAATGTTTTGATATTAGAATGAAAACAATGATATGCTAATCCAATTTCATTGGTGGAACCTGGCTGTAAATTTTTGTTTAGTCTTTCAGTCGGGGGGAGGCAGTCAGTAGTCGTGTTCGTCTTCCCCCTGTGCTGTGAGCTGGCTCGTTTCTCTCTACGATTCTTGCTAACCAGATAAGAGAAAACTAACTTTTGCATTCGCTTTGAGCTGTAACAAAGTTTTCCCCTTTTAATTACCTTCCTTTCTCTCTCTCTCTAACCCTTTTGGGAAAAAGGGGAGGTAGGGAGGGAGAAGGGAGGGGCAGGCCGAACCCCCTGGCCGCAGGGTGGGGGGGGGGGGGGTTGGGGAAAGGTTTCCTGTATTACATACATTGCTGTATATTTCTGTATATATTGTAAATATTGTATATTTTTGTACATATTCATTGCATTCCATATCTGCTTGTAAAATACAGCTTTCATCTGCTTCTCCGGCTGAGTTAGCTGTGGAATTCTTTTGTGTGTGGGGGGAACCTTCCTACTCCACCAGTCTCAATGTCCTTCTCAAATTGAGGGGCCCAGAATATTGCTTAATAAAAAGTCAAGAAAATTACCCTTATCACTGACTGTAATTATAACGCAAACAAAATCTAAAAGCCAAGTCTTCCAGGGGCCCAGTCATGTTCCCTGTTGAAGTGTATAGAGTAGCCCTCAGGCTTTAGTTTAGCTAAGGTTTGTTTCTAACAGGCATCCTCTATATGATTAAAAATTGGTCAGCATCTGAACACACACACACACAATTGAAAAGTAGCAGTAAAATGGGATAACCATTCTCCTAAAGCCATAGGAAACAGTTTCATGAGTTACCCAGAAACTGTGCCTCTTTGACTCATAACTGACTCCAGCTCATCCAAGAAAATCGTGGAAGGAGCATGGTACCGGGCAAGCTCAAATAACACCTGTTTAGAGACAAGAGCAAATGTGAGAGAAAAGATAAACTAATACAAAAGACATTAAGGGTCATTGCCACAGAAAATAAAGAACAACATCCACATTCCAAACTTCTAGCACAAAAAAGGACTATTTGCTGGGAAAAAGCTCTGGGTAGGCTGAGGTTCCCCAAATCTCCTCAAATTCTGAAAGGTTTGTAAAGGAGATATAAAGAACACAGCATTGTAATCCTGTCTTTATATGTAAACCTTTCTGGCTAAATCCTATCAGAATACCCTGTGAATAATAGGATAGAAGAAAATGATCCATCAGAGGATTCTGGGAACTCCTAAACTGTTATCAGAGATTAAATATCTGCCTTTTGTTGTTGCTCCATTTGTAGGTTGTTGGGGGTTGGGGTTTTAGGGTTTGGTGTTGTTTGTTTTTAAATAAGGATTTGAGAAAAGGATATTAAAAGTCAGCTGAGACATAATGAAAGAAAATGGTTGGAGTCTCTTGAATAGAGCAGATCTTTTGTTTTCCCCAGTGGACACACAAACTGCTTGAACAATCAAGATTTAAAAAGTGGAATACTAAGCTGACACAGACACAAAAAATCTAGGCCTGCCCTTTGAAGTTTCATCCAGGGTTTTTTGAGTGTTTTTTTGGGGGGGGGGATTTTTTGATTGTTTTATTTTGGGTTTTTTTCTGTAAACATGAAGAAACATACATTGCCCTTCTCTGGACATGTTCAAGTGTCTCAGTGTCCTTCTTAAATTGAGGAGCCCAGAAGTGGACACAGGATTCAAGGTGTGGCCTAACCAGTACTGAGTACAGGGCCGAATGACCTCTCTGCCCCTGCTGGCCACACTATTCCTGCTACAGGCCAGGATGCCATTGGCCTTCTTGGCCACCTGGGCACACTACTGGCTCATATTTAGGCAGCTGTCAATCAGCACCCCCAGGTCCCTTTCTGTTTGGCAGCTCCCCAACCACTCTGATCCCAGCCTGTAGCACTGCTTGGGGTTGTTGTGGCCAATATGCAGAACCTGGCAGTTAGATGTGTTCAGTCTCATGCCCTTGGACTCTGCCCATCTGTCCAGCCTGTCAAGGTCCCTCTGCAGAGCTCTCCTACCCTCTAACACATCAACTCCTGCCCCCAGCTTGGTGTCATCTGCAAATTTACTGATGATGGACTCAATGTCCTCATCCAGATCATCAATAAAGATGTTGAAGAGCATGGGGCCCAGCACTGATCCTTGGGGCACACCACTAGTGACAGGCTGCCAGCTGGCTGTGGCACCATTCACCACCACTCTCTAGGCTTTGACCTCCAGCCAGTTCCTAACCCAGCTCAGAGTGCTGCTGTCCAAGCCAGGGGCTGACAGCTTAGCCAGGAGTTTGCTGTGGGGGACAGTGTCAAAGGCCTTGCAGAGGTCCAGGCAGACTACATCCACAGCCTGCCCCACATCTACCAGGCAGTCACCTGGGCACTGAAGGAGATCAGGTTGGTCAGGCAGGACCTGCCCTTCCTAAATCCATGCTGGCTGGGCCTGATCCCTTGGCCATCCTGTAAGTGCTGTGTGATCGCACTCGAGATGACCCGTTCCATAATCTTGCCTGGCACTGAGGTCAGGCTGACAGGCCTATAATTCCCTGGCTCTTCCAACCGGCCCTTCTTGTGGATGGGCACCACGTTGGCAGCTTCCAGTCATCTGGGACCTCTCCAGTGAGCCAGGACTGGTGAAAAATGATGGAGAGTGGCTTGGCCAGCTCATCTGTCAGCTCTCTCAGCACCCTAGGATGGATCCCATCCTGTCCCATGGCCTTGTGGGGATTCAAGTGGCTCAGCAAGTCCCTAACTACTTCCTCGTGGATTTCAGGGGGATTATACTGCTCCCTGACCCCATCTACCAGTACATTTACCCATTTACTGTCAAACTAACTCTCTTAAAACAACATTACATCTGTGTTTGATTGTACAAGGGAATTCTTTGCCTATTCTGTGCCCTGAAAACTAAGAATAGTTGGGACACTGGGGATTTAAATGCATTTTGCAGGGAGCTGAGGAGCAAACCCTTGCAGAGAGGCAGTGAAGTGCTTTGAACATGTCACTAAACAAGCACTACTTTAGTCAGGAAATCCACTTGCCTGTCTCTTATTTAGGGAGTCAAAAACCCCTGCCTTCAGCATATCTGCTTCTTCTTACATTACAGAGCTAAGATTCCACAGCAAGGATTCACTGTGAGTCTTCTGCAGAAGTGATGTTACTCTCAAATTGAGAACAAGATATGGAAAGCATCACAAGTTTTTTTCCAAAAGAGGGAAGATAATAATAATAATAATAATAATAATAATACAATACACCAGGTTGGAAGAGACCTTCAAGATCATCGCGTCCAACCCATCAAACAATCCAACCCACCCAACAACTAGACCATACAGCCAAGCACCCCATCAAGTCTTCTCCTGAACACCTCCTGTGAAGGTGACTCCACCACCTCCACGGGTAGCCAATTCCAATGGGCAATCACTCTCTCCGTGTAGAACTTCTTCCTAACATCCAGCCTAAACCTGCCCTGGCGCAGCCTGAGACTGTGTCCTCTTGTTCTGGTACTGGATGCCTGGGAGAAGAGGCCAACCTCTGCCTGGCTACAACCTCCCTTCAGGTAGTTGTAGAGAGCAATAAGGTCACCCCTCAGTCTCCTCTTCTCCAGGCTAAGCAACCCCAGCTCCCTCAGCCTTTCCTCATAGGGCTTGTGTTCCAAACCCCTCACCAGCTTTGTTGCCCTTCTCTGGACACGTTCCAGCAAGTCAACATCCTTCCTAAACTGAGGGGCCCAGAACTGGACACAGTACTCAAGGTGCGGCCTAACCAGTGCAGTGTACAGGGGCACAATGACCTCCCTGCTCCTGCTGGCCACACTGTTCCTGATGCAAGCCAGGATGCCATTGGCCTTCTTGGCTGCCTGGGCACACTGCAGGCTCATGTTCAGCCTACAATCAACCAGTACCCCCAGGTCCCTCTCTGCCTGGCCACTCTCCAGCCACTCTGACCCCAGCCTGTAGCACTGCCTGGGGTTGTTGTGGCCAATGTGCAGAATCCGGCACTTGGATGTGTTAAATCTCATGCCGTTGGACTCTGCCCATCTGTCCAGCCTGTCGAGGTCCCTCTGCAAAGCCTCTCTGCCCTCCAGCAAATCAACTGCTGCCCCCAGCTTGGTGTCATCTGCAAATTTACTGATGATGGACTCAATGCCCTCATCCAGATCATCAATAAAGATGTTGAAGAGCATGGGGCCCAGTACTGATCCCTGGGGCACACCACTAGTGACAGGCCGCCAGCTGGATGTGGTGCCATTCACCATTACTCTCTGGGCTCGGCCCTCCAGCCAGTTCCTAACCCAAAAAGATGATGAGTATCAGGTGAACACTCACTTTCCAGTTCTGTGTTAAACTCCAGTTCTTTCAGTGAGAACACGCTGTGTGTTGAAGGGTGATGAATGAGACGATTATTCTTACCCGTACAAGTTTTTCTGAATCACCTCTCCATTTGCTGACAATGGTGGAGGCTGAAATGTTGAAAAAGGTGGTATTGCACTCTGTGGCAACAGCCTTAGCAAGCAAAGTTTTTCCAGTACCTATAACAACAGCATTGAAGAAATTCACCCTCTGAAGAAATGTAATGCAAGTACCTGCATAATTCCCCTCATCCTAAAACCAGTGAGATAAACCCAGTAAAACAGAACTCCCAGAAACATGCAATGGTTTGGGTTAGAATAGAATTAGCCAGGTTGGAAAAGATTTTGAGATCATCAAGCCCAACCTATCACCCAACACCATCTCATCAACTAAACCATGGCAACAAGTGCCTCATCCAGTCTGTTTTTATACACCTCCAGTGATGGTGACTCCACCACCTCCCTGGGCAGCACATTCCAATGGACAATCTCTCTTTCTCTTCTTCCTAACATCCAGCCTAAACCTCCCCTGGTGCAGCTTGAGACTGTGTCCTCTTGTTCTGGTGCTGGTTGCCTGAGAGAAGAGACCAACCCCCACCTGGCTACAGCCTCCCTTCAGGCAGTTGTAGACAGCAAGAAGGTCTTCCCTGAGCCTCCTCTACTCCAGGCTAAGCAACCCCAGCTCCCTCAGCCTCTCTTCACAGGGCTGTGCTCCAGACCCCTCCCCAGCTTTGTTGCCCTTCTCTGGACACCTTCCAGCAAGTCAACATCCTTCCTAAACTGAGGGGCCCAGAACTGGACACAGGACTCAAGGTGTGGCCTAACCAGTGCTGAGTACAGGTGTGACCGGTTTAGGCTGTGCCTTTAAGAAAGGGACAGTTGCTGGAACACTCTGGCTGAATGTTTTGGTGAAATAATTGAAAACAAAGATAAAGTCTAAATTAATTTCATTGGAAGATTGGTAGAATGCAACTTAAAGTTTTGGTTCTGTTTGAATTTCATTCAGTTCTGTCTGTTCCAGTCTGTCTGTCTGTTTTCAGCATCTCTGAGCAACAGCTGGACAGAGTTGACCTTGAATTAACAGAGCTAACAGATAAGACACTAATTCTTGCATATGCTTTGAGCTAACAGAATTTCCTCCTTAATAATTACCTGTTCTCTCTCTAACCCCTTTTTGGGAAAAAAGAGAGGTAGGGGGAGGGGGTATGGCTGGGGGAACCCTCCTGGCTGGAGGAGGGAGTTTTGTTCTGTATTACGTTCATTGCTGTATATTTCTGCATATACTGCAGCCCGGAAAGCCAATCAGATCCTGGGCTGCACCAGGAGAAGTGTGGCCAGCAGGTCAAGGGAGGTGATTCTCCCCCTCTACTCAGCCCTGGTGAGATCCCACCTGGAGTACTGCATCCAGTTCTGGAGCCCCTATTACAAGAGGGATCTGGAGGTGCTGGAAGTTGTCCAGAGAAGGGCCATGAGGATGATCAGAGGGCTGGAGCACCTCTCCTATGAGGACAGACTGAAGGAGTTGGGGCTGTTCAGTCTGGAGAAGAGAAGGCTCCGAGGTGACCTAGTTGTGGCCTTCCAGTATCTGAAGGGGGCCTACAAGAAGGCTGGGGAGGGACTTCTCAGGCTATGAGGTAGTGATAGGACTAGGGGGAATGGAATGAAGCTGGAGGTGGGGAGATTCAGGCTGGAGGTGAGGAGGAAGTTCTTCCCCATGAGAGTGGTGACGCCCTGGAATGGGTTGTCCAGGGAGGTGGTTGAGGCCCTGTCCCTGGAGGAGTTTAAGAGCAGGCTGGATGAGGCTCTGTCCAGCCTGATGTAGTGTGGGGTGTCCCTGCCCATGGCAGGGGGTTGGAACTAGATGATCCTTGTGGTTTCTTCCAACCCTGACTGATACTATGATACTATGATATTGTAAATGCTGTATATTGTGTATATAATCATCTGCATTTCATCCTGCTTGTAAATATAGCTTATTCATCCTCTTCTCCGACTGAGTTAGCCTTGGTTTCTTTGTGTGTGGGGGAGGACTGAACCTCTCACCACAACAGGTCAGAACCACTTCGCTGCTCCTGCTGGCCACACTGTTCCTGATGCAGGGTTGGAAGGGACCTTTGAAGTCATGTACTTCAACTACCTTGAAATGAGCAAGGACATCTTCAGCTAAGCAGGTAGCTTAGAACTCCATCCAATTTGATGGGAACTGTTGCCAGGGATGGGATATCTACCACCTCTCTGGGCAACCTGCGCCAGCATTTCATTCTAAAAAATGTTTGCCTTATATTCAGCCTGAAGGTCCCCTTTTTCAGTTTAAAACAATCATCCCTTCTGCTGTTGCAACAAGTCTGTCCCCATCTTTCTTATAGACCCCTTTAAGTGATGAAAGGCCAGAACAAGGTGTCCACAGGGCCTTCACTTCTTCAGCTGAACAATCCCAACTCTCTCAGCCTGTCCTCACAGGCCCTTCCAGGATTGTCTGGAGAATCTCAGGTAATACGGCACTGTAAATGCATTCCTCAGATCTGAAATACAACCTGCTGAAATAGTTAGAATAGAATAGAATAGAATAGAATAGAATAGAATAGAATAGAATAGAATAGAATAGAATTAACCAGGCTGGAAGAGACCTTTGAGATCATCAAGTCCAACCTATCACCCAACACCATCTATTTAACTAAACCATGGCACCAAGCACCCCATCAAGTCTCTTCCTAAACACCTCCAGTGATGGTGACTCCACCACCTCCCTGGGCAGCACATTCCAATGGCAAATCACTTCTTCTGTGAAGAACTTCTTCCTAACATCCAGCCTAAACCTCCCCTGGTGCAGCTTGTTACTGTGTCCTCTTGTTCTGGTGCTGCTTGCCTGGGAAAAGAGACCAACCCCCACCTGGCCACAATCTTAGGTGGCTTCTGTGGCAACTACAGCTAAACATTCACATGAATTTTACTGCAGTAACAGCCTTTGTGACCTCGCTCAGGTGGTACTTTTGCCCTCTGTCCCCTATCAGCCATACTCATGGTGGTAGTGTTTCAGCCAAAGTGGAGCAGAAGCAGCAATGACAGGTTGGTGCCATGGACAGTGGCATTGAGTGCACCCTCAGCAGGTTTCCTGATGACAAGCAGCTGTGTGGGGTAGCAGACACACTGGCAGGAAGGGATCCATCCAGAGGGACCTAGACAGGCTGGAGAGGTGAGCCCATGACAGCCTCATGAGGTTCAACAAGACCAAGTGCAAGGTCCTGCAGCTGGGTCAGGGCAATCCCAAGCACCAATATAGGCTGGGCAGGGACTGGCTTGCAAGCAGCCCTGAAGAAAAGGACCTGGGGGTGCTGCTGGAGGAGAAGCTCAACAGGAGCCAGCAGTGAGCAGTTCCAGCCCAGAAAGCCAATTCCATCCTGGGCTGCATCAAGAGAAGCAGAGCCAGTAGGTTGAGGGAGCTGATTCTCCCCCTCTACTCTGCTCTGGTGAGACCACACCTGGAATACTGTGTCCAGATCTGGAGCCTCTGTTCCAGGAAGGATCTGGAGGTGCTGGAAGGTGTCCAGAGAAGGGCCACAAGGATGAGCAGAGGGCTGGAACTGCTCTGCTATGAGGACAGACTGAAGGAGTTGGGGCTGTTCAGTCTGGAGAAGAGAAGGCTCCCAGGTGACCTCATTGTGGCCTTCCAGTATCTGAAGGGGGCTACAAGAAAGCTGAGGAGGGACTTTTTAGGCTGTCATGGAGGGATAGGAGCAGGGGGAATTGAGCAAAACTAGAAGTGGGTAGATTCAGATTGGATGTTAAGAAGAAGTTTCTCCCCATGAGGATGGTGAAACACTGGCACAGGTTGCCCAGGGAGGTGGTGGAAGCCTCATCCTTGGAGGTTTTTGCAGCCAGGCTGGATGTGGCTGTGAGCAACCTGCTGTAGTGTGAGGTGTCCCTGCCCACGGCAGGGGGTTTGGAACTGGATGATCCTTGAGGTCTCTTCCAACCGTAACAGTTCTATGATTCTACAATTCTGTGAAGCTGTGCTGACATGGAAAAGACCCAGCTAGCATAGCAGAGGGCAAAGCATCCACCCCATTTCCAAAACCAACTCCCAAATGCAGAAAGGAGGCAGGATATTTTCCTCAAGAAGGTGATTCTGTGCCAGACATTCACATTTTATTGGATCAGGTCAAGCCAATCTTGATTAATATGGTTCAAGCTGAGTAAAACCAGAGATATGTGTTCTTACCCCTCTGAATGGCTAGAGTTACGTACTGCCTCTGGAAGATTCACATGTAGAAAACAGTCAATGGTTGTGAGAAAAGCATGTGGACAGATTTGAGGAACAGATGTAATCATCCAACATTGTCTCCTTTTATTTCACGTTGTAGAACATGCTCTTTATTAATGCATGTCATCTAATTCATAGTATCATAGTATCAGAAGGGACCACAAGGATCATCTAGTTCCAACCCCCTGCCATGGGCAGGGACAACCCACACTAGATCAGGCTGGACAGAGCCTCATCCAGCCTGGGCTTAAACACCTCCAGGGACGGGGCCTCAACCACCTCCCTGGACAACCCATTCCAGGGCGTCACCACTCTCATGGGGAACAACTTCCTCCTCACCTCCAGCCTGAATCTCCCCACTTCCAGCTTCATTCCATTCCCCCTAGTCCTATCACTACCTCATAGCCTGAGAAGTCCCTCCCCAGCCTTCTTGTAGGCCCCCTTCAGATACTGGAAGGCCACAATAAGGTCACCTCGGAGCCTTCTCTTCTCCAGACTGAACAACCCCAACTCCTTCAGTCTGTCCTCATAGGAGAGGTGCTCCAGCCCTCTGCTCATCCTCGTGGCCCTTCTCTGGACAACTTCCAGCACCTCCAGATCCCTCTTGTAATAGGGGTTCCAGAACTGGATGCAGTACTCCAGGTGGGGGTCTCAGCAGAGCTGAGTAGAGGGGAAGAATCACCTCCCTTGACCTGCTGGCCACACTTCTCCTGGTGCAGCCCAGGATCTGACTGGCTTTCTGGGCCACAAGTGCACATTGAGAGCTCATGTTAATTACTATCAATGACTTATCCATGGGACAAGAAGAGAAGTAGTGATAAAAAAAATGTACCTGGTGGTCCATACAGCAATAATCCTTTCCAAGGAGACAGAACACCAGTAAACAGCTGTGGGTACTGCGTAAATAGAAAAGTAATTCAGGGATTAAAAATATATCACCTAAAACAAAATGCCATGGCTTCTAACCCCTGCCTTCAGTGTTCCTAACTCACTCAGAGAACCTAAGAAATGTGAAGAGAGGGGGATAAAACCCTCTGTGTACTGAGAAAAATACTGTGTTCACCATTTGAAATCTGTTTGGAGCAAATTCTTCAAAGGCAATCCTTTTGATACTCTTCTGTAAATACTTTTGCAATTAATAGCGGCCAGATCTAGCATCTCTTACATTGCCAAAGGTGCCAAAGAACAGGAGTCAACGCACAAATTTTAATACTAAAGGCCCATTTTCCTATAGGATAATATGTATGCTACTGTCAGATGACATAGCAACAAGAGTAACACTGATATGAACTGCCTACAAAAGCACAGAACTGGTGAGAACTCTAAAACTCCACCGTGATTACAAGGAAAAGCCTAACGAGCCCAGCAGTGCTTTGCTGAAAACTGTTTAGCACCTTACCCTGATAGGATAAACAACTGCTTCCTTCACCAGCCTTTTAGCTGCATCCAGTCCAATAATATCATCCCACTTCACATTTGGATTATGGAGGTAAATGTCCTGCAACATACATCATACCCTGTTAGTAGACCTTCCTCTCTGCATGAGGGTAATGCCCTCCAGCCAAGTAAAATAGACTCTGCTATAAAATAAGAGTAGTATTAAGTGACACATATCTTGTGCACTAGAGATATCCCAAGAGGAAAGCATACACAGCAATTATTTCTACAGCATAGTTATGTTGTTCCTTGCTTACCCTCATGCCCCTGGTTTCCCTGAAAACATGCACATGTAGATGGATATATAAATATATATACACACACATATCTATGGGGTTTATGGTCACCTATCATCAAATCACAGAATGGCTTGGGTTGGAAGGCACCTTAGAGGCCATCTACCACAACCCCCTCACCATGGGCAGACGTGTCTCTCAAATAGACTCAGCTGCTCAAGGCCTCATCCAGCCTGGCCTTGAACACCCCCAGGAAGGAGGCAGACACAACCTCCCTAGACAACCTATTCCAGAGTCTCATCACCCTCACTGGGTAACTTCTTCCTAAGATCCAGTCTATACCTAGTCTCCCTCAGCTTAAAACCATTCCCCCTTGTCCTATTGATGAAAAGTCTTATGAAACCCTTATGAGAAGTCTCTCTCCAGCCTTCCTGTATGAATCCGTCAGGAATTGGAAGACTATGCATGCTTTTAGTTACCAGCTAACACATGAAGAGCTGGCATGACATGAAGAACTTGTTCTAACCCTTATGTTTTATCACTGATGCTGGCAAGGACTGGATATTTTAAAAAGAAGTATAAGCAATAGAAGTGGCACATTGGTTAATGCTTATATTCACCAAAATCTGGAAGTAAAGGACTTTGATAATTAAAATTACAACACAGTCTTCAAGTTCAAGCACTCTTTTGACATTCATTCTTCAGTGAATTTCTCTTATCTCTTTTTTGAACATGCTTATTCTTTAGTAATGAGTTCCACAGTAGATTTGCAGATGACACCAAGCTGGGTGGCTGTGTTGATCTGCTAGAGGATAGGGAGGCTTTGCAGTGGACCTGGACAGGTTAGACCAATGGGCCAAGGCTAATTGTACAATGTTTAACAAGGCCAAGTGCGAGGTCCCCCACTTGGGTCACAACAGCCCCATGGCAAGCCACAGATTTGGGTGTGTGTGGTTGTCTGAGAGGACCTGGGGGTCCTAGTTGACTGTTGGTTAAATATGAGTCAGCAGTGTGCCCAGGTGGCCAAGAAAGCCAATGGCATCCTGACTTGTATTAGAAACAGAGTGGCCAGCAGGAACAGGGAGGTGCCCATCCCCCATACTCAGCACTGGTGAGGCCACACCTTGAGTATTGTCTTAATTTCTGGGCCACTCTTTACAAAGGACATTAAGGTTCTGGAGTGTGTTCAGAGAAGGGCAACAAGGCTCCTGAAGGGCCTAGAGCACATGGCCTATGAAGAGTATGTGAGGTTGTTCAGTCTGGAGAAGAGGAGGCTGAGGGGAGACCTTAGCACTCTATAACTACGTGAAGGGAGGTTGGAGCGAGGAGGGGGCAGCCTCTTCTCCTTGGTGTCAAGCGACAGGACTAGAGGACATGGTTACAAGTTGTGCCAGGGGAGATTCAGGCTGGGTACTAGGAAATACTTCACACAGAGGATTAAACGTTGGAGTGGTCTGCCCATGGCAGGGGTGGAGTTACCATCCCTGGAGGTGTTGAAGCAGCCTATGGACGTGGCATTTAGGGACATGGTTTAGTATTGACCTTTCAGTGCTGGGTTGAAGGTTGGCCTGGATGATCTTTGAGGTCTCTTCCAACTGGATGTTTTCTGTGATTCAGTGATCACGCACAATGTGAAAAGACCTGTTTGTTTTAAACTTAGTGCTCAGTAATTTTGTGGCTGCTCCTATTACCTCTCCTGTTACTTACATTATAAGTAACAGTGAAAAATTCTTATTTACTCCACACTATGCAATGTTTTATATGATGCAAGAAAAGCCCAGAGAAACTCTGTAACAGGAGGAAAATTTTCCTCTAAGCATCTATCAAAAGATAGTCGGTAATTAATCTATGCCCTGAAGAACTCACTAAATTAATTTCATTTAATTCATCAAACTTTCCACATCTATGAATCTTTCAATTTGCCTTGTAGTATTTTGCAGCTTTGCATTCCAAAGACTAATTGCTCTTCAGAAAATATCATATCTTCAATACAAATACTTGGGATAAATTCTGCACTCCAATAAAAAACGGGCAGTCCCTAGAGAATGAAGAAAAATTGTGTGCTCATATGGGAGGGAGAATCAGATTTAATACAATCAGAAAAAATATTTATATAGACTACACTTTCCCTTTCTATTAACAGCAAATTAAGATGAATCAGATTTGTGATACTAAGTAGAGACTTCCATAACTGTTTCCAAATTAAATTAGATTGGGTTGTGAAATAGATACCACATGCTATTTATTTTTATTGATTTACACAATGTTGATTACCATAGCAACTAGGAACATACCATAACGAAGGCTAAAGCATCCCTATTCTTTATTAGACTAGACTAGACTAGACTAGACTAGAATAGAATAGAATAGAATAGAATAGAATAGACCAGGATGGAAAAGACCTTTGAGATCATCAAGTCCAACCTATCACCCAACACCATCTGATCAACTAGCACCAAGTGCATCATCCAGTCTCCTCTTAAACACCTCCAGTGATGGTGACTCCACTACCTCCCTGGGCAGCACATTCCAATGGCCAATCTCTCTTTCTGGGAAGAACTTCTTCCTAACATCCAACCTAAACCTCCCCTGGCACAGCTTGAGACTGTGTCCTCTTGTTCTGGTGCTGGGTGCCTGGGAGAAGAGACCAACCCCCACTTGGTTACAACCTCTCTTCAGGTAGTTGTAGACAGCAATAAGGTCTGCCCTGAGGCTCCTCTTCTCCAGGCTAAGCAACCCCAGCTCCCTCAGCCTCTCCTTGCTAAAGTAGTAGCAAGAACAGCAAGGTTTATCATAAATTTAAAACCAGTCAGGAATTGAGTGAGAATTTTCTTACTTTAAAGCTAGAAACTTCTCAACTTTGATTCTACTAAACTGCACATGCAAAACTTGCAGACCAAGAATGTGGGCCATACACAGCTATAAAACACAGTCAGCCAGGGTCCCTCAGGCTTTTAAAATAGTTGATTTAAGTATGTGGGAGCAACAGCTGATACAATTTCTAATGCTTATGTATTAAAAAAAGAGTCACAGCACTATCAAATACTTGAACAACATGAAGCTTTTTGGACAAATACCTTGTGGGGCTTGGGAGATGATGCATGTAAAGCACTTATCTGCTTCATAGCCATCGATCCCCAGTAGCATGGGACCCTTTGACTAGACTGCACTTCAACCTCTGAGTACAATTAAATTGTGCTGGTGACATTGGGATTCCCTCCAGGTGTCAAAATGCCCATCCTGGAAGGATTATCAGTCTCCCTTGGGATGTCCTTGGATGCCCATGCAGCTCCTGTGCTGAGTGAGGGAAGGGCACAGCTTGCAGAGCCCTTTGTAATAGCATGTCAAGTGAAAAAAACAGGGAGCCCAAGTCATGCAGGCAATCTGAAGCAAGGCACAGGACCAGGATTCTAAACAATGCAAGAATATCAGTGTCTAATAATTTGAGCACATCTTCTCGGAGTCAGGAGGTCACTGTGGTACTGCAAGACTCACACTGAACACAGCTCAGTGTGTTGAACAGAAACTGCACCCACAGAGTTGAACCGAGGTTTTTCCTCACCATCTGACCACAGTCAAGCAATACATCAGATAATAGTTGGTATCAGCTAATATATTTAAATCCCTCTCTCCAGCAAAGTAGTGTACATTTTCTGTAGCAAGAAGAGCAAAGGGAAAAGCTATGCTGGTCTCATGGGTACAGCACGATTTGACTACATGTTCCCCATCAGAAAGAAATGGTCTTAATTACTTCCTCTCATTGTCTATCAGAAAGAAACACTCTAACATGTAAAGAAGTGTAACGACTTGTTGGGAGCTGCATGATAAGAGAAATTGCTTGCACGTTCAAGAAAAAGTTACTGTCGGTAACAGTAAAAAGAAACAAACAGTATTCTCAGGTGACAAAAAGAGATCTTTCTGCAGCTGATCTTACTCTGCTTACAACCATTGCAAGCTCTTTCATCTCACCAGTCATGCCAATAAAAGCACTAAGGGGTTTCAACAATCGTTCCTAAAAAAAGAAAAACATAAGTCCTTGTCAGACTTCAGTTATTTTTAAACAGACAAACTATGACATAGTTTCAAAAATGCAGATACAAATCATAATATTATCAACTTTGAAAGCTGTAAAAATATGGGTAATAACAAAGATTTTTATGTAAGCTATACTGGCAATAACTAATATTTTCATTTTACATCATGCAATCCTTAATTAACATTAAACCGAACAGCTCTCCCGTCGCACATGTACTCCTATGCAGAGTAAGAGAAGTGAAAAATGTAACTACGGGCCACTGCGTTGTCACATTGAGACACTGGGTGTCTCCAAGTGCAGGAGGTGTCAGTAAGACTGGCACCATATCAGCTAGATGCATTGTGAGAAACTGCCTCAGAAGTTCTGTGTCTTTCTGCAATCTCTTTCTTTTTGGTAAATCACAAGGTAGTATTTGTGTATGTTACCCACTTTCATGTTCAAAGAGTAAACAACTGTCAACAAATTAGACTGCTATCAAGTGCTAACTGTCCACTCAATGAGGAAATTCACATCTCAGAAATCTAAGTGCTTTCTTAGCACTTGGGAACAAAGACAACATTGTTGCCGTACTTTGCTCTGATCCTGATTATGTAAAACTTATATTCATATTCATTGGGTGGAAGTGCCAACAGAAATACTTACAGCTGGATCTGGATCGCAATTAAGGCTGTTCAAAGCTATTCTGTTTGATGATACTTTGACAGCATCCTGAATCATCCCATAGAAATCAATTACTTGGCCCTAAAAGAATTTTAAAAAAATAAAGTTTTGATGGGCTTTAGCTGTTAAAACTGCAGTGGACCAAACGATGCTTCCCACTTACAGCAATTAGTTTCCCTACTGCACAAGCAGTCCTAAATAATGGCAAACCTGACCACAGAACCTGTGGTAGCAATGGGGAAAGAACAAACACCTCCTCAGTCATTGCAAAAATGGAACTGCAAGGCCTCTTATCATCTCATTCAGGAATTTGAAAATCAGCTTCAATTTGAGCTATTACCACTGGATTTTAAAACAAGAAAAATTTCCCTACTTGATGGTGCTCGAAACACTGTTTAATGCAAGCAGAGCTTCCAATGCAGTGAATTCCTGCTGATGGGATTAAAAGTAACTAGTGTCTTTACAAAGGAAGAATTGTCTGAAGGGGGGCTGGAAGAAGAAGGGAGGGGAACCAGACAGTTTCCCGTATCTATATGTGTAAACAATGAAGCAGCAGCTGCAAAAGACCTTTATCATAAATTCAAGGTAAATCAGCGGGAGTCTGTCAGAGGATGAAAAGACACTGTACACAGCCTAAACTCTTGAACTTTCTGACCAGTGTGCAGGCTTAACAGACTTCTAAATATTAACTTCTCCACCCAAAGTCGTGAAGAACCTAATTTAAATGAACATACCATGTATGTAGTAAGGGGGGGGTTGCATGTGAAGGGGGTCATGCAGTAGGTGTTTTGGGAAAGACTGTAAACCCTGAGTACCTAGCAGCCTACAGGGAAAAGGAGAGGGAAATTTGAGGCCGGGGTAAAAGGGAGCTGTGGCTCCCAGCAATTTGAGATACCACCAGGAACTGTCCTGTGGACTCTCCCTTTATTCAAATAAAGCCTTACTAAACACCTCTGTCTCTGTCTCTGTTGTGAACAGGAACGTCTAAGTTCCTTACACTGCCAAAAATAATAAACTGACCCTTTACCTATTTATAAAGGAAAATTTTACATAAAGATAGACACAAAAAGCTTGCATTTGATAGTTGTGAATAACTTCCGTGTGCTCTTTTCTGCATTCACATTTCTATCATAAATTGCAAGTTTCCACCAACCCTTCTTGGGTGAGTGCTGTCACCTCCAGATTTGTTGAGTGCTGAAATGCTTAAACCAAAGTCGGATTGCTCCAGAGCAGTTGCATTTTCATTATTCTAAAGAAAAGGGAAAAAAAAACCCTATTTTAAAACAGATATGTAGCCAAGTAGATTCGTTGCAGTTCACCTATTATAGGCATCATTCCGTCTCTTCATATATATCCAGGTGAGCTGTATCATTACATGGAAGTTGCAGCAGTAATCCATTATTTGTCAGAGAAGCACCACTGTACATTTAATTAGACTTTATCTGATTGCAGACAGCGGCAGTTAAAGCTCTAGAGCTCTAGAGCATTCAAGTTATGTCATGTATTATCATATTTCATTTTAAATTGTAGAAACCTGCATAGGACATAGCTATGAAAAGAAACGTGTACTGAAGAGTAGAAACAACAAGCAAGCATAAGGCACAGTATGTCAGCTCAGAAATGAGTTGTAATTTTAGGATTATGAGTTACTTTGACATTCCCTTCACAGCAGTCACTTGCTGTAGTTTACAAAAGCTAAGCTTTTTAAAGAGTGAGAGAATTGGTGTGAGATGAGATCCACCCTATGCAGGAAAATGGCCAAGGACTTGAGAAAAAAAAATAAAATAAGAAAAGTCTCTCTTCACAGTTCCTCAAAAGCTCCAACACACAGGGTGCCTGCCCACCCACCTGCTGTTCCTGCTCCCTTCTCTGTAAGGGATAGTAATGAAGTAGTTTTCACAGCAATCTTACCAAAATAAGACTCACAATACTGAAAATTGCAGAGCCAGATTACTCTCCTTATCTCAAACATCTTACATGCTGTGAAGATTCTTACTATTCTATGACTAGGGGGAATGGAATGAAGCTGGAGAGATTCAGGCTGGACATGAGGAGGAAGCTCTTCACCACGAGAGTGGTGAAGCCCTGGAATGGGTTGTCCAGGGAGGTGGTTGAGGCCCCGTCCCTGGAGGTGTTTAAGAGCAGGCTGGATGAGGCTCTGTCCAGCCTGATCTAGTGTAGGGTGTCCCTGCCCATGGTAGGAGGGTTGGAACTAGATGATCCTTGTGGTCCCTTCCAACCCTGACTGATACTGATACTATGAACTGACACCAGACTTCCAGCTTGGATTATTTGTCTGGCTTTTTGGCATTGAAAGATCAATCTGCTAGTGTTAAGAGGAAAACTCCAGTCACTTTCAGTACAGGCTGGATTATAAGACACCTTTTCCTGGAATTTTTGCCTATGACTTGCTCCTCAACTCGCAGCCAGAAAGCATATTGTCTTAAATCTATAATCCTTGAATTACACAATTAGTAAAACCCATTAGTTGCACAATTGTTGTGTAGCTCACATCCCTTTGCTGGCTATAGCCTTTCAAAACAAAATCACATTAATTCCAACTGTAATGCTGTCACAATAAAACATGTTTAGACCTGTTTGGGCCTCTCCTTAGTGGACGATTTAAATTCATTTGCACTCCCAGGTGATGTTTTTGACAATGGTTGTTCCACTGTCTGATGATGTTTGAGCCTTGGGAGATTCTGAGAAGAGCTTGATGCCCTAGAATAAAAACCCAAAAGTCTTGAAAGGTTTTATCAACTTCCTTCTATAAAATACTAAAAGATTAAAAAGTAGCATTTTCAAATAAAGCAGTTTGGGGTTAACTTTGCTCCCACTGATGTTAAGGCATAAGTTTCAACCACAGCAAAGTTCAGTGCTTATTGCTTTCAAAAGCACCACTCTATCTTATCCACTCTGTAGAAACTTTGTAAATTGTCTGCATCTCCAGTTGGGAAACAAGTTTTTATTTTACTCTAAAAGATACAGAAAATTGCGTCACACAGTCAGCAACATGACTGAAGGCTTTAGTATTCCTGTAGTATCACAACGTTATTTTACTCTTGCTTCATATTGCTTTTATAGGAAAATTTTCTGCACAGAAAAAAATGCACACATTTCTCTTACCTTCTTGGTCTTCCTCCATTTCTTAGCTGTTGCTTCTTTTCCACTGGTGCAAAATAAATATTAAATGGAAAATGAAGAAGGAGATTAAAAAAGGCAACTTTAGTTGTTTTGGTTTTGGTTTTGTTTTTTTGCTTGTGGATTGTTAAATTTCAGGCTAACTCTGTCTTTGGTTCCTTTGCTTACTTTTTAAAAACCAATTTCATTTTCACATTAAAACAGTACCAGAAATTAGACCAAACTGGAGGGAAGAGAGGCTTTGCAGAGGGACCTCGACAGACTGGATAGATGGGCAGAGTCCAAGGCCATGAAATTGTACACATCCAAGTGCCGGGTTCTGCACATTGGCCACAGCAACCCCATGCAGTGCTACAGGCTGGGGTCAGAGTGGCTGGAGAGCGGCCAGGCAGAGAGGGACCTGGGGGTGCTGGTTGATGGGAGGCGGAACATGAGCCTGCAGTGTGCCCAGGCAGCCAAGAGGGCCAACCGCATCCTGGCCTGCATTAGGAATAGTATGGCCAGCAGGAGCAGGGAGGTCATTCTGCCCCTGTACTCTGCATTGGTTAGGCCACACCTTGAGTACTGTGTCCAGTTCTGGGCCCCTCAGTTTAAGAAGGACATCGAGACATTTGAACGTGTCCAGAGAAGGGCAACAAGGCTGGTGAGAGGCCTTGAGCACAAGCCCTGTGAGGAGAGGCTGAGGGAGCTGGGGCTGTTTAGCCTGGAGAAGAGGAGGCTCAGGGGTGACCTCATTGCTCTCTACAACTACCTGAAAGGGGGTTGGCCTCTTCTCCCTGGCAGCCAGCACCAGAACAAGGGTGCTGCCTGGGGAGGTGGTGGAGTCACCGTCCCTGGAGGCGTTCAAGAGGGGACTGGATGTGGCACTTGGTGCCATGGTCTAGTCGTGAGGTTTGTCGTTACAGGTTGGACTTGATGATCTTCGAGGTCTCTTCCAACCTTGGTAATACTATACTATACTAAACCAATTTAATGTATCATATAAAATGATTATTTCATGCTATTCATCTCTTCCTTGCTGAAATGGGAAGTAAGAATTTATCTCACTCTCCTTAATAGCAATTTTATCACATGTGACATATCAAGACCACCAATCCCTTTGTTTTTTGTCCTGCAAGACTGCTTGTCTTTGTAGGAACACCAATCAATAGGTTCTACCTGTACATCTTTTGCATGCAGATAATGCTTGCTTCCAGCTATTACTGATCTTCCACATCACTGTGAGTGTACTGATGACCAGTAGCTTTAGTATCTTTCTAAACAATTTAACCTATACTAGTAATTTTATAATATTTATATGACGCTTCATTTACCTGTGATTTCAAAGTTCCTGTCAGCCATTTGTAACAATGATGACTGCTCAGAGATGTTCCCTGGCCAATTATCCTCTTTTCTAATGGATGTGTTTTTCTTACAGGACAAATAGGTAGAGATGTTGGTGTTTCCTGCACCCTCCATCCTCTTCATAACTGACTCATATACAGTTGTTCTTACAGCTTTTGTAAGTTACATTTTGTCCTCAAGCACAAAACCATTCAGGCCCTTAGGGTCATAACAAAACATTCATGTTCTGATTTGCCTCGTGATGCATCATTCATTCATACCCCAGACATAAAGTGCTTTAGAGCAAATAAACCTATTACTTGTTTGACACATTACCTTTAATATATGCAAATATGAAAACAAATGCTGAATGAGACTAGTAGCTTTTAAGCACCTGGTTTAATTTAAGTGAGTTATTTTAATTGTAAAATTAAATCCAAAATGGAGCAACCTTACTATTCTGTCCCCAGGAAAAGAGAACACATCTATGCCACAGCATTTTGGGCTTACATGGTATTTTCCATTATCAAACCAGTTTTTGAAAGTCAGAATAATATCACCTTGTTCCTTTTAAAAGAGAGAGAAGAGCAGAAGGGCTCAAAGCTCCAGAACTGAGATTCTGATGTCCTATGCGCTAAATCTATTGCCCTGAAAGTGTAAGAGAGTTCTAATTGCTGACATACAGGAGAAGGGTGGCAAATATATCAGGCAAACTTTAGGCTTTGAGAAACAGAAGCTTTCTTGTTGAATACAGCCACATACCAGTGTCCAGGACCTTTTTGGTAATTTTAGGATACTTTTGAAATTTTACAAAGTAATAGCTTTCATATTCCATCAAAATTGTTTCAAGATCAATGTTGTCACAAACTTCAAAGCCACGTAAGCTTAATTTTGTCTCTTGTTCCAAAGCATTTGCAGCATCAACATACCTGGTTCAAAAAAAACCCAAAGATCAGAAAAGTGAGAGTTACTAGCTGGTTCTGAATTTTGACAGAAAAAGCAAACAATATTAGTAAGCACTTGATATTTTTAACCCATCCACAACTCTACTATAAAAGCATGAATTCTATTTAAAACCCCTTTGCTGTTTGCTCTGAAGTGTTTTTAGATTATATAGGATATTTGTTGTTGTTGTTGTTCCAGAAACTAAAACAACTCCCTTCCAACCCTGACTGATACTATGATACTATACTTCTCAAGTTATCAGGTAGTGATAGGACTAGGGGGAATGGAATGAAGCTGGAGGTGGGGAGATTCAGGCTGGACATGAGGAGGAAGCTCTTCACCACGAGAGTGGTGAATCCCTGGAATGGGTTGTCCAGGGAGGTGGTTGAGGCCCTGTCCCTGGAGGTGTTTAAGAGCAGGCTGGATGAGGCTGTGGCCAGCCTGATCTAGTGGGGGTGTCCCTGCCCATGGCAGGGGTTGGATCTAAATGATCCTTGTGGTCCCTTCCAACCCTGACTGATACTATGACTCTATGAATTCAGCAAAGTAAACTGCCAAGACGGACAATAGTAGTTTACTTCTTCCATCAAACCATAGAGCCATGCTGTCCATCCCCCGAGAGGACAAAAGGACACTTTATGGGAGGGCAGACACACACAAACCCACAAATGCAGAGCACTGTTACTCAAAAAACATACCCTTCCTCCGTTAAATAATGCAAAATTAGAATGAGAAGATTTTTTCGACGTGCTTCTGTTCGTATCTCCTCCTGTGAATTAAGACAAAACTCTGGATCAAATGTAATATTCTCTTCATTGCTGTAAACAGCATCTAAATGTAGCCCATGGAAACAAACAAATTAAGGCAACAGCACATAAGAACAGTGAAACAAGTCGCTGTTAATAAACAGAAGGAAAGTGGTGTTAAGTGTAATTTTTCTTATGCATTATCAGGGCTACTGGGTGGGGAGAATCCTTTTCCTACAGAAGAGAAAATTATTCTGAGGTTGAAAAAATCATTTACTTCCCTTACTATGGTTATGAATCTCCAACACATTCAAGCTGATGAGAATTTCAGTGTACATGTGTCTTGTAGACCTCATGGACAGTATCTGCAAGGGAATCATGTCTGTTGCGTCCCTCCCTCTAGAAACTAAAAACTGAGTGCTTGGAGGCAGGGGGATGGAGAAAAGGTCTGGACCTGCATAACTACACTACAAGGACCAGCTATGTATTATTGGCATCTCCCAATTTGTGGACCCTAATCTATAAACACAAGTGAAACACAGAGTAGTTTAAGAATTAGTAGTTTGGGATAACAACAGTCTTGTCCAACTTTAACACAGGAGTGACCACAGGTCCTGACATGCAGATTTCAATATGGAGTCACACAGATTGGAGAAGTCAAAGCCATTCACAAATGGTTCAGTGATCGCAACACGGCAGTGTAAAACATACACGTCATCTTTCAGTGGCCAGCAGGTCAAGGGAGGTGATTCTCCCCCTCTACTCAGCCCTGCTGAGACCCCACCTGGAGTACTGCGTCCAGTTCTGGAGCCCCTATGACAAGAGGGATCTGGAGGTGCTGGAAGGTGTCCAGAGAAGGGCCACGAGGATGATCAGAGGGCTGAAGCACCTCTCCTATGAGGACAGACTGAAGGAGTTGGGGCTGTTCAGTCTGGAGAAGAGAAGGTTCGAGGTGATCTCATGGTGGCCTTCCAGTATCTGAAGAGGGCCTACAAGAAGGCTGGGGAGGGACTTCTCAGGGTATCAGGTAGTGATAGGACTAGAGGGAATGGAATGAAGCTGGAGGTGGGGAGATTCAGGCTGGACATGAGGAAGAAGTTGTTCCCCATGAGAGTGGTGAATCCCTGGAATGGGTTGTCCAGGGAGGTGGTTGAGGCCCTGTCCCTGGAGGTGTTTAAGCCCAGGCTGGATGAGTCTCTGGCCAGCCTGATCTAGTGGGGGGTGTCCCTGCCCATGTCAGGGGGCTGGAACTAGATGATCTTTGTGGTCCCTTCCAACCCTAACTGATACTATGATACTATGACACTACATCAGGGGGTGGGAGAGGCATAAAGTGCAATATCAAGTAGAGCAGAAGAGGCAGTGGAAACTGGAATCTTCTAAGATACTGGAATAAAGCCTGACTCTGATGAAACATGAGATATATGCTGAGTGTCTGCGTAGAAATCCTGAGATTTCAGAGTCACTTTAGAAATCAGCATATTGACTTTGGTGTGTGGGAAAAGGTTGTTTTCGGATAGCTTTGGAAGGCTATAGGGAAGATTTGTCTTTGCTTGAATTAGACAAAGCTATGTTTTGTCTTTGACGCTGAGGGTAATGTAAACACCTTGTAACCAAAGGGGAGAAACTGGGCAGAATTTGGTTGTTTGCTGTGTTGTTTTGACCTATTGTATGCCTTAATTAGATGCATGCCAGTAGAAAATGACCAGTTGAGATGTGACACACGTACCTTCTGATAGACTATATAACTTTGTTGTATAACATAATAAAGGTCTTCACCTGCTTACATCTTGTCCTGAAAGCATTGCACGAGGCAAATATAACACTAATATAAAATCTATATTATTACATTGGTCTGCCTCATTGGGATCTGAAGCTGGGACCATAGAAAAAGGAGGTATGGCTAAAGCCACATTTAGGTAAATGAGTTATTTCCTTTCCTTTTTAGGATGCTGGCATTCTGCATTGGGAATTGGACTCAATGACCCTTATGGGTCCCTTCCAATTTGAGATATTTGAAGATTCTATGATTCTGTGACTAATTATGAGGAACCCAGTGTGAGCATGAGAGGGCAGTACTTAATCAGTGGATGGGGAAAGAGCAGCTGTGCCTGTCGCTTGCACAACACACATGTATTCATGATCACACTGCACCACAATGCACACACAGACTCCCACTTCCATCCCCTGTTTCTTCTGTGCCAGTTGAACACTGCCTACATCCATCCTCAAGAAAATCCCTATCACAAATGTTTTGACCCTGCAGGTGAGAAACACGAATCTTTGACTTTTCATACTGGAAACACAGCACCAGCGCCTGTAGCAATAACTGCAGATGCTCTCTGCTAGGGCCTGGCATACAAACAAGGCAAAGAATTACTACTGACCAGGGCTAATGTTTTATACTCCACAAGATGCCTAACAGGAATATCCATGCAGAAAGACAATTATCTTATCCGTCTTGGTCTCTTGGAAGGAAGCATCATTATAGCAAACTGCAGAGACTGGAGAATAATTTTTTTCCTAAGCAAAGGTCTTTTTGAGGGATGCAATGTACTGCAAAACCAATTTACCTCTGTAGCATGACTTTTCTTTGTCAGATTAGATCTCTCTGCTCCTTCTGGATATCATACAGCATTCTGATGCTAATTTAGAATCATAGGATCATTTAGGTTGGAAAGACCTTTAAGATCAAGTCCAACCATTAAGATCAAGTCCAACTTTTAACCCAGCACAGCCAAGTTCACTATTAAACTATGTCCTTCGGCATTACATCTATGTCTTTTAAATACCTCCGAGGATGCTGACTCCATCACTAACCTAGGCAGCCTCTTCCAATTCTTAACAACCCTTTAAGTAAAGAAAATTTTCCCTAATGTCCAATCTAAACCTCCCCCTGGAACAACTTGAGGCTGTTTCTTCTTGCCATATTGCATGTTACTTTGGAGACCAACACCCACCTTGCCACAACTTCCTTTCAGGTAGCTGTAGAGTGATAAGGCCTTTCCTCAACAGCCTTGTCTCCAAGCTAATACCCTTCCATGTGCTTGCCAACCTGTAAAATGTATCGGGCAGAGCAGGAGAAAGGTCTCCCAGGTAGGAGATACTCTCTGTTATGTTTGCTTCAGACGTGGGGCCATCTAGTGACACAACAAGGAAAGGGATGGGATTTGTTTTTAAGGTTTCCTGCAGGGTGAAAATGTATTTGTATTTCACATATCGGTAGAAAGATTGGTAAAATCTTTGTTTTGTGTTTCTAGAGAGAAGAATCAAACTGGCTAGGGAAAAGGAAAGAAATCACACCTCGTTTCTAGCCTTCACTACTGCTAAGAGATACTAGTGGTTTGGCTTAGCTAAGTTTTAAATAGAAGGAATCACTTGGAGATACAATGTTGTATGACTCAACACGCTGTTTGTTCAGTTTTACACACCCTAAGTAGCTGGATTCACTGAAGTTGTAAATTTGTACTAGGATTTATCGAACATGGACATACTTAGTCAAAAAAGGGCCTCAAGAACCAGTATAAAAGAGAAGAGAAGGAAGCTTCAGGGCTTCAGCCATCAACAGAGGTTGCAACTAGCCAAAATAATGGCTTGTCTGCAGGCAGTGGAGGAACATAGTAAGGAATCAGAAAGTGACAGAGCACCTCAGACCAGAATCATTGTCGGACCAAAGGGCACAAGAAGGGTAGATGCTTGATCTGTAAGGATATAATTTCTCAGGGAATTCTTTGTTCCAGGTCCCTCTCTGGAGTCACCCAGCTTGAGCTGAACATACTGCTGCACCATTCTACTAAATTATTGATTTTTCTGAGATTCTGTGACTGACACTCTGATGCAGGAAACCAACAGTTCAGACTGTACCTCTTTAACAGCACCTTGGACAACCTCTTGATATGGTTATGCAGCCACACTGCTTCTGAGTTCATTAAAGTGCTATAATTTCACTTGCTTTTCAGTGGTGGTACAAAGATGAATTTTCAATTCTCAGGGAGAAATGGTGCTCTTGGATGAAGTAGGTTGGTTCGTGAGTCGTGCTGCAGCAAGAAATTAATCAGTTCTGAAAACTGTTCTGAGCAAAGAAAAAAATACTAGCACCCTGGGATTGAAAGGATTTTTTCCTTCTTAGTGTTTTGAGGTGTTTGGAAAACAGATTTTGAATTGTAAACCTTTCACCTGTTCTACTGGAGTATCGGAATTTTCTGAAACAGGCTTGAAGGTGCAAGAAGAAAGCCGCTGACAGTCCCACTTGCACACTCCTCTAAGTGTAACTGCTCCTGCTGCCTTATGCTGAGAAATTTTTGTGTCTGCCACATATCAAAATGCAAGATCACAGCTACCTCTAAATATTTAAACACAGTATGAGAACACAGCAGTTGCCATGGAAGACAAACACATCAAGTGTTTCATGTTTGAATATTTACAGTAATAGTCCGATGAGAGAATTGAATCTGTCTGATGAACAGACAGGGCTCACAATTCATGCTTTTGGCACTTGAGCATTTGTGTTTGGTGTGTCTTCTGCTGCTGTTCATCCTACCAGGTTACTTTGGGGCTGTTCAGTCTGGAGAAGAGAAGGCTCCCAGGTGACCTCATGGTGGCCTTCCAGTATCTGAAGGGGGCCTACAAGAAGGCTGGGGAGGGACTTCTTAGGATATCAAGTAGTGATAGGACTAGGTGGGGAGATAGGAGGTGGGGAGATTCAGACTGGACGTGAGGAAGAAGTTCTTCAACGTGAGAGTAGTGAAGCCCTGGAATGGGCTGTCCAGGGAGGTGGTTGAGGCCCCATCCCTAGAGGTGTTTAAGAGCAGGCTGGATGAGGCTCTGTCCAGCCTGATGTAGTGTGGGGTGTCCCTGCCCATGTCAGGGGGTTGGAACTAGATGATCCTTGTGGTCCCTTCCAACCCTGACTGATTCTATGATTCTACTTCAGTCCCTACAAACATGCCAGTGTAAATAGAGAACAGGGATGGAGAACAGGGATGGGCAGTATCTCAAACATTCTGTACGAGCTACTTGCTTCAACTTGAACATAGAAATGTATACCATTGACCAAGCAGAAGCAGAAGTGAACATTTACATCAAGAATGAGCCCCATCGAAATATCAGAAGGCAGTTAAGACTGGGAGATTAATTCTGTCTCTATCTTGAGTTAATATGAATGCGGAAAGCAATGGTTAATTTGAGAATTCAGACACCTGTCCAACAAAAATTAACTCAGTCATGAATCAGTTCATCAACTGACATAGACTTGCACTAGATTAGACCTGAAAAACAGCAGAGATAAAAATTACTTATTCCAATTCTGTCAGCTTTCTGCAAAACAAAAATTAAGAACCTTTCTGCATGTAACTGTTACCAAATCACAAACCTTGTGAGTCAGTGGCGAGCATACCATTCCCTTCTTGAGCAACCCCACATCTCCCTGCTTTTCACCACTTATTCTACCACGTACCCTTTGAAGAGGTCAGTGAAGCTCTGCATGTGTCAGTGCCACCAGCAGTGTTATCTGATCACTTAGAAAGGTCTCTGCCCACACTAGTCTCCTTTCTTGAACTGCAGTTTATTCTCTAGGGGCTAATTTTTTTGGAGGTGCTCAGGAGGAGACTTGATGGGGTGCTTGGTGCCATGATCTAGTTGTTTAGGTGGGTTGGATTGGTTGATAGGTTGGACGCGATGATCTTGAAGGTCTCTTCCAACCTGGTTCATTGTATTGTATTATATTGTATAATTCTCATTGCAAGTGTGTCCACAGTACAGACAAATACTGACACTGTCCAGGACTTCTGCTGTGCTTAGAGAGGAAATGGAAAATCTCAGATGGCATGAAAAAAGAGGAGCACTTACAAGTGCAAAGTTACTTAAAATTCAGTTTAACTTTATAGCAGTTTAGCCTTCCTGTTTAATTAGTATTTAGAATTGCATGTTGTTTATAGCCACTGGAATTTCAATAGATGCTTAAGTGTTTAAAGTTTAATAAGCTTCCACTCTTAAAAGAACAAAAAATGCAAGTAATTAAAATTTCAATTACTAAAGGGGATTTTGAGGCCCACGCAATTAATAAAAGCTCAAGGCACTTAAGCATGATCTTGTTTTAAAAAACAAAATAGTAGAGCAGGTAACTAATTAGCTCCAACACTTATAGTGCATTTTATTTATTTCTAGCAAAACAAGAGGGGTACACATTCCTTTCTTTGAGCTGTTTAAAATTAAACACTATTAGAGACACTAATTTTTAAATACAGTCATTTCCATACCTTTTACCAAAATGCATTCACATTATAAATCAACCTAGTCTCTTGTGTAAATCCATCAAATTAATGGATTTACTGAAACATTAATTTAACCCTAGCATGTTTCATTATCATTTGATGCTATATTTCTTCATGGATATATTCAATTAAATGAAGAAAAAAGTTATGAGAGTAAGTCACAGTCCGGGAAGCCTGGAAATAATAACTATGCTACTCTAATGTTGTGTCTTTGTACCTCTAACTGAGGCAGTCAGGAAGATGAGTCCAGAGAGAGCTGTCATTACCAATTCAGACAAGATGCAAGTGGTTAGATCCGTAATCCCACAGGGAAAGACCTTAACATAATGTATGTGTGGTGACTTCACCTTCTGCGGGTTCTCAGGAGAGCTGCCAAGTATGGGGTGCCTCAAGAGCAAGCTGATACCATGTCCCAGGGAGAGGAGTTGAGGCATAATAGACTTACACAGTTTTCCTTCTCCTTCCATCACCCAGGTGGCCAAGAAGGCCAAGGGCATCCTGGTCTGTATCAGGAACAGTGTGGACAGCAGGAGCAGGGAGGTCATTCTGCCCTGCACTCAGCAGTGATTAGGCCCCACCTTGAGTCCTGTGTCCAGTTCTGGGCCTCTCAGTTTAGGAAAGATGTTGAGTTGCTGGAAGGTGTCCAGAGAAGGGCAACAAAGCTGGGGGGAGGGCTGGGTCTGGAGCACAGGCCTGTGAGGAGAAGCTGAGGGAGCTGGGGTTGCTTAGCCTGGAGAAGAGGAGGCTTAGGGGAGACCTTGCTCTCCACAACTATCTGAAGGGAGGTTGAAGCCAGGTGGGGGTTGGTCTCTTCTCCCAGGCAACCAGCACCAGAACAAGAGGACACAATCTCAAGCTGCACCAGGGGAGGTTTAGGCTGGATGTTAGGAAAAAGTTCTTCCCAGAAAGAGAGATTGGCCACTGGAATGGGCTGCCCAGGGAGGTGGTGGAGTCACCATCACTGGAGGTGTATAGGAAGAGACTGGATGAGGCACTTGGTTGATTAGATGGTGTTGGGTGATAGATTGGACTCGATGATGTTGAAGGTCTTTTCCAACCTGGCTTATTCTATTCTATTCTATTCTATTCTATTCTATTCTATTCTATTCTATTCTATTCTATTCTATTCTATTCTATTCTATTCACCTTGGATCCTCACAGTGTTCTCTCTTATGGTTTGTACCAGAACAGAAGCAATTCTCTGTTCAGTGATTTTATTTTTCAGTTCAGCCTCTTCTAAGTAACTGCACTTTCTGAAGTTAATGGCATATATTTGCAGACACTGTCTGCTTCTAGCAGCGATAACACTCAGTGCTTATAGTTACTACGAAGGATTGGTGTGCAGAAAGGTTCTTGCTTTTACTTGCTCCTGCAGAGACCAAGGTCACTGCTAAATCTTGTGTACCATGTTGGGAGTCCAGTAAGTGAAAGGGTCCTAAGTATAAATGTTGCATTTGCAGCAAGGAGCAGACAGGGCAGGTGGCCTGAACTTGACCAGCAAAATATCCCATTCCATGTACCTCACACTCAGTATGAAGCTGGGGGATCATGACGGTCCAGTTCTCAGCTTCAATAGCTGGCATCCAAGGCCTCTGTCTGCTCTGCCTTCATTTCAACCCGTGTGTTCCAGTTCCTGTCTGTCCCCAAGTTCAGACTGGACTCAGGGTTGAGTTCAATATTGATTGTGTACATATTTAGTTATTTTCTCATTAATAATATTTTATTTTATTTTTATGGTTAGTGTTTCATTCTCTTTCACATTCTCATACTGTTTCAAACCCTTTCACATTTTTCCCCTGCCCACAAATTTCTCTCCGTTATTGTCTTTTCCTTTTGAGAATGGAGGGGGTTAATAGAGAACATCTGTTGTTTATTTAGTGGCCAGCCCAGCCCTAACCCTTGATGGCAGGCTCTATTTGCAGCCTTGCCAGGCTTTTCAGAAGGCTGATGTTCAATTATAGTTTGGCTTGCTGACAGTACATTTTGAGAAACACAAGTAGAGAAGGGAAATGGTGACTTTTAAACAATGTATAACTTGGCTACTGTTGAATAGAATTTCCCAGCACAAAGAAAAGGGACTTCTTTCCCCTCTTCTCTCTTCCAAGTTATACAAGCCTGCTGCAAACAATAGAGTTGGCGAAGTTTCTCAAGAAGGATTACAGATAGCTTTCATAATTAAAGACATATGACAAGCTCACCAGAGAAGTTATGGCTCTCCTAATAGTAACACTGGGATGCATCTGAATGGGTTTAGGTTTAAAATCTAAAGACATTTTACAACTTGAATTTGGTGCACTGAAGACAAAAGCCTTCTGATTTATTTCTCCTCCTGCTACAATAGTTTTATGCTGTTAGTTCATGCTCCGATGCTAAGAGCCACCCACTGCTATATCCCTCCTTTAACAGGAACACCGATGAAGCTAGGTTTTACCTTGCCAAGACTTCAGTAACTTGATGTGATAGATAATACAAATAGAGATGGACATAAAATTGGGTACATTATTAAACACAGATTAGGGATGCTGGCTTTACTAAGTCACTAGAAAGCACTAACTCTGGCATTAATTTGTAAGACTTTGCAAACTTCTGCTGCAGTTTACAATAATATTAATTGAATCATAGAATTGTTGAGATTGGAAGAGGCCTTTGAGATCATCAAGTGTGACTGCTTATAAAGCTCAGAATCCCACCATTACTCCTAAGCTACTATCACGAGATCACTCTTTCAAGAATGATTTACAAAACAGGAAATATTTAACAATTAAAACCAGTGAAATTGCCTCAAACACGAAATTTAGTTGTAAGACTACAACGGGTAACCATGAACAGCTACATAATTGTAAAGCATGTAGGAACTGATATTTATATAGGAATTTATTTTAACACTTTTCCCCCAAAATTTCTAGACAATAATAATTTCCATTCTACAGAACCAACTAAAGGAGAAGGCAATACAGGTAAGGATTTGAATTCCAGTTATTATTTGATGTTACACTTTAAAGATATAGCAGCTTAATTTTTAGAACTGGAAACTGCCAACGTGGTGCCCATCCACAAGCAGGACTTGGCTGGATGAGCCAGAGAATTCCAGGCCTGTCAGCCTGACCTCAGTGCCAGGCAAGATCATGGAACAGGGCATCTTGAGTGCAATCACACAGCACTTACAGGATGGCCAAGGGATCAGGCCCAGCCAGCATGGATTTAGGAAGGGCAAGTCCTGCCTCACCAACCTGAACTCCTTCTATGCCCAGGTGACTGCCTGGTGGGTGTGGGGAGGCCTATGGATGCAGTCTGCCTGGACTTCTGCAAGGCCTTTGACACTGTCCCCCACAGCAAACTCCTGGCCAAGCTATCAGCCCCTGGCTTGGACAGCAGCACTCTGAGCCGGTTAGGAAGTGGCTGGAGGTCTGAGCCCAGAGAGTGGTGGTGACAGGGGAAGGAGATATTACTGTGGGGGTCTCCTACAGGCCACCTGACCAGCAGAACCAAGCAGATGAGGCTCTGCACAGGCAAATAGAAGCGGCTTCCAGGTCACAAGCCCTGGTCCTCATGGGGGATTTCAACCACCCTGACATCTGCTGGAGGGACAACACAGCAAGGCATCAGCAATCCAGGATGTTCCTGGACTGCACAACTTCCTCCTCCAAATGGTAGAGGAACCAACAAGAAAAGGTGCTGCGCTGGACCTTGTTCTCACCAACAGGGAAGGGCTGGTAACAAATGTGAGGCTCAGAGACGGCCTTGGCTGCAGTGACCATGAAGCAGTTGAATTTAATATCCTCAGGGCAATCAGGAGGACATATTCTAAGCTTAGGACCCTAGACTTTAGGCGTGCAGACTTCGATCGCTGCAGGGATCTGCTAGCCAAAGTGTCGTGGGATGAAGCCCTGAAGGGAAGAGGGACCCAGGACAGCTGGTCAGTATTCAAGGACCACCTCTTCTGTGTCCAGGAGCTATGTATACCTACAAGGAGAAAAGCAGGAAGGAATGCTAGGAGGCCTGCCTGGATGAACAAGGAGCTGCTGGACACACTATCACTTAAAAAGAAACTCTACAGGAAGTGGAGGGAAGGACAGATAGAACAGGGGGTATATAAGGAAGCTGCCCGAGCAGCAAGAGGCCTGGTTAGGAAAGCCAAAGCAGAGTTTGAACTGAATCTAGCCAGGGAGGTTAAAGGGAACACTAAGAATTTCTATACGTATGTTAATGGCAAAAAGAAGACTAGGGAAGGTGTGGGCCCCCTCAGAAAGGAAAGTGGTGAATTAGTCACTAGTGATGTGGAAAAGGCTGAGGTACTCAATCACTTCTTTACCTCAGTCTTCACTGCAAGGGCCTCCAGCCACACTCCTGGTGTCATGGCAGACGATGCCAGGGATGGGGAGGAAGAACTGCCCACCATAAGTGAAGCTCAGGTTCGTGATCACCTGAAGAACCTGAAAGTGTTCAAGTCCATGGGACCCGACGGGATACACCCACGGGTGCTGAGAGAACTGGCAGATGAGGTTGCCAAGCCCCTCTCTATTATATTCCAGAAGTCATGGCAGACTGGGGCAGTCCCCACAGACTGGAAAAGGGGAAACATTACTCCCATTTTCTAAAAGGGCAAGAAGGAGGAACTGGGGAACTACAGGCCAGTCAGTCTCACCTCTGTGCCCGGAAAGATCATGGAGCAGATCCTCCTGGAGGCACTAATGACTCAGAAGAACAGTGAAGAGGTGACTGGGAATAGTCAGCATGACTTTGCCAAGGGCAAATCCTGCCTGACAAACCTGGTGGCCTTCTATGAGCAGGTGACAGCATTAATAGATGAGGGGCGAGCAACTGATGTCGTTTACCTGGACTTAAGCAAAGCCTTCGACACTGTCCCGCACCACCTCCTGGTCTCCAAGCTGGTGACACATGGGTTTGATGGATGGACCACTAGATGGATAAAGAACTGGCTTGATGGCCGCTCCCAAAGAGTGGCTGTTTAACGGGTCCATGTCCCAGTGGAGGCCAGTGACAAGCGGAGTCCCTCAGGGATCAGTCCTGGGACCTGTCTTGTTCAACACCTTTGTGGGTGCCATGGACAGTGGCATCGAGTGCACCCTCAGCAAGTTTGCTGATGACACCAAGCTGTGTGGTGCAGCAGACACGCTGGAGGGAAGGGATGCCATCCAGAGGGACCTGGACAGGCTGGAGAGGTGGGCACAAGCCAACCTCATGAGCTTCAACAAGACCAAGTGCAGGGTCCTGCGTCTGGGTCGAGGCAATCCCAGGCACAAATCCAGGCTGGGCAGGGACTGGCTGGAGAGCAGCCCTGAGGAGAGAGACTTGGGGGTGCTGGTGGACGAGAAGCTCAAGAGGAGCTCTCAATGTGCGCTTGCAGCCCGGAAAGCCAATCAGATCCTGGGCTGCATCAGGAGAAGTGTGACCAGAAGGTCAAGGGAGGTGATTCTCCCCCTCTACTCAGCTCTGGTGAGACCCCACCTGGAGTACTGCGTCCAGTTCTGGAGCCCCTATTACAGGAGGGATGTGGACGTGCTGGAAGGTGTCCAGAGAAGGGCCACAAGGATGATCAGAGGGCTGGAGCACCTCTCCTATGAGGACAGACTGAAGGAGTTGGGGCTGTTCAGTCTGGAGAAGAGAAGGCTCCCAGGTGACCTCATTGTGGCCTTCCAGTATCTGAAGGGGGCCTACAGGAAGGCTGGGGAGGGACTTCTCAGGATCTCAGGTAGTGATAGGACTAGGGGGAATGGAATGAAGCTGGAAATGGGGAGATTCAGGCTAGATGTGAGGAAGAAGTTCTTCCCCATGAGAGTGGTGAAGGCCTGGAATGGGTTATCCAGGGAGGTGGTTGAGGCCCCGTCCCTGGAGGTGTTTAAAACCAGGCTGGACGAGGCTCTGGCCAGCGTGATCTAGTGTAGGGTGTCCCTGCCCATGGCAGGGGGTTGGAACTAGATGATCCTTGTGGTCCCTTCCAACCCTGACTGATTCTATGATTCTATGATTCTATGGTTCTATGAATGGTGCCACATCCAGCTGGCAGCCAGGCACCAGTGGTGTCCCCCAGGGATCAGTGCTAGCCCCCATCCTGTTCAATATCTTTATTGATGATCTGGATGAGGGGAATGAGTCCATCATCAGTAAATTTGCAGATGACACCAAGCTAGGGGCAGGAGTTGATCTGTTAGAGGGTAGGAGAGCTCTGCAGAGGGACCTTGCCAGGGTGGACAGCTGGGCAGAGTCCAAAGGCATAAGATTGAACAAGTCCAAGTGCCAGGTGCTGCACTTTGGCCACAACAATCCCAGGCAGTGCTACAGGCTGGGGTCAGAGTGGCTGGAGAGCAGCCAGGTAGAGAGGGACCTGGGGGTAGTGGTTGACAGCAGCTGAACGTGAACCAGCAGTGTGCCCAGGTGGCCAAGGCCAAGGGCATCCTGGCCTGCATCAGGAATAGTGTGGTCAGCAGGAGCAGAGAGGTTATTCTTCCCCTGTACTCAGCACTGATTGGGCCACACCTTGAGTCCTGTGTCCAGTTCTGGGCTCCTCAGTTTAGGAAATATGTTGACGTGCTGGAATGTGTCCAGAGAAGGGAAATAAGGTTGGGGAGGGGTCTGGATCACAGCCCTGTGAGGAGAGGCTGAGGGAGCTGGGGTTGCTTAGCCTGGAGAAGAGGAGGCTCAGAGGAGACCTTCTTGCTCTCTACAACTCCCTGAAGGGAGGTTGTAGCCAGGTGTGGGTTGGTCTCTTCTCCCAGGCACCCAGCACCAGAACAAGAGGACACAGTCTCAAGCTGTGTCAGGGGAGGTTTAGGTTGGATGTTAAGAAAAAATTCTTCACAGAGATTGCCCATTGGAATGGACTGCCCATGGAGGTGGTGGAGTCACCATCATTGGAGGTGTTTAGGAGGAGACTTGATGGGGTGCTTGGTGCCATGGTATAGTTGATTAGATGGTGTTGGATGATGGGTTGGACACGATGATCTTGAAGGTCTCTTCCAACCTGGTTTATTCTATTCTATTCTAATACTGCAATTTAGAAAGCAGGCTAGACTCCCTCTAGAGAAGATCCTTAGAGTAAGAATCTAAAAGCCTTCACAACTGCTTCAAGTTGTTTCCATCACTGACTGGAAAAAGGAAACATAATCCCCTTCCAAAAGGGGAAGAAGGAAGATGTGGGCAACTACAGGCCAGTCAGTCTCACCTCTGTTCCCAGCAAGGTCATGGAGCAGATCCTCCTGGAAACTCTGCTAAGGCTCATGAAGAAAGATGTTATTGGTGGCAGCCAATGTGGTTTCACCGAGGGCAAATCATGCCTGACAAATCTGGTAGCCTTCTGTGATGGGGTAACAGTGCCAATGGAATAAAGAAGCATAACTGATGTAATCTACCTGGAGTTTTGCAAAACATTTGATACTGTCCCCCACAACATCCCGGTCTCTAAAACAGAAAGACATGGATGTGATGGTGTAGTGGGTTGAGGCAGCCCCCTCCCCACCACAGGCAAAATAACGACTCTGACAAATGGATTGCAAAAGTGATGGAAAAGTTTAAAAAGAAAAGGGTGAATGTGCACAAAAGAACCAGAAACAGTGACAGAAGAAACCCCAAAACAGACCTGGAAGCATCCCATCCCCACCTGAGGGTGGGCCCAAGACCCCCAGGGCTCGTTCTTTCCCCCCACTGCTAGGCTAGTCTCGGCTGGCCAGGCCTGAGACTGCCCATCCCCCTGGCCTTGGGCCTAGCCAGGCCCAAGGCTGGGAGATGTCTCCCCCAGTTACCGGGTGCTGGCGAGGGAAGAAAGAGAAAGAGGCGGACCCCACGCTAGATTTTATAGCAGTGCAGGGGATTGTGGTAGGAGATACCTGGTTTCCTGTGTCCACCCACTGGGCTGGACTTCTGGACACAGGAAGTACACCATGCAGCAGAGGGCACCCAGCCCAAACCACCACAGATGGGTGACCATGCAGTCTATTAAGAATTGGCTTGATGGTCGCTCTCAGGGAGTGACAGTCAATGTCTTAATATATAAGTGCAGACTAATGATAAGTGGTGCTCCTCAGGGGTCAGTGCAGTTCAAAGAACAGTGCTGTTTAAGATCTTTGTTGGTGACACGGACAGTAGGATAGAGCGCACCCTTGTTATGTTTGCCAGCACCACCCAGCTGTATGATGTAGTTGACAGGCTGGAGGGAACAGGTGCCCTCCTATCTAAAATGAACCTTGACAGGGTTGAAAAGTGGGACAAGGACAACCTAATGAAATTCAGCAAAGCCAAGTGCAAGGTCCTTCTCCTGGGTTGGGCAATCCCAACCACAAATAGAGGCTGAGCAGAGAATGGATAGAGAGCAGTCCTGAGGAGAAGGACTTGGGAGTTCTTCACTGATTAGAAGATAAATGAGGCTGTAAAGTGCACTTGCAGTCCAAAAAGCCAACTGTATCCTGAATGTGGACAGCAGATTGTGGGAGGTGATTCTCACCCTCTACTCTGCTCTCCAGCTCTGCAGCCTCCAACAAAAGGACACAGAACGTGATCAGAAGGCTGGAGCACCTCTCCTATGAAGACAAGCTGAGAAAGTTGGGGCTGTTCAGCCTTGAGAAGGCTCCAGGGAGATGTTATAGCAGCCTTCCAGTATTTGAAGGAAGCGTACAAAACAGTCAGAGAGCAACTCTAGGGAGACCTTATAGCAATCTTCTAGTACCTGAAGAGGTTTACAAGAAAGCTGAGGAGGGCATGTAGCACTAGAAGAAGGGGCAATGATTCTAAACTAGAAAAGGGCAGATTTAGATTGGGCATTAGGAAGAAGTTCTTAACTGTGAGAGTGGTGGAACACTGCAACAGTTTGCCCAGGGAGGTGGTGGAGGTGCTGTTCCTGGAGACATTTGAGGCCAGGCTTGATGGGGCTCTGAGCAACCTGATGGAGTTGAGGATGTCCCTGCTTACTGCAGGGGGGCTGGACTAGATGGCCTTTAAAGGTCCCTTCCAAACTAAGCCATTCTATGAGTCTGACATTTTTCCAAAGGCATGTAGTGAAAGAGTGAGAAGTAAGGCTTCAAACTGGAAGAAGCTAAATCTAGATTAGATATTAAGAAGAAATTCTTCACCACAAGGGTGGTGATGCACTGGAACAGGTTGCCCGGCACAACTGCAGAGGTTCCAACATTGCATTCAAAGATAGGTTGGAGTGGGCATTGAGCAACCTGGTCTAGTATGAGGTGTCCCAGCCCACGACGGTGAGAGTTGGAACTAGCAGACCTTTAAGGCCCCCTCCAACTCAAACCATTCTATGATTCTATTGTGAGAGTCATGAGGCACTGGAATAGTGTCCCCTCCTTAGAAACATTTCAGGTCAGAGGGGATGGGGCTTTGAGCAATCTGATCCAGACAAAGGTGTCTCTGACCATGGCAGAAGGGTAGGAATAGATAGTCTTTAAGGTCCTTTCTAACCCAAACTATTCTACGATTCTACTCTATGGTCATTTCAGTATCCCACCTTAGAACACCACTCTCAGTGGTTTGCACCTGAACCTACTTTATGTCCTGACTGACCTGGAGACTTTCATACCTAAGCACAGTATAATCTACTAATCTAAGATTTTGACAGAAAACTGAGTTACAGAACCCGTTTTATCAGCACCCCTGTCATATTCATGCACAGTGGGAAGAGGATTTGTGTATGCAGGCACAGCACCCCGCACAGCTCCAGGAAAGGTTTCCAACAGCCAGGCTATGCGGCCATGCAGTCTATCTTACTCTAGTTGAAAACGACCAGCAGATGGAAGCACAATAACAGGTTAAGAGACGCAGCAATAAACCGTTGCCCCCGGTCTTCCTAGCGCTCAGCCCATCCATGGGATGAAGGCACCGCGGGACTGTAGAGCCCTGACCTACGAAAAAGGGAGACGAGAGAACAAGAGAGATGGAGTTGATCCCTTTCGCCGGATCTGCTCCTGCCATAGCCACGCAATGGACAGGGGCTGTGGAGAGCCGGGAGGCCTGCACAGAGGAGCAGACATGCCAAGAAACACTTTTCCACTGCAAAGGGCGGGAAAACGAGAAGGAAAGCCCCACGCAGCCCCCACCTTTAAGGCAAACCAGGAGGGTTACCACAGTTTACATCCCTCCCCCAAGGCCCTGCCCCCCTCCCCCCGGCACCACCAGCAACTCCCCTCCCCGGCGCCTGCACACTGCGTAAGCTTTCCTGCGCATGCGCAGAACTGACTCCCGCCCGTGGTTCCCATGGTAACGGCGACGCGTAGCGGTCTGGCTTTCCGGTTCTTACCGCCTCCCTCGCCTGGTAGGCGTTTCTCAGAGTCCGGCAGGAAAGCTCCATCGGGCTTGGCAGCGTGTCCGGCCACGGGCGGCTGCAGCCGGTGCTGAAAGTCACAAGGAGCTTAGGTAGCGCCGGGCTCCCCAGCCCAGAGGCTCAGCGGACGCCGAGAGGGAAAGGTCCGCCCCAGCTCCCTCACCCAGCCAATCAAGACGCCCAAGGGTGAAAGAAGAACTGCCCAATAACGAGCGGAGCGTGCAGGCCGTTTAAAAAGGAGCCAATGCCGGTAGGCAATGAAGGCAGGGCTAGCGGTATTACTAGCCACTCGGTGCAGGGCCGGGCCGTGGGGCAGTGCGTGGCACGTTGAGCTGACAGGCGGGAAGCGGTACTGGTTGGGTCGGAGGGAGCCAAATGAGCCTAGCCCTGTCCACCCCGCTGTTAAAGATGCCCAATTGACCTGGACAGGCGAGGTGCATCCAAGAAGCAGAGTGCAGTCCACTCCTCATATCTGGGATGGCGGCGGGCCTTAAAAGGGAGGCCATCAGCGTGCTGCACTAAGGACACACGGAGCCCTTTTCAGATCACGTGAAAGCTGTAGCTGAACTCACCTTCCTGACTGCTGCAGCCTCCTGGGTTCAGGCTGTGAATTATTGGTGGGGTGAGTTGTGCCTGTTGGATACAGCTTGACTTCAGTCCAGATAGAGAACATTTTTTAAAAAATATCTGAAAATACATGAAAGGTTAGCTAAAGCATGCAAAACAACCCCAAGTGCCAGTATAGGTTGGGGACTGATCTGTTGGAGAACAGTGTTGGAGAAAGGGACTTGGGGGTCCTGGTGGATAGGATGACCATGAGCCAGCAATGTACCCTTGTGGTGTGTATTAGGAGGTCCAGACAGGTTCTCCTGCCCTTCTCCCCTGGTGAGGCTGCATGTAGAATATTACATTCAGTTCTAGGCCCCTGAGTTCAAGGAGAGTGAAGTGCTTGGAAGAGTCAGCACAGAGCCACGAAGATGATTAAAGGAGTTGAACATCTCCATTATGAGGAAAGGCTGAGGGAGCTGGGTCTCGTTAGCTTGGAGACTGAATCTCTTCTCTGCCTTATTACTGTTTATGTGAAGGGTGAACATCAGCAGGACAGAGCCAGGTCTTCTCAGTGATGGACAAGGGGCAATGGGTGCAAGCTGGAGCATAGGAGGTTTCACATGAATATAAGGAAAAACATTTTCTTGGTGAGGGTGAGAGCACTTAGAACAAGCTGCCCAGAGAGGTTGTGGAGTCTCCTTCTCTGAGGACATTCAAAACCCACCTGTGTGACCTACTGTGGGTGGTGCTGCTGTGGCAGGGCTGTTGGACTAGATATTTTTAGGTCATGCTGAATTGCAGGGAATCAAAATCATAGAATGGCAGGGGCTAGATCTCTGGAAAACCATCTAGTCCAACCCCCCTGCTGAAGTACATATACCTGGATCAAGGTTCACAGGAAAATGACCAGGTGGTTTTGAAAGTCTCTAGAGATGTGGAGAAAGTTCTTCACTGAGAGAGTCGTTTGCCATTGGAATGTGCTGCCCAGGGAGGTGGTGGAGTTGCCGTCCCTGGAGGTGTTCAAGAGGGGATTGGATGTGGTGCTTGGTGCCATGGTCTAGTCATGAGGTCTGTGGTGACAGGTTGGACTTGATGATCGTTGAGGTCTCTTCCAACCTTGGTGATACTGTGTGATACTGTGTGAGAGGGAGACTTCAGAAGTTCTCTGGGCAGCAGGCTACAGCACTCTGGCACCCTCAGAGGAAAGAAACTTCTCTTTAAGGTCAAGTGAAAACTCCTGTGTTCTAGTATGTACCTGCTCCCCCTTGTCCTATCAATGGGCACCACTGAGAAGAGCTTAGGCCCAGCCTTATGACCTCCACCCTTTAGATATTGATAGGCATTTATAAAATCCCCTCTCAGTCTTCCCTTTTCCAGGCTAAAGAGCCCTAGGTCTCTCATTCCCTCCTTGTAAGTGAGATGCTTCATGCCCCATATAATTTCTGTGGCCCTCTCTTGGACTCTCTCCAGCAGTTCCCTGTCTCTGTTGAATTGGGGAACCTAAAACTGGATGCAATACTACAGGTGTGGCCTGACCAGGGCAGAGTAGAAGGGGATGAAGACCTCTGCCCCTGTACACTGCACTGGTTAGGCCACACCTTGAGTGCTGTGTCCAGTTCTGGGCCCCTCAGTTTATGAAGGATGTTGACTTGCTGGAACATGTCCAGAGAAGGGCAACAAAGTTGGTAAGGGGTTTGGAACACAAGCCCTATGAGGAAAGACTGAGGGAGCTGGAGTTGCTTAGCCTGGAGAAGAGGAGAGTGAGGGGTGACCTTCTTGCTCTCTACAACTACCTTAAGGGAGGTTGTAGCCAGGCAGAGGTTGGTCTCTTCTCCCAGGCAGCCAGCACCAGAACAAGAGGACACAGTCTCAGGCTGCACCAGGGCAGGTTTAGGCTGGATGTTAGGAAGAAGTTCTATACAGAGAGAGTGATTGCCCATTGGAATGGGCTGCCCGTGGAGGTGGTGGAGTCACCTTCATTGGAGGTGTTCAGGAGGAGACTTGATGAGGTGCTTGGCTGCATGGTTTAGTTGTTTCGGTGGGTTGGATTGTTTGATGGGTTGGATGCGATGATCTTGAAGATCTCTTCCAACCTGGTCTATTCTATTCTATTCTATTCTATTCTATTCTATTCTATTCTATTCTATTCTATTCTATTCTATTCTCCCTCCACCTGGTGGCTGCACTCCTCTTAATGCACCTCATTGTTAATCAGCTCTCCTCCGAGGCCCCTTCCACCTTGCCTGTTTCATACTTTTGAGGATATCCAGCTAAGGTTGGGCCTCAGTGCCTGGAGGTAAAGAGAAAGTCTGGAGGAAGAAAGACTTCCTTAGTCTCTCTGGAGAGTGACAGCAACAAGGAGCAATCTGAATCTACTCTAATTTCAAACCATCATCCCTCATTCTATCACTACAGGCCTTTGTAAACAGTCCCTCTACAGCATTCTTCTAGGTCCCCTTGAAAGTGATAGATGGCTTACCAATAACCTTCAATGGCTCCTTCTGCACTTGTGGGTGCATCCCATTGGGGCCTGTGGATTTGTGGGTGTCTGTCTTGTCAAGGTGATCTTTAATGCTGTAATGCTGTCCTCCTAGACTAAGGAAGTCTTTCTTTCTCCAGACTTTCTCTTTTACCTTCAGGTACTGATGCCCAACCTTAGCAGGAAAGACTGAAGCAAGGAAGGCATTCAGTAACTGCCTTCCCTGTATCCTCTGTCACCAGGTCTCCTACTTCATCCAGCAGGAGGCATACATTTTGCCTGGTGTTTCCTGCTGATATACTTGTAGAAGCTCTTACTTTTTTACATTCCCCTACCAGATTTAATTTAAGAAGGCCCTAACTTCCCATCAAGTCTCCCTATATACTCTGGCACTGTTCCTACAATCCTCCAAAGTAGTCAGTCCCTTATTCCTTCTTCGTGGAAGAGTTTGAGTTTTTCAGAAGCTCCTGCTTCATCCATGCAGGTTTCTTGCTTCACCTGCTTTATTTCTTACTTGTGGGGATGCACCAATTTTGAGCTTGGAGGAGGTGCTGTTCTTTGCCCCCCTTATCTTCTAGAGTCTTAACCCATGGGGTGCCTCCAGGTAGGCCTCCAAAGAGGTCAGAGTTGTCTCTCTTGAAGTGCAGGGCTGCAAATTTTTGACGGAGTTCAGAGCTGCACTTTAGCAATGGTGTGGCAGGCAGCAAGCTATATTTGGCTGTGAATTTCTGGCTCTGCGTAAGGGAAGTGGTCTGAAATTAATGAACTACTTATGTTTAAATCTAGAAAATTATTGTTATAAGGCCAAGCACAGAACCAGTTTATGCAGAGGACTAGCTCCTTGCGGTTATGGTTAAAAACTTTAGTAGAGCTAAGTGTTTATCTTGGACTAGCTCTTTTGCTATTGAAAAATTACCACTAATAATTTTAATTACCGTGTTTCTGTGCATCCAGATCTTGTAGCAGGATTGAGTGACCATAGCCAGTGTGTATGGTAGGCCTCAGTACCACCTGCTTCTTGTTCCCAAAATTCTCTGCCAGAATTCCTCCCAACAGAGCTTGCTGCCCACCTAGCCTTCCTCTTGCCCTGGTTTAGCATGCTTGTATTTGTCCTGACAGATCTTGTGGTTGTGCTTGTAATTCTGAATCCATCACCCTGTGAGGAGAGGCTGAGGGAGCTGGGGTTGCTTAGCCTGGAGAAGAGGAGGCTCAGGGGAGACCTTACTGCTCTCTACAACTACCTGAAGGAGGTTGCAGCCAGGTGGGGGTTGGTCTATTCTCCCAGGCACCCAGCACCAGAACAAGAGGACACAGTCTCAAGCTGCGCCAGGGGAGTTTTAGGCTGGATGTTAGGAAGAAGTTCTTCATAGAGAGACAGATTGGCCATTGGAATGTGCTGCCCAGGGAGGTGGTGGAGTCACCATCACTGGAGGTGTTTAGGAGGAGCCTGGATGAGGTACTTGGTGCCATGGTTTAGTTGATTAGATGGTGTTAGGTGATAGGTTGGTCTTGATGATCTCAAAGGTCTTTTCCAACCTGGTCTGGTCTATTCTATTCTATTCTATTCTATTCTATTCTATTCTATTCTATTCCTCTCTGACCATGCAAACACTGCTGTTTTTTGGTTAATATGGCCAAATAAATTTTATTTCAGACTTACCCCCTCTCTTCCCTGCGTTTCTCTTCAGCTTCTTGTTCGGGTCTGTTTGGCTGCTTGCCTGTTTGTTGGCTCAGTCTTCTGTGTGTTATTTTTTTTTTTATTGCAATAAATTGGTTGTTTGGTTTAACGGCCCAGTTGCCAATGAAACTGAATATTGCAAGCAGGTAATTATTGTGACTAGATAATGATCTCTGGCTGCTTCTGAAAATTATATTCTCAGCTGCACCTCGATGTTTATTTTTTTTTTTCTCTGTAAATGTCTCAACATTTCCCTTACAGCAGGGAACCCAGTATCCACTTTTGAAGCTCACTGCCTGTGACATTTTTGCTTCATATTTTATTAACGTGTCACAACGTTGTAATACAGATTACGAGGATGTTTTTGAGTATAGATGGATAAAGCTAAGAACGCTGTAAAATCACAGCTTAATTCCAACCTTCCTATTGAATGTCAAGACTGTGTTATTTGCTGCTGTTTGTTTGGTTTTGGTGAATGTAATTCCGTTTCACCGCAGCGTGAGGAGGGCTGACGTGTCAGCTCTGGAGAGAGGGAGAGTGGTAGCCCCGAGGGCTACAGTCTCTTCTCATGCCGACATCCCTGGAGCCGCTACCGGGGCCCTGCCGGGCCCGAGAAGCTGCCTCTTCCTCACCGCCCTTGGTGTTCGGGCCTGCCAGAGGCTCCGAGGAGGCGCAGAGGGGCCCGGCTGGGTCCGGGCTGCTGGCGGTTCCACGTACACAAAAGCAGCCGTGCCCACGGAAGGAGGCTTTCCCACGGCAGTGTGCCGCGGGCCGTGGGCAGGCCCCTGAGGCAGAGGGGAGCTCGCGCGCCTCCCGCTCTTCCCGCCGGGGCCGCCCACGCCTGGGTCACGTGCCGGGGGCGCGCGCGGGGTGCATGATGGTGGCGGCGCGGCCCGGCGACGGCGGCGGCGGCGGCAGCGGCAGCAGAGGCAGCAGCGGGTAGAAAATGGCGGATTTCGAAGAGCTGCGGGTGAGACAGGAGAGAGACGGCCGTAGGAGAGACGTGGGCCAGGTGTCACCTGGGCGCTCCCGCGGCGAGGAGCTCCTCACGCACCCTCCCTTCCTCGGCCTATCCTCGCGGGGAGCCCCCGCCGCACCCCTTGGTGCTTCCCGGGAAAGGGGGGGGGGAGGGAGCGGTGAACCATCAGCGCTTCTCGCGGAGGCGGTAGCCCGTAACGGCCGCCCGGAAATCACCGGGGGCCCGCGGCCTTCTGTGCCTTCCCTGGGGAGGAAGCGGGGCCGTCTTGAAGCGCGATCGGGGAGCGGCGGGCGGCGAGGCGGCGGCGTCCCGAGGAAAACCCTCCCTGTCGCGTCCCCGGGGGTGGGGGTGTTTGTGTTGGGGCAGCCCGCTTTCCTTCCCTGCCGTGCGGATTGTGCTGATGCTCGGGTTCTCCTCGCTTCCCGACATTTTAAAAGCCGTTTCGGTTCTGGCGTGCGGCCCCGCCGGTGGAGGAGCCGGGCCTGGGCCCGATCCCCCAGGCTCGCACGTTACCCCCGGAGGGGCTCCGCGCCCTCGCCGGGGGCCAGCGCCGTGGTGCCCGGGTTGCGAGCTGGAGGGAGAATGCTGAATAATTCCTGGATCTCTAGAAATTCGTTAACAGCTTTCTAACCGGGAAAACTGCACCTATGAATCATGAAATTCAGCGTTTCTTTTCAGACCGGTTCTGTCTTCAGTGGAATGGTTTTTATATTGCACTCGCGGAGTTATCTGTTTCATATTTTTCAGTGTGTGTGTGGGGGGGCGGCCTTTCATATTTTTAAGGTGTGTACACAAAGAGCTGAGTGAATAATTTCTGTTTTCCCTTGCATTTCTGGCACAATCTGTGAGCATCTTTGTTTGGAAGGAGAATGTCGTCCTTCTGCAGCTTCCACACCTGCAGAAGTGCCAGCGAGGAATATTATATGCACACGGAGCCCCTCGAACCTAGGCTTCCCTACAGAAGGAACAGAAGTCAGTTAAATAGGAACCGCTGTGAGTTAGACTTTAGTGAAGAGAACTGATGGCTGAACTGACTATACTCAGACCAACAGTAGGAAATATGCTGCAGTCACCAGAGAATTTCCTACAGTAAGGCTTCTTCCAGGACTAAGCACTGCTTGGTTTGAAGTGGCTTCAGTGTAGCTGAGGAGCTCAGTTATAAAAACCTCGTAGAAAGAACTGGGTTTCTTTGAGGACAGCAGTGCTCTATCAACCTTAAGAAGGGTTAGTTAATTAGTTTGCTTGCTTGTTTCTATGAGTTAAAATGGTCTGGAGGTTTATGTGTGTTCATGTAGGGGGTTTTGGGTTTATTTTGTGTTCTTGCTGATTTTCAGTGCTCTCTCAAAGTATGTTAGATATGTAGGAAGTGCAGATAGCACTCCTTGGTAGTAGCTCCTCCGGGCTGGAGCTGGAACAGTGATCTGCATTTTCCAAAGCTCTATAATTACTTAAGTATTGATAGGCTAGGAATTGAATACCTGAATGCCTTTGGAATTATATATGCATCTGAGTTGCTTGCCAAAAATCACACAGAAAGTATGGAGGAGAAAGAGGTTTGGGTTTCAGGCCCACTACAGGACTCCCTTCTGTCACTCAAAAGAATAGGTGTCTGCAGTTAAAATACTAGTCTGAAGAAATGTCTCTTGATATTCCTGTTTGTCTTATGGGAGAACTGAAGTGCCTGTGAAGTGCATCTGCTATCTTGAAGCTTCTCTAAATGTTCATCATTCAGCTGATAATTATGCATCCTCCGTTTTGGGGAAAGCTCTAGACATTTTCTGAAAGAGAAGGCTGCCTAGTGTTTTCAAGGCCTTTGCAGTTGTGGGGGGTTTTGTTGTTGTTTGTTTTGCCTGCCTCCCCCCCCTTTCTTTTAGAAGAGACTTTTGAATGTGTCTGCTTGAATACTCGGCCTTTGGTTTGCAGTTAGAATTTTTTCGGACAACCAGGTATTCCTGCCTTTGGCTAAAACTCAAAGGAGATGTTTCCCCTCTTCCTCTTTTTTCCACCCTGTTTCCCCTCTCCACTCCTTCCCCGCCCGCCCCCCCCCCCCCCGATAGATTGTTGTGAATTGAACTTTAAGGATTGATCTTAAACTGCTGCTTTATAGACTACACCACAGAACCGTTTTAAGGCAGTATTGTTTTCTGCTCTGTTAATTGCAATTCCCTCTAGTATGTGATCTCTACCTGCCTTAGAAAAGGCCACTTGGGCAATTTAGAAAGTTGAATTTATTTTATTAAGTTGTTGGGGACTGACTAAAGGCAGGAGGCCAGAGTTTTCTCTTAAATCCTGTTTTTGAGGGAAACGTGCTTGGACAGCATTTTTCTATTCTCAGGGCAAAGGATTGTTTTAAGATTTGTTAATACCATCCCTGCCATCCTCAGGATCTCTCAAGTAAAAGTTCTGGGCAGCAGCTCTGACCAAAAGGTGTAGTTTAAGAAAACAGACTCAGAGGAACCTGCTGTTACATTATGCCTGTTGGAAATCTTAAGTTTTGTTAAAGGATTTGGGAATGGCAGTCACCACAGTCACTACTTTTCAAGAAGCTGGTGAAAATGTGCAGTATAAGACCCAAACCTTCAGATTAGCCCTTAATTAGTGATATTTACTGAATTTTGTAAACTGCAAGTTTGTGGAGCATTAGGGAGTGGCTGAGAGGTAGTGAGCACAATTGTGTTCTGAGATCCAGTTTCCAGACCCACTGTTTACAGATGTGTTTTCAGACATGGCTCATACGTTTATCCATAATCCTCCCTCACAAGGAGCCTGATGAGTGTCACAGGGATTACACAGGCATAGGTGGATGTGGAGCAGGAGTCCGCAGTCTGCTGTGGAGGCCAGAGAAAGCACATGAGCGTGTTTTTGGGTGGAACTGGCCTACGAGTGGGGCACTACATCTCCTTTTCAGAGCCATCTGTGAGAAGGCAGTGCAAACTCTCAAATTCTAGAACCACCAAGATTTGGTTTGATGCCATAGCTTCTGTCCTGACAATCTGCTTCAGCTATGAGGGTCTAACTTGGCTTTGGCGAGGCTTTTTGACACATTCTGGTAGGTAAGCTCAGGAAGTGTATGGGTTAAATGAGTGGACAGTGTGGTAGGTTGAGAGCTGCTTGAATGACAGAGCTCAGAGGGTTGTGATCAACAGTGCAGGGTCTAGTTGGAGGCCTGGTGTTCCCCAGGGGTAATTAGTGGTTCCAGTCCTGTTCAAGATATTAATCAGTGACCTGAATGAAGGGATGGAGTGTACCCTCAGCAAGTTTGCTGAGATAAAACTGAGAGGAATTGCTGACACATCAGAAGGCTGTGATGTCATTCAGTGAGACCTGGACAGGCTGGAGAATTGGGCAGAGGAGAGCTTCATGAATTCAGCAAGGGAAGGTATAGAGTCCTGCACCTGAGGAGTAATAACTCCATGCACCAGTACAGATTAAGGGTTGATCTACTGGAAAGCAGCTCTGCAGAGAAGGACCTGGGAGTGCTGCTGCACAGCAGGTTTACCATGAGCCAGCAATGTGCCCTCATGGTCAAGAAGGCCAAAGGTATTCTGGCATGCGTAAGAGTGTGGCCAGCATGTTGAGGGAGGTTCTCCTTCCCCTCCCCCCCCTTCTGCTCTGGTGAGGCTGCACCTAGAGTATTGTGTTCCCACTTCAAGAGGGAGAGGGAGTTACTGGAGAGTCACAAGGGTGAGGGGACTGGAGCATCTCTTGTGTGAGGACATTCTGAGAGACCTGGGGCTGCTTAGTCTGGAAAAGAGAAGATTGTGTGAGAGTCTCATAAATGCATAAAGGGTGGAGGTCATGAGGATGGGGCTTGGCACATTACAGTGGCGGCCGGTGATAGGACAGGTGATAGGACGGGGGGCAACAGTAACAAACTAGGACACTTGATCTTAAGAAGAAGCTTCTTACCTTTGAGGGTGACAGACTGCCCAGAGAAGCTGGTGTTCTCCAGAGGTCCCTTCCAACCCCTACCATTCTGTGATTCTAAGGTCACTGCCAGACCCTCTGTTTACTCTATTTTAGCTGTGTTAATACCATTGTATGGTATGTGATGACCAGTTTGGGGGTTGATGTAACTATCAAATTTTAAGTTGATCTTTAAACAATAGGCAGAAAAGATGTTGAGAAGTGTCTGTTGCTGTACTGATCTTTAGGTTGCAGTTCACATTTGAATGCATTATGTAAGATAATTTCTGATAAAATACTCTTAATAACCTGATGTTTGCTGTCATCTTATGTCTGTAAGTAATTTCCCTGTCTTTCTTAGATATATTTTCACCTTTTTAGACCAGCGAGGCTTATAGTAGTGCCTTTAAAGTTTGTTGTATCTAGAGTAATTAACAATTAATGTGCTAAGATACAGGGATGGATGAGACAAAGGAGGTGATGTAGCTTATGGGAGTTAAAATATGAGGCTGCAGTGAAATGGGTCAAGTTTTGTTTTAAATGTGCTATATGGGATGAACACGAGAAGCTCAACATGAGCTCTCAATGTGCACTTGCAGCCCGGAAAGCCAATCAGATCCTGGGCTGCATCAGGAGAAGTGTGGCCAGCAGATCAAGGGAGGTGATTCTCCCCCTCTACTCAGCCCTGGTGAGACCCCACCTGGAGTACTGCGTCCAGTTCTGGAGCCCCTATTACAGGAGGGATGTGGACGTGCTGGAGCGTGTCCAGAGAAGGGCCACGAGGATGATCAGAGGGCTGGAGCACCTCTCCTGTGAGGACAGACTGAAGGAGTTGGGACTGTTCAGTCTGGAGAAGAGAAGGCTCCCAGGTGACCTCATTGTGGCCTTCCAGTATCTGAAGGGGGCCTAAAGAAGGCTGGGGAGGGACTTCTCAGGATCTCAGGTAGTGATAGGACTAGGGGGAATGGAATGAAGCTGGAGGTGGGGAGATTCAGGCTGGATGTGAGGAGGAAGTTCTTCCCCATGAGAGTGGTGAAGGCCTGGAATGGGTTATCCAGGGAGGTGGTTGAGGCCCCGTCCCTGGAGGTGTTTAAGCCCAGGCTGGATGAGGCTCTGGCCAGCCTGATGTAGTGTGTGGTGTCCCTGCCCATGTCAGGGGGTTGGAACTAGATGATCCTTGTGGTCCCTTCCAACCCTGACTGATACTATGATACTATGATTTGATTCAGCACTTTTGATGTTATGTTAGGTGTATGCAACTTTGAAGTCTTAGTTGGGAGCCAGGCTTGGTTTTAGTCCAAAGGAAAATCTCTGTAATTCTGGGGACCTGATGGTCATGTTGATTGCACCAACTGCTGTGTTCTTCAGAGCTGCTTTTATTGTGCTATGCTACTTGCAGAAGTTTAACTAGTAGTATCTTCATTCTTTCCCAGAACTTGCAGTTTTTAATCTCTAGCAACATCCGTTTCAAGAATCCGTTTGTATTTGAGTTTAGGGTCAGCGTCGACACAAGCTGGCAGTTTCTTACCACTGTTGCACATTTCTAGCCTGCTGTAAATTGGCCTGTATGCACATCTACTGGAAAAGATGTCACACATACACGTGTCTACTGTGAGTGTCCAGAAAAGACAGGAGCAAAGAGTTTGTGGTGTTGGTCCTTTACTGTGCAGCCTTCAGTCACATCAGAAAATGCTTGGGGCTGAAGCAGTTGGAGACTGGCTAGAACTTTTGAGTCGAGCTGGATTGCTTCTGTAGGATCTATACTGAAATAGAAATAGTTCTTAGGACTAGCCAGACCTGAGTCTTGAACTAGCATTGTAGTCTTTACAGAATCCTTCCTGCCTTCCCCTAGACTACTGTTTGCCTATCATCAGATTTAGCATTCACTACTTCAGCTACTGGAGCAACCACAACTGCTCTAGTGGTTGGTGCTTATAATAGATACATGTCAAGATCTCAACAGGTACTTTTGGTTCATTTCTATGTGTAAATAAAATGACTGTTAAAATTGCAGGTAGCTTTGATGGGGAGTGTGGAGAGCCATCTATCTTGTTTGAAAGATACATTTGATCCCCTACTTTGGTCTGAAACGTGCCTGCCCTTCATTTGAGCAGTGTGTCAGTGTTTCCTGGACTCCTTAACATCATCATCCCTGTGAAATGAGTGCCATTCTAGATACACCTACAGCTTAATGCTTTAGAACAGTGTTTCTGCTTATGAATCATGGTTGCTATAGTTTAACAATAAGAAACAAAAAAAAATAATCCTGTGGAACTTTTTGTGCCCTTCAAGTGTGAATTTCAGGGGGATGAAAATGCATCTGGAATATAAAAACACTTAATTTAGAATAGAATTAAACAGGTTGGAAAAGACCTTTGATACCATCAAGTCCAACCCATATTTATCCAGTCTTATTTTCTTTCTTAAAATTCTGTCAAACTACTCTGAACACAGAGAGAAACATTAAAAATAGGATGGCTGTGTTTAAAAAAAAAGAAAAAAGGTCTTTATTGGGCTGTGCAGCTGTAAAGAACTTAAGAGAAAAAATGTGGTATTTATATGACACAGTTTGAATGCCTGATCTTAATTTGGTGATGTGAAAAGCATGTTAACAGCTTGGCTATAGTCTTCTGCAGTATTGCTGGAACCACCAAAGAAAATAACTTGGTAGGATTTGCTGGAAGTAATATCTGTCCTGCACCATGATCCTAAATGCACCTAAGCATATCTTATGCCTTCATAAAACCTTGTTGGCTGTAATGAATGTCTGCTTTGATAGAACAGTAAACAGTAATGAACTAAAATGTGTAGATCAGACTGAGTTTTTGTGTGTGGTGGTGTTGCCTAAGAGGAATGTAGAATCGGCTTTAGAGAGAAAATGTTGCAAAAGCCATTGTTTAATTACTTGCACTAAAACTTGCTTTTGCAAGACTTCTTTCACAAATGTGTAAGGTTTCAGCATTAGTGGAAAAGCTGGGCTTTTTTAATGTATAGATATATATGTTTACACCTAAGTATTTTCAGTGGGAGTGTAAGTGTAAAATACTGCTGACTGTGTTATTGAGGCCAGCCTGTGTCTTCTGATAAAATGAAATCCTTTAGTAACAAATGGCTGGTTTGTGGAATTTTCACATAAAATGTTAGCTGTTTCAAGGCATGATTAACTGCACATTTCACATTGATTAACTTACAGGAATGCACAGAAGGTGACAGGAAGGGTAATGGCCAGTGTTTTGCAATACATGCTGCTTCCTTAATGTAAAGGATTATTTTATTCATTTTCACCCTAGGTACAGAATCCAGAGTTGTGCTTGCTGCTTGCATCTGAAATAAAGGAGCTGACATTGCTTATCAGGCTTTTACTTGGAAGCATGCAGCATGTTTCTCAGTAAATTCTTCAATACCAGTATTTTATCACAATTTCTCCTTTATGTGGCGTGCCTATAAAACTGTCATAGTACTTTAAGCTGTTTTTATGACTACAGAAGCACTTTATTTTCTTCACCCTGTTTGACTGTGAGACTAAGGAAAGGTAGAAGTGGAATGCCAGGAGGAACTAATCTCCAACAGCTTACAAACTGGATGGAGTTCTTTCTCCATCTCCTCTTTCTTGTTTTGCTGTTGAGAGAACTTAGGGGAATGAAATTAAGTTGACATCTTCTCTTGGCATCTTCGAAAGTTAGGGTGAGCTACTCAACACCTCGCATGACTCTGCTTTCACTGGGAATTGCATCTGTGGTGCATTTATAGATGGGATGTTGAGGAGTACCAGTTTGGAGGCTGCTGGGTTAGTTCCCTGACAACTGCTTGATAGAAGTGTCACTGTACCCAATCTAGCTGTCTGGAAATGGTGACATTCAGTATTTGAAAGTCAAGAGCCTCATCCCCTCAGTGAGGAAAAGGTGTACTTGATGAGAGTACTACTACAGTATTTCAGATGGTTGTTTTGATATGCACAAATAAGGCAGCCTCTAGAAAGCAGCAGGTCCTGGCTGGGACAGATTGGATCAGTGGGCTGAGGCCAGTGGTATGAGGTTCAGGTTGAACAAGGCTGAGTGTCAGGTCCTGCACTTGGGTCAGAACATTCTTATGCAACACTATAGACTTGGAGAAGAGAGGATGGAAGGCAGCCTGTCAGAAAAGGACTTGTTGATTGATAGTTGGTTAAATATGAGCCAACAGTGTGCTTAGGTGGCCAAGAAGACCAATGGCTTCCTGGCAGCAGGATCAGGGAAGTGATTGTGCCTCTGTACTTGGGACTGGTGAGGCTGTACCTCAAATACTGCTTAGTTTTGGCCCCCTCACTCCAAGAAGGACATTTTCTTGCTTCAGGGTGCCCAAAGAAGGGCAGTGAAGCTGGTGAAAAGTCTAGAGCACAAGTCTCCTGGGGAACAGCTGAGGGAACTGGGGTTGTTTATGCTGAAGAAAAGGAGGCTTGAGGGAGACCTTGTTGCTCTCTACAGCTGCCTGAAAAGGAGGGTAATGATGTGGGCATCTGTCTCTTAGGCCACTTCTTATCAATTGTTACTCGGCAGAAGTTGTGGCATGTTTAGGGTGGACATTAGGAAAAAAATATTGTTATGCCCTAGAACAGGCTGCCTAGGGAAGTGGTGGAGTCACTGTTCCTCGAGGTATTTTGAAAACTTGTAGATGTGGTCCTTGATGTGGTTTAGTGGTGAACGTGGCAGCGCTGTGTTAACGTTTCTTAGAGGTCTTTTCCAGCCAAAACAGTTCTGTTATTCTGTGATTTGGAGTTCAGTTTTCATTAGTTCCCTGATCTGCCTTACTGTGGAAACAATTCTCAGCATTAAGGAGAGAATAGGGAGCTAAGGGCACAGGGAGAGTTTAGTGTTTTTCTGGTGTCTGACTGCATGGTTGTAGCATAGCTATGTTAAGACTTCAGCCGAGGTGCGATATGTGCTGGAACACATGGGTGTAAACTGTGTAGTGAGAGTTGGGGAAGAGTAAATCCGAAATACAGTGTTTTGATCTGTATCCCTTTTAAAAGTAGTTTCCAAAGCTTTAAATATTACATACTGGATTCCCGTTTCAAAGTCAACAATGCACTTTTGAACTGCTGCTTTAACAAATCTTTTATGATCCCAGATGTCTACTTGCACGTGCTGTTAGGGCCTTCATCTGCCAGTCACAGAAACAACCAGGTTGGAAGAGACCTCCAAGATCATCAAGTCCAGCTGATCACCCAATCTTAGCTAATCAACTAGACCATGGCACTAAGTGCCTCAGCCAGTCTTTTTTTAAACAGTTCAGGCTAGATGTGAGGAAGAAGTTCTTCACCATGAGAGTGGTGAAGCCATGGAATGGGTTATCCAGGGAGGTGGTTGAGGCCCCGTCCCTGGAGGTGTTTAAGCCCAGGCTGGACGAGGCTCTGGCCAGCGTGATCTAGTGTAGGGTGTCCCTGCCCATGGCAGGGGGTTGGAACTAGATGATCCTAGTGGTCCCTTCCAACCCTGACTGATTCTATGATTCTATGAACTCCAGGGATATTGACCCCACCACCTCCATGGGCAGCCCATTCCAGTATCACAGTATCACCAAGGTTGGAAGAGACCTCAAAGATCATCAAGTCTAACCTATCACCCAAGACCTCATGACTAGACCATGGCACTGAGTGCCATGTCCAATCCCAGTACAGATTAAAGTCAGATGTTCTTAGGGCTTTAAAACTTCTATGGTGGAATAGTCCCACAGAAATAGGAAGGAAGAATACTGGAGAATTGTATACCTCTAAAAAGTGATTGCTCAAAAATTGGATGATGTGCCTATGCTAAGTTACTAATGTGGGGTAATGGGGGGAGAACATTGCTTCCTCTTGCATAGTGGGTTTTTTTTAATGTCTTACTATTTTTTAAATGAGAATATGTTTTTGAGTCTCATAGTTTAGTCCTCAGTCTTCCACAACTAATAACCAAATAAAGGGCAACATTTCTTTTGAGGAGATCTTTGTGTTCTGCAGTACCAGAAGGTGAGACATAAAGGACAGGAAGTTTCTGTGATCTTCTTGGAAGAACCAGTTGTGGGTTAAATAGTTTTTGCTGGTAGTTATAAGGAAGCTTTTAAAAAGTGTCCATCTTGCTGTGCTGTCCTGTTGAGTGAAACCTGATGTGCCTGTCTCTGAAGCACGCATTTAACATGACATCGAAAATAAAGGACATTTCAGAACAGACTTATGAAGAACTTAAACACTTAACTTGTCAAGGTATGTTGAAAGATAGGTGGTAATTAATCTGATTATTTTTTTTTTTGTGGGGGGTGTTTGCTTATTTCATGAAGTGAGGCCTGATGTTTCGTGTTAAATTTAGGGGCAGAAGTATAAAATCTAAGACAGCACTGCACGGGTTGCATTAAGATTGTTGCAGCTATTCTTTGAGCGTGGAAACAATTAAAAGTCTTTGAAAACATTGACCCAGCTGAACTCATCCTTCATCCTGGATGCTGTTTCCTTGTTTTAAACTAACTGTACTCTTGTGTGGAGTTAAGGGTATTATTAAGATAAGTGTGAGACTGGAGTGATTAAAGTGCCGATGCTTCACCATGCTCTTCAAAAGGGCCTTCTTGGGGTACTGTTGACTGACTTGTGCTTCTCTCTTTTTCCTTCTAGAATATGATATCAAGCTTTCGTGTTTCTGAGCTGCAAGTACTGCTGGGCTTTGCTGGGCGTAACAAGAGCGGGCGGAAACATGACCTTCTGATGAGGGCTCTGCACTTGCTGAAGAGCGGCTGCAGCCCGGCGGTTCAGATCAAGATACGAGAACTTTACAGGCGCCGGTACCCCAGGATAATTGAAGGACTTGCAGACTTGTCAGCTGCCAAGGCCCCAGTTTTCAATTTGGACAGCAATCCCTTGCCTGTAGAGGCTGACCTGGCTGTTGCTGGCATTCACCCATTCCCTTCTACATCAGTCACACCTCAGTCTCCCTCCTCACCTGTCAGCCCTGTGCTCCTCCAAGACCCCAAGACCCACTTTGAGATGCAGCAGCCATCCCCTCCAATTCCACCTGTTCATCCTGATGTTCAACTGAAAAGCCTCCCTTTTTATGACGTGCTTGATGTGCTTATAAAACCTACAAGTTTAGGTAAGTGTTTAATGGCTCTGCAGGTTGCTTGCTTTATGAAATAGGTGTTGCTTATGGCAATAGCAAGTCCAGGCTTAGATGTTTTTGCAGCTGTGGAAGAAGGGAAAGTCCCCCTGCCTTTCTCATCTCTGCCCTTGCCTTGCTTTCACTACTTAATCTTGTAATATTTACAAAAAATATCTGTTGTCATTTGAATAATTTAATAATAGAGTAGAGCAGTCCAGTTTGAATCTACCTACAATCTAACTGCATGCCCACTGCAGGCAGGGCTGACCAAAAGTTAGAGTAACGTTAGCCAAATGTCTCTTAAAGGCAGGTAGGCAGGCTTGGAGCATTGCCTGTGTCTCTACCAAGCCTGCTCCATTGTTTCACTACCCTCTTGGTGAAGAAGTAACTTCCTAATACCTAGTTTGAACCTTCGCTTCTGGCTGGAAGATGTGCACCTGAGGTGTCTGCCTGGTACAACTGAGAAACACATCTGTCAGGGCCAATAGGAAAAGAGTTTCAGGGTCAATAATTAATAAGTTGCAATAACAAAGTAACAAACCAGTGAAACCGTTTTGTTTGTGCTTACTTCACTGTAGAAATTATGCAGGTTCAGAGTAACAAGCCACGGAAGCAATTTTGTTTAGGCTTAATTCACTAACAATTTTGCAGGTTCTGTATAGGGAGCACTGAATTAGATACTTTGTGCAACAAGGTTCAATGCACTCACATTAGTGAAGGTTTCAGTCATGACCTGGTATCCTGAGCCAGCCGTGGGCAGCGGGGGGAGGTTGTGCTAAGATTCAAAAACATGCCTTGGAGTAAATTAAAGACAGTAGACAGTTGGGTTTGTTAGAGCCAAGGAAAACTCAGGTGAATGGACTAGAGAAGAGGGAAAATAGGAAGAAAGAGGAGATAGGAAAGAGAGAGTTAAGAAGTAGAAGAAAGATATCACCACTCCTTGGATCCGGAGTCCAAGTCCTTCAGTAGCAGGTGTACATCCCAGCAGCGTCTTCTGTGGTAGATGCAACATGTGGACCCTGGAAGTTGTGGTCCCTTTTTACAGTTGCAACAGGGGAGGCCTCTCCAAATCAGAGGTGTGCATGAGTGAGGTGTGCACAGTCAGTGCTGTGTTTGTCACTAGCATTTCTGCAGTGCTGCAGTGGTTTTAAACTAAGAGGGAATTCCGACCTCTTTCTCTTTCATTGTTAAACCCTTCTGCCAGGCCAGCAGCTCCCGGTGAGGGCCATTAAAGGCCATCAAAACCACCACCCTGTCTATTCAGACCAGGTAATGTCACACCTTGTTTGAGACAATGAGCTATCAGCCCTGCCCTGGCACACATTGTTTGGAGACAATAGGGGATTGGGCTATCACATATACCCTATGTTAGAATGTAGAGTGGACCTTTATAACAACCTCAAATCTCACTTTAGCTTCCTCAAATGCTTTCACTCTTAAATATATATTTAATTATTTGGAAGTAAGTTGTGTTTTGTCTTCACAGAATTCAACCTGTCTTTACCACACATAATAGAAATTGTTCCCTAACTATTTATTGACATTGTTTAGAAACGTTTCAGCTTTTGGCAAGCTATTTGTGTTGTCTTCCAACATTTTAGTTTAAGTTACAGGTTGTGACTTGCACCTCAGTGAGGCATACACTGAACACTGGTCATCCTCCAGTGCCTAAAGCAGGGAACCATAGAATCATAGAATGGTTTGTGTTGAAAGGGATCATGTAGTTCCAACCCCCTGCCATGGGCAGAGACACCTTCCACTACACCAGGTTGCCTTGAAAACCTCCAGGGAGGGGGCATTCACCATCTCCCTGTGCAGTCTGTTCCAATGTCTCACCACCCTCACTGTAAAGAATTTCTTCCTGATACCAAATATACCCTTTTCAAGCTTAAATCCACTCTCTTGTCCTATCACATAAAGCTCTTACAAAAAGTCCCTTCCTAGCTCTCTCATAGGCCTCCTTTAGGTACTGGAAAGCCTTCTCTTCTCCAGGCTGAACAGCCCCAACTCTTGCATACCCACAAAGAGGAAAGCAGGAAAGAATGCTGGGAGACCTGCCTGGATGAGCGAGGAGTTCCTGGACACACTGGCGCACAAAATCAACTCTACAAGGAGTGGAAGAGAGGACAGCTGGAATGGAGGCATCTAAGGAAGCTGCCTGAGCAGCAAGAGACCTGCTTAGAAAAGCTGAAGCTCAGTTAGACTTCACATAATCACCAAAGTTGGAAGAGACCTCAAAGATCATCAAGTCTAACCTGTCACCACAGACCTCATGACTAAACCATGGCACCAAGTACCACATCCAGTCCCCTCTTGAATCCCTCCAGGGACAGTGACTCCACCACCTCCCTGGCAGCACATTCCAGTGGTGGATTCAGGAAGGGCAGGTCCTGCCTCTCCAACCTGATCTCCTTCTATGATCAGGTGACCCACCTGGTGGATGTGGGGAGGCCTGTGGATGTGGTCTACCTGGACTTCAGCAAGGCCTTTGACACCATCCCCCACAGCAAACTGCTGGCTAAGCTGTCAGCTCATGGCTTGGGCAGCAACACTCTGAGCTGGGTTAGGAGCTGGCTGGAGGGCCGAGCCCAGGGAGTGGTGGTCAGTGGTGCCACATCCAGCTGGAGGCCAGTCACCAGTGGCGTCCCCCAGGGCTCAGTGCTGGGCCCCATCCTCTTCAATGTCTTCATTGACAATCTGGATGAGGGGATTGAGATGGTCATCAGCAAATTTGCAGATGACACCAAGCTGGGAGCAGATGTTGGTCAATTAGAGGGTGGAAGGGCTCTGCAGGGGGACCTTGACGGGCTGGACAGATGGGCAGAGTCCAATGGGATGACATTCAACAAGTCCAAGTGCCGGGTGCTGCACTTTGGCCACAACAACCCCATGCAGAGCTACAGGCTGGGGTCAGAGTGGCTGGAGAGCTGCCAAACAGAGAGGGACCTGGGGGTGCTGATCGAAAGCCGCCTGAACATGAGCCAGCAGTGTGCCCAGCTGGCCAAGAAGGCCAAGGGCATCCTGGCCTGCATTAGGAATGGTGTGGCCAGCAGGAGCAGGGAGGTCATTGTGCCCCTGTACTCTGCATTGGTTAGGCCACACCTTGAGTACTGTGTCCAGTTCTGGGCCCCTCAGTTTAAGAAGGACATCAAGACACTTGAACATGTCCAGAGAAGGGCAACAAGGCTGGTGAGAGGCCTTGAGCACAAGCCCTATGAGGAGAGGCTGAGGGAGCTGGGGTTGTTTAGCCTGGAGAAGAGGAGGCTCAGGGGCGACCTCATTGCTCTCTACAACTACCTGAAAGGTGGCTGTAGCCACGAAGGGGTTGGCCTCTTCTCCCTAGCAACCAGCACCAGAACAAGGGGACACAGTCTCAAGCTGCAACAGGGGAAGTTTAGGCTCAAGGTGAGGAGAAAGTTCTTCACCGAGAGAGTGATTCGTCATTGGAATGTGCTGCCCAGGGAGGTGGTGGAGTCGCTGTCCCTGGAGGTGTTCAAGAGGGGACTGGACGTGGCACTTGGTGCCATGGTCTAGTCATGAGGTCTGTGGTGACAGGTTGGACTCGATGATCTTTGTGGTCTCTTCCAACCTTAGCGATACTGTGATATGACTCTCTCAGTGAAGAACTTTCTCCTCCCCTCGAGCCTGAACTTCAACCCAGCCAGGGAGATCCAGGGGAACAGTAAACATTTCTGTATCTATATTAATGGTAAAAAGAAGTCTGGGGGAAGGTGTGGACCCCCTCAGAAAGCAAACAGGTGAGCTGGTGATGAGTGACATGGAGAAGGCTGATGTTCTCAAGGACTTCCTTACCTCAGTCTTCACTGGCAAGGGCTCCAGCTGCACTCCCAGAATAATGGAAGATAATGGCCGGGACTGGAAGAAGGAACTGCCCACGGTGAGTGAAGATCAGGTTGTGACCATCTGAAGAGCCTGAAAGTGTTCAAGTCCATGGGATACAATGGGATACACCCATGGGTGCTGAGGCAACCGGCAGAGGAGGTTGCCAGGCTGCTCTCCATCGTACTCCAAAAGTCCTGGCAGTCTGGGGGGGTTCCCAGTGACTGGAAAAGGGGAAACATAACTCCCATTTTCAAGAAGGGAAGGAGGGATGATCCAGGGAACTACAGGCCAGGCAGTCTCACCTCTGTACCCAGTAAGATCATGGAGCATATCCTCCTGGAGGTGCTGCTGAGGCAGAAGTCTAACAAAGAGCTGATTTGGCACAATCAGCAGGGCTTCACCAAGGGCAAATCCTGCCTGACAAACCTGGTGGCCTTCTGTGGCACGGTCACAACATCAATAGATGATGGCCAAGCAGCTGATGCCATTGACCTGGACCTGGGCAAAGCCTTTGACACTGTCCACACCATATCCTGGGCTCCAGTCTGGGGCAGGATGGGTTCCATGGATGGAGAATTCAGAGAGTACAGAACTGGCTTTAAGGGCTGCACCCAAAGGGTGGCTGTCAATGGTCCATGTCCAAGTGGAGGCCAGGGACAAGCGGAGTCCCTCAGGGATCAGTACTGGGACCAGGCTTGTTTACTGTCTTTGTTGGTACCATGGACAGTGGCATTGAGTGCACCCCCAGCAGGTTTCCTGATGACACCAAGCTGTGTGGTGCAGCAAACAGCTGGAGGGAAGGGATCCATCCAGAGAGACATTGACAGGCTGGAGAGGTGAGCCCATGACAGCCTCATGAGGTTCAACAAGACCAAGTGCAAGGTCCTGCAGCTGGGTCAGGGCAATCCCAAGCACCAATATAGGCTGGGCAGGGACTGGCTTGAGAGCAACCCTGAAGAAAAGGACCTGGGGGTGCTGCTGGAGGAGAAGCTCAACAGGAGCCAGCAGTGAGCACTTGTAGCCCAGAGAGCCAACCACATCTTGGGCTGCATCAAGAGAAGCAGAGCCAGCAGGTTGAGGGAGCTGATTCTCCCCCTCTACTCTGCTCTGGTGAGACCACACCTGGAATACTGTGTCCAGATCTGGAGCTGCTGGAACGTGTCTAGAGAAGGGCCACGAGGATGAGCAGAGGACTGGAGCTGCTCTGCTATGAGGACAGACTGAGGGAGTTGGGGTTGTTCAGTCTGGAGAAGAGAAGGCTCTGAGGAGACCTAATTGTGGCCTTCCAGTATCTGAAGGGGCTACAAGAAAGCTGGGGAGGAACTTTTGAGGGTGTTAGGGAGTGATAGGACTGGGGGAATGGAGCAAAACTAGAAGTGGGTAGATTCAGATTGGACGTTAGCAAGTTCTTCCCCTGAGGGTGGTGAGACACTGGCACAGGTTGCCCAGGGAGGCGGTGGCAGCCTCATCCCTGGAGATTTTTGCAGCCAGGCTGGATGTGGCTGTGAGCAACCTGCTGTAGTGTGAGGTGTCCTTGCCCATGGCAGGGGGTTGGAACTGGCTGATCCTTGAGGTCCCTTCCAACCCTAACAATTCTATGATTCCATCTCCAAATGGGATGTGCTCCAGCCCTCTGATCATCTTTGTGCTGGTTGCCTGCAAGAAGAGACCAACCCCCACCTGGCTACAACCTCCCTTCAGGTAGTTGTAGAGAGCAAGGTCTCCCCTGAGCCTCATCTTCTCTGGGTTAAACCACCCCAATTCCCTCAGCCCCGCCTCACAGGGCTGTGTTCTAGGCCGCTCCCCAGCTTTGTTGCCCTTCTCTGGACACCTTCCAGGACCTCAAAATCTCATTTGAATTGAGGGGCACAGAACTGGACACAGGACTCAAGATGTGGTCTGACCAGTGCTGAGTGCAGGGGAAAAAAACCTCCCTTTTCATGTTGGCCACACTATTCCTGATCCAGGCCAGGATACTGTTGGCTCTCCTGGCCACCTGGGCACACTACTGGCTCATGTTCAGCCTACTCTCAACCACTACCTCCAGGTCCCTTTCTGCCTGACTGCTCTCCAGCCACTCTGACCCTAGCCTGTAGCACTGCATGGGGTTGTTGTGGCTGGTGTGTAGAACCTGGCACTTAGGTGTTGTGATGGTTTAACCTGCCCTCATTAGCAAAATCTCAGCTTACTCAGGGAAGCAAATGAAAGCTGTATTATACAAGGAACAACTACACTCTACAGTGGAATGCAATGAAATGTACAAATACACAGGATTTACAATGTCATGCAGGTATTTACAAAGAGAAAACAGCATGGAAATGCTCCTTGGCTGGGAGGACACTGCTTCACTCCCACCTCACCTCTCCCTTGCCTTTTTCCTCTGGTTGATTAGAAGAAAAGAGAAAAGGAGAGATATTAGAGAATCTTCAGTTAGTTCAAAAGTCAGTGGTCTTATCTCAAGGTCATTAGATAAAGCCTTCCAGGGGAGCAGACATGCCAGCAGCCAGAAGACAAGAAAGGAATGAAAAAAGAATGTGAGGTATTGCTCAGGTACATCTCACATCTGACCAATAAAATTCATATAGAATAATCTCTTGTTTTCCTTTTTACACCCAACTGTGGATTTTGTTTGTACTTCCTCACTCTCCTGCTTGAAAATTTGCAGCTAGCTTGAAAGGCACAGCCTAAAACTGTCAGTGATGTGTTCCATCTCATGCCTTGGACTCTGCCCATCTGTCCAGCCTGGCAAGGTCCCTCTGCAGAGCCCTTCTACCCTCTAGCAGATCACCTGCCCCCAGCTTGATGTCATCTGCAAACTTAGTGATGATGGACTCAATCCTCTGGACCAGATCATCAGTAAAGATACTGAACAGTTGTGATGTCATTGTGCTATTTTTTGCATTTTTCCTCCTTGAGAATGTCTTGAAACCCTTGGACACATCCTGCATACCTTTAATTCAGATCAAGGTTTCTAACTTCTCCATTAAAAGAAAGTAGAAAGTAATCTGTACATACTGTGAATACTTAGTACTAAAACATTACTAGCAGACAGGTACAGTTGTGATAATAAAGTTGTATTTCTCTTGTTTGTTTGTTTTATTTTTTTGCCCAGTGTTACTGAGATGTCACAGTCATGGTTGACATGCGTGATAGCATCCGTGGCACTGTCTAACGTCTAGCTGGCTTCTCTGTCATCAGGGGTTGTTATCCCTCCCTTCCCCAAAGGCTTAGTACCTTTAGCTGTTTCTAAATCAAGTAATTTTCTAGCTGTCTGTTGACAATTTTTGGTGCATGTTTGCTCTTGGTGGTACACTAAATAGCTGTAAACATCTCTGTTCTACTCCTTGTTGTCAGGTACCCAGTGTAGTGTTTTGCTGTGTGTTTGAGAGTCTTTCTCCCTTGGGTGAAAGGATTTTAACACAGTTGCTTTCGAAGTGCTGAAGTGTAATGTGATATTAAGCCATCTGAACACAGTTTAATGAATAGTTTGTTCCATTGCTTTTCTGTTGCAAGTTAGATGTAGTTCAAGCACAATTTGATTATAATAATATTATAATAATTATAATAACTTATGCCTAGTTCCAGAAAAAACTCCATTGTAGCTCGTGTTTAAATCAATGACTTTAATCACCATGATAAAACCCTTTTTTGTGTCTCTCTTTCTAGTACAGAGCAGTATTCAGAGGTTCCAGGAGAAGTTTTTTATCTTTGCTCTGACACCTCAGCAGGTCAGAGAAATCTGTATTTCCAGGTAAGAAGTAAGAGTGTGACAGTGTATATAAACATGTGCATAATGTCAGGAGAAAATGGGGGGGGTTGTTTTAATTGTATGCATCGTGTAGGCTTGCAGATGCAGTGTGATTTCTCTCACTGAAGTTAAACTGAGTTAATCTCTTTTCTTCAGGAACTACCATGCACAAAACATAATGTGCAGCTGGGGTAAACCCTGTGCTGCTAAGGAGTTAATTACTCAGTTTCAAATAATTATGGCTAGAGAGGTGATAAGCTATTATCCCCTGCATGTTTCCAGGAGGAAGGCTGTTTCTGTGTGTTGTCCCAGGGTTCACGTTGTTGCAATACTCTGGTGTAAAGCAAGAGAATTCATGGGACTTTTTGTGCTCTCTGGCGACATCATACTTTGTTACTACAAACTCTTGACAGAGGATTCTTAAGTCCTGCAGTAGCTAAACAGAGGTGTCACTCATAAGAGCTGTTCACAGCTCAGAAGAAAAATGACAGCAAAGTGTATTGATAGTGGGGAGGCATGCTGGTTCTGTATGCATATGACTAGAATTGTTTCTGCTGTTTAAACAGATGTTTCTTTTTCTTTGTCACAGAGATTTCTTGCCGGGGGGCAGGAGAGATTACACAGTCCAAGTTCAATTAAGGTGCCTTTCTCATTATTCTTCTCTTACAGCTTCTTAATTGGCTAATGTAGCATAAGTCTGTATGTGTCTGTAGACACGTGGTGACACTTGAAAATGACACTTCCTTTTTTTGGGGTTGCAGGTTATGCCTAGCAGAGACCAGCTGCCCTCAAGAAGATAATTACCCTAATAGTTTGTGTATTAAAGTAAATGGGAAGCTGTTTCCATTACCGGTAAGCTTGTTTGTACATATTCTGTGGCATCTTTGTGACTTGCTCTGTGTTGTTTTCCTGTGATCTTAGCTTGATGAAACAAGATGTTGTCATCATTCATTTTTTTTCCCTTTAGATACAGATGTCAGGCTTGCACATTTGCTGTGTGAGATAGCCATTACTACTGTTGATCATGTTACAGCCACAGCGTAGATTGTCTTTGTAGCCACCTGTAGCAAGCCTCATCTGTGGCACTTAACACAGCAAATCATGTTGAAAGTGAATTGTGGGGAATCCTCCTCATAGGTCTTCAAATTAAGTTAATTAAACTTGATTGGTGGTAATTCTTTCTGTTTGGGCTGTCTGTATTTGTGACTGACTTGAGTTTCTTTTCCTTACAAGGGAGTGGTACCTGCCTTGCATACAAGTTTCTACACTGCTCTGCAACTGTCTGGCTAGAGCAGAATTCACTGCAGGGGTGAAGGAGAGACACTTTTTAGAGTTCCTAGCATTTGCTGATACTGGAAGAGAACAGTATTGACATTCATATGGTCTGCTGGTGTCTGGTGTTGCAAAAGTTAGTGTGGAGAGAAGGTCACCTCATGGCTTAAATACATATATATAAAAAGGGAAAAGCACTCTCATTATTCTTGAAAAAACTCTTCAGTGAGTATCTCTGTGCAATGAAATAGAGAAACTGCTATGCAACCCATTCTGAAATGGTTCTGGAAGCTATAGAAGGTGGAAAAAAGTAGTACAGAGGTTTAGATCAGCTGTGGGTTTTAAATTCTGTGTGGAGAGAGATGAAACTTCTTTTTCTGAATGTTCATCACCTTACTGGTGTCAGATGTGTTACCCTGCACCTTCCTGCCATAATGCAACCGTGACTAGTTTTGCCTCTACTCATCTTAAATGATAACTAGTTTGTCTTTCCCCTTACTTTAACCATTGCATCACCGTTCTTCTGTTTTCAGTGTGTGGTTTCTCTCTTATTCTCTGCTTGATTCAGCAGAAACTTTACATCGGAAAGTGAATAGATGACTCTTAATAACATCCTTTCCTCTTCTTCTTTTGCTGTGAGCAGAACAGCAAGTATCACAATATCACTAAGGTTGGAAGAGACCTTGAAGATTGAATCCAACCTGTCACCACAGACCCCATGACTAGACCATGGCACCAAGTGCCACGTCCAGTCCCCTCTTGAACACCTCCAGGGACAGCGACTCCACCACCTCCCAGGGCAGCCCATTCCAATGGCAAATCACTCTCTCGGTGAAGAACTTTCTCCTCACCTTGAGCCTAAACTTCCCCTGTTGCAGCTTGAGACTGTGTCCCCTTGTTCTGGTGCTGGTTGCTAGGGAGAAGAGGCCAACCCCTTCGTGGCTACAACCACCTTTCAGGTAGTTGTAGAGAGCAATGAGGTCTCCCCTGAGCCTCCTCTTCTCCAGGCTAAACAACCCCAGCTCCCTCAGCCTCTCCTCATAGGGCTTGTGCTCAAGGCCTCTCCCCAGCCTTGTTGCCGTTCTCTGGACACCTTCAAGTGTCTCAATGTCCTTCTTAAACTGAGGGGCCCAGAACTGGACACAGGACTCAAGGTGTGGCCTAACCAATGCAGAGTACAGGGGCACAATGACCTCCCTGCTCCTGCTGGCCACACCATTCCTAATGCAGGCCAGGATGCCCTTGGCCTTCTTGGCCAGCTGGGCACACTGCTGGCTCATGTTCAGGCGGCTTTCGATCAGCACCCCCAGGTCCCTCTCTGTTTGGCAGCTCTCCAGCCACTCCGACCCCAGCCTGTAGCTCTGCATGGGGTTGTTGTGGCCAAAGTGCAGCACCCGGCACTTGGACTTGTTGAATGTCATCCCATTGGACTCTGCCCATCTGTCCAGCCCGTCAAGGTCCCCCTGCAGAGCCCTTCCACCCTCTAATTGACCAACATCTGCTCCCAGCTTGGTGTCATCTGCAAATTTGCTGATGACCATCTCAATCCCCTCATCCAGATTGTCAATGAAGACATTGAAGAGGATGGGGCCCAGCACTGATCCCTGGGGGATGCCACTGGTGACTGGCCTCCAGCTGGATGTGGCACCACTGACCACCACTCTCTGGGCTCGGCCCTCCAGCCAGTTCCTAACCCAGCTCAGAGTGTTGCTGCCCAAGCCACGAGCTGACAGCTTAGCCAGCAGTAGTCTCAGTTGAAGTGCTCCTGCAAACATTAATTGATCACTGTCTTCATCCCTCTGGTTCTTCCTTTCTCTTGCAGGAAATACATGATAACTTCTTTGCCTCAAAATCCAATATTGCCCTACTCAGTAGTGCTGACATTACCTAATCAGTGATGTCAGCCTCTCTTGCCAACTTGTACAATTGTTAAGTGAGCACTGTTCAGTCTCTCCCAGGTATAGCAGTATGTTCCGCTCCAGAGGTCTGAAAATTATTCTTGGGCACCTTGGCTGCAGTCTGTACCAGAAATGTCAGAGAACTCCTTCAGATTGTGCCAACTCATCTTAATATGGCATTTCTTTCTGTTCCTACAAATATCTGTGTCCTCTTCATAGACTGTTGGTTCTGACTTAAAAAGTAATTGTAGAGTCTTGCATGTGGCTAGCACATAATGTATCACAGGAGGTGGTTCACCTGTTGACTTACTCTTGTAGACAAGACAAAATGGTAGCTAGTTTTTCTCCTCAGGAGACCTCCATAGACCACTGAAGGTCTCTTTCAAAGGACAGAATTAAATGTCAAGGCAGGCTGGAAATAGCCAGATAGAAGAGCAGTCACACACTTTGGCTTTAGCAATTGAAATGTGTACTCTGTAAATGGCTGCAGCTTTTATGTCTGATTAAAGAAATAGTGAAGCATTGCTTGTTTTAAATGTGAAATTTTCAGTAGTCCCCATACATCTGCTGCTTCTATTTTCTGCAATAAGGCACACGTGGTAAGGATCCTGATAGCTAGCAGGTTACTCCTCTGGAGGTGAGAACCATTTTAGAGAGGTCTTTTCAGCAGCTCCTGTCTGCCAGACTGGCCTGGCAGACTTGACTGTAGAAGCTCTGAGTCTCTGTTCTGTACTGCAAGCAACAGTTCTATCTGGAATCAGTAAAAGGCACTGGTGAGGCATGGCCATGGCTTGGTTGTCAGGTAAAACATACAAGACTAGTAATCAAGCTGCTTTGGAAACCGAGGCGGTGATGTGACAGCTGTTGAGCCCTCCTTGGATTAAAGGCAGCGATTATCCTATGATGTACTTGGTCAGTGAGCAGAAGAGGTTATCTTTCATCTTTCAAAATAATTCTTTTTTTTTCCAAGCATTGGGCTGTGAATGTGCTTCTCTGGGTAAAAACGTGTTTTCCAGTATATCCTGTCTGGTAATTTGCTGTGCAGAACAGCACTGTCTTGAAATAAATGAAATGTAGCAATCAGTTCTGGGCAAGACAGGCCTGCAGTCTTCTGTGTGTCTGGTGCAGGATGAGTTTGTTGTGAGTGGACTGCAGGACCTGTGTGAGTCCAAAACAGATTCTCAGAATTCCTTATACAGGCTGGCTTGTTCTCATCGTGACAGACGTGGGGTGAGATGAATAAGCTGCAGTTAGGCCCTGTGCTCCTTCACATAGCACAAGCACTTTCTGCCCACGGTGTGCTGGAGAGCAGATGCTTGCCTGGAAGCAGAAAGGAGGCGGGTGGCTTTTTGCAAGCATCATATAGGGGAGAAAATCACAGAGGAAGTCCAGGTTATCACATTCTTCATAAAAGCTGAGCACACAACATGTGGTATGTTTTCTGCAGATGACAGCAAAGCATGTTAGCTCTTGCTAACAGCTGGTATTCCATGTACAACCCTTCTTCAGGGGCCTTGGCAGAGTATGGGTAATAACCTATTGCCCGTGGACCTAGGTGTGGTTGTGAGGCAAAACAGATGCCATGGAGGTGTGGAGCTCTTGGAACAAAACTTTGTTTCTTGGATAGAATTATTTTTATTCTGGCTGTGAAACACTGAGTTTACTCTTCATGACTTACTGTGTTTGTCACTAAGGCTGTGTCCTCACAGTTTTCCACTGCCTTTCAGTGGGTTGGAGAGTTAAAAAAGGGGAGAGCATCAACATTACTCTCTTACTCATCCAGTGAACTTAACCTGGATCAAAACTGTTCTCTTCCACCTGTTCAATACTTCTGTAAAACCACTTTAAAAGGCTTTAAATTTGTGGTGGACTGGAGGGTATTAGACTGTCAGAGACTGGTATTTCTCAGAGTAACTCTTGAAATTGGTTTCTAGCCTTGAGAAGCTCTAGATTAACCTGCTTCTTACAGGCCTGTTAAACCAGTCTGTTTCAGGGTATAGAGGGGAGACTTGTTAACACTTTCCTTGTCCTTTCTTCCCATAGGGATATGCTCCACCGCCAAAAAATGGGATTGAACAGAAGCGACCTGGGCGCCCCTTGAATATAACTTCTCTAGTTAGGTTGTCATCAGCAGTGCCAAACCAGATTTCCATTTCCTGGGCTTCTGAAATTGGAAAGGTAAAGTGTATGTTTTCTAGGATGTGGAAAGTTGTCTAGATAACCTCACATAGCATTCCTTCTCCCTTGATGCCCAGTGTTGCTGGCAAGGCACACACCAGCTAGTGTCTCTTAGGTGGCTCAATTTGTTACCAGCACCAGGTAACAGTTTGCTCTGTAGACATGGTAGTTTGCCACCTGTATGTGTTAATGTAAAGTCTTTATCTTAGACTTCACATTGGAAAGCCTGCCCTTAGGGGTTGCCTGAAATGTGTGTCAAACATACCGAAATCTTCACAATACAAATAGTTCAGTTTAGACATGACACAACAAAAGCAAACACCTAACCTTCCTCCTTGTAGCCTGATGGTGTGAAAAGTGAAATCATGTAGCCATATATTCATTATCATTTTGTCATGATCTGCTGGTACTATCCATTTGAAAAGGCTTTTTAAACTGACCAGAAGTGGAGACATGCATTTTCTTGTGAGGTTTTTGTATTTTCTAACCAGGTAACAGTAAGTTGTTTTATAAAAGCAATTTGCATTTCATAGGAATCAAGGCTTAATGGCTACATCCATCTCTGTTTTTTTAAGATTCCTTTTTACATGAAAATAGCCTCTCTGAGTTGATCTAAAGTTGTACTTGCAAATAAACCAAAACAGGGCGGGAGGGGGGAGGAGGTGGGGGAATTTCCATCTCAGAAAGCTTAGATGGTAGGTTGCTGTGAAGGATTTACTGAGGAGGTGTCAAGTTGCTGGTGCCAAATGTTTCTGGGCTTGATGGATCTCAAACATGCTTGGTGGACCATACTTGTATGGTAGCTTTAATACAGGATATCTGAGTAATGTTTGAGGGCTTGTGATGTTGTGTTTTTGGTGGTGTTTTTTTGGTGTTTTTTTTTCTCTTCTGAATTTCACAAATGAGGAGTATTTGGGCAGTTTGGGTGACTTGATGGAGAAGGGACTCAGTGTGGGGAAGGGTGGAGAGAGCTGAGGGGAAAACAATTGAAACCTCCTTATAATGTAATTCTACACTTAATGGAGAGCTGCAGTGGGAAAGGAGCAAGCTAGACTTCAGATGGTCCAAGATGAAGGGAGTGGTTGCTGAAAAGTGGTACATGTCGCTTTCTAGTGCCTGTGGTCATTAATTGTAGTTGAAAAAGAGTTACCTACTGAAATGGCTGCATGGCTGTCTGGAAATTCTCCTTTGGATTTAACCAAGCAAATAAAGGGACAGGGTGAAGAATTTCTGAGTTCTTCCTAGGTTTGAATAGCTGTTGCTGCAGCCCTTTCAGCTGTTGGCAAGGCAGAAACTTACTCCTCTTACTGTGACAGTGTAAATCGTCCTGGATTCAGTTGTCGAACAGTTTCCTCTTATCTTCTTTTCTCCAAAATCAAACACATGTTTGGAAGCAGCACTCCAGTATAACCTTTTATGCAGTAATCAATCTTTTTTTTTTTTTTTTTTTTTTAATTGGAGAGAAAGCTGATGTTCAGAGAAATAAGTGAAGACTAGAGCTGACAGCAAAGTTGTTGGTTTCTATTTGGTTATTTTCCTGGAACAGATGGAGGGAAAGGCCTGAGCTGTAGTTTTCCAATCATAAAGCACAAAAGTCTTGAAGTGACTGCAGTGTTTTGTGTGGTCTTGGTCTCTGCTGCTGACCCCAGCTTTCTTCAGTCCTTTTATCTGCCAAAACATGTTCTGGAAGCAGATGAATTGGAGTTTTTCCCAGCATGTCCCCTTGACCTGAGGTCCTTGTTTTAGTGTTGGTGCTCTGCTCATAGTATCAGAACACACATAGCAGCCATCACTGTTTATCCTTTAAATGAGACCCATGGGGACAGTGTGGAGCATCAGTGTGCTCATGTAGTAAGGACCTATTGGAAGAGTGATTGTGGAGAGCTTCTGAGAAAAGAAGGCATTGGTCTCACAGTGGTGGTCAAACTTGAGCCTGCATAATTCTTTCCTAAGGAACAAACAGTGCAGTGCTTTGCAGAGCTGTTTTCCCTGCAGGTGGTAAGGGAGGAATAGGGCAGTCAGCACTCCTGTTTGAAATTCTTGTGTAGTACCCAGATGATACAGGATCCTCGAGAGGGTGGCTGGCAGAGAGTGGATATAAGACTGCACGTTGTGTTTGGTGTACAGATGTAACAATTACTATTCTGCAGGAGTGGGACTTGCAGATTTTTCATTAGTGACCTTGAAGAGAGACTGAACATTGAACAAGCCAGCAAGTGGTGTGAACTAGGGAAGAGCAGTAAATGCTGGGCAATGTGGCCAGCCTCAGACGAGTGGATGTGATGTAGCAGAGCTTGCCTTACAAATGCAGAGCAAGTCAAAGTACAGAAGTACACAACTGGTGCAGCTGTCTGCCATTAGAAGGTGTTGTCTGCACCCAAAAGATCATTTTCTTTGTCATGTGACTATCTTTGAGCTCCCCTCTAACAGGGCTGACAGTGAAAAAAGGGAAGGCTTTAGAAGACAAACACAGGAAGATCTTAAAGACTGTGTGTATGAGAAGCTGTCAACAGTGTAGCTAATAAGCAAAAAAGCAGCATGTTTTTGTCTTTATTGTGTGCTACAGCTAGTTACAGTGATGGAAACACTGTATGAAAGCAATATTTGATCTTCGTTCACTCTTTCTTTGTAGAATTACTCCATGTCTGTGTATCTCGTTCGTCAGCTCACTTCTGCTATGCTTTTGCAGAGGTTAAAAATGAAAGGCATCAGAAACCCTGACCATTCCAGAGCACTAAGTAAGTCAAATTAATTTTCCTGTCCGTACTGTTTGAGGGTGGTTGGCAGCTCTTTAGAACTGGAAATACTTAAGGGATTTGCAGAGCTTTGAAAAGTGAGTCCCTCTCCAGAATACCAGAGGTTCCCTTTGCTCTTGCTGAGGCATCGTGAACTTTTTCAGTAAAGGTCCCTAGAGCACACCTAGAGATCCCATCTGAAATGTTCTCATGGGAATGCTGTGGGCACCACTTACTGTGGTGGGCTGTGAAGAGGCAGATAGGTACCCTCGATTCTCTTCACTTGCATGTGATATCGATTCTTTGTACCTCACTCACTGACTGATTCTCTCTTCACATGCTGGGTTGAGTTTGCTGTAATAACCATTGTGGCTGTTAGTGCATCTGCTGCCCAGCAAGCAGTCTTGTGTTGCAGTATTTGGCAGTTGCTTGTAAACAGTGGACCTGTTGTTACTTGATGCTGTTATGAACTGGTTTCCTAAATGCTTAATGTTTTTAGATATCTGGAAATGAAGCACATGTACTGGCAAATCAAGTTTAGCATTTTAAATATTGATGTCTATGTATAACTTCTTAATTTATTTTGATAGTTAAAGAGAAATTAACTGCAGATCCTGATAGTGAGATTGCCACAACCAGTCTGCGGGTATCTCTGATGTGTCCTGTAAGTATGCCTGGAAATTACCAAGTGCAGATTTGTCTCTTCATCTTCACTGCAGCTGGCTGCTTTTACAAGGCCTCACTCAAGAAACTTCACTGGCTTGTGTTAATGAATCAGTACATAATATAAAACAGTGGGGAGAAGGCTGCCTCTACAAGCACTTGACTGTAGTGACATTCAACCAGCTATGGTTCAGAACTGTGAATGCCTCAGTTGTAGCAGAGTCATAATCAAGTTGCTACTTGGTTCTGAGGGCTTTAGAAGGAGTAATATCATATATTGAGGTGTTGAGATTTGACTGGGCAGGATGAGAGAATCATTAAAGGATACAGTGATAAGTAAAACTTTATTAATCTCCTTGTTGTGGTGGTGTTGCTTATATTGGAAGCTGCTATAGCAAACACAAAACCTGATCACTATGTGACAAGATAATGTTGCCTTGGGATTTCTCTTCCCAGGTAGAAACTAGCATTCTGGTTTGTGACTGGCCTGTTTAAAAGGTTAAAATGGGTATTTTGCCAATCTAACATAACTGGAACTCACAAACCCTCTTAGAATCATAGAATCAATAAGGTTGGAAGAGACCTCAGAGATCATCAAGTCCAACCTATCACCCAACACCTCATAACTAAGCCGTGGCTTCAAGTGCCACATCCAGTCCCCTCTTGAACACGTCCAGGGATGGTGACTCCACCACCTCCCTGGGCAGCACATTCCAATGGCCAATCTCTCTTTCTCTAAAGAACTCCTTCCTAACATCCAGCCTAAACCTCCCCTGGCACAGCTTGAGACTGTGTTCTGGTTGCCTGGGAGAAGAAATGTTTAGGTAAAAGAAAATAATAAAAGTAGGTGCTTCAATAGGCTGTTTAATAAATTAAATCCTAGGAATAACATTGGTGTAAATACCTTAGAAATGTTTCTGACTTGGGGCAGACTTTGGGGATGGCTTTATTGTTCTGTAAGTGCGCTGTGTGGGCTCTGATAGGAGAGATTTGCCTGCAGTGACCTTGGCACCTCCAAAATGAAAAAGAGACAGTCACTTCACTAACTCCATCTGATTTCACTGATAGCCACACAGGCCTACTTCTGCCTTCTGTTCTGACACACTTTAAATGCATCTCTTGCAGCTTGGAAAAATGAGACTGACAATCCCATGCCGGGCTGTTACTTGCACACACCTGCAGTGTTTTGATGCTGCTCTGTATCTTCAAATGAATGAAAAGAAGCCTACTTGGATCTGCCCTGTCTGTGACAAAAAGGCAGCTTATGAGAGCCTAATATTAGATGGGTAAGAGACTGGGTTTGCAGGTTACACAATTACTGAAATTTTTCTCATGATGTACTTGATAGCTACTTCTGTGACTTGAGGTTCGGCCATTTCATGTGACTCTCTTTGTCAAAATACTTTAGACTGGGAGGACCATTAGACTGTTAGTTTCTGTTCCTGTGTAGTGAACTATGTAAGTTTGTCCCCTAATTGTGTCATCAGCCTACTGAGCCTTGGTGTATTTCTTGTGGGGAAATCCGAATGTGGCCTCTAAGGACAGGTCTCTAACATCATGCTGTCTTGGAAGCTTTTGAAGTTTGAATGATATACAAGTGTCCAACTTGATTTGAAGGATGATGATTTCTGCCTTTGTATGTAAATCTTAAGAGTTGCAGCAATGCTGGAGAGGAAGGTTGGGTAGGTGGAGATACTGTTGTCTGGATGCTTGTGAAGGCTGTAGATAGAGGCTTTCAGGCAAGATGAACTAGGGAGAGAATAAATGCAATAGGTCCAAGATTTATAACTTGCTTTTTTTCAATTATCTTTTCATTTGGAATGAAAAATTTCATGTGGAATCAAAAAGGAAACTGCTCCATTTTGTTATTTTTCAGACTCTTCATGGAAATACTTAATGAATGTTCAGATGTGGATGAGATCAAATTCCAAGAAGATGGCTCCTGGTGCCCCATGAGGCCAAAGAAAGAAGCTGTGACAGTCTCAAGCTCACAATGCACGAAAACTGAAAGTATGCATGCCTGTACTGGTTGCCAGCCAGCAAAGTCTTGGGGACCCTGCTGTAGCTTGGATAATGTGTATAGGTGTTGATGTTTGCTTTGTGGATGGCTTAGTATTTCTAATCTCCTTGTCATTCAAAAAGGAATAGCTGTGCCTCTCTAAGTGGGCATTTTTGTGCTTTGTCTTTGCTGTTTATAATTGCAGTTAAGGACCTAAACCAAAACACAACCTTAAACTTGTAAGTGAAAATGGAAGCCTGCGTTCTAGCTCAGCATGATAGAGAATACTAATAAAAGTTCCTGGCCGTAGCATTCTCTGTAGTGGCCAGGAAAATGAGCTAAAGCATGGACTTGAGTTCCTGGTACTGTTGCAAATAGAAACTGCTGATGTCCACTTTAAAAACAGTGATGTTTTATTCTCCTGTTTAGGTTCCAGTGTCGTTAGCAAACCCTGTTCTGTGATGGTAGCCGATGAGGCAAACAAGAAGAAAGCTGAGGCAAACAAGAAGAAAGTTGACGTTATTGACTTGACAATAGAAAGCTCTTCTGATGAAGAGGAAGATCCTCCTCCCAAAAGGAAGTGCATATTTATGTCTGAAACACAAGGAAGCCCAACCAGAGGGTTTGTCAATTTTAAAGTTAGTTGTTATTCTGTAATGTCTCAGATAAACTGATGTGTGGACAAATGGACTTGTAGCCTTTCTGTGGGATCCAGCTGCACCTTTTAGAGGAGACTTTCTAGGCCAGTCCTTGCAGAAGGCTGTATTGATGCAGTACATTTGTACAGGCAAAACACTATTAAATAGTTCTACATCTCTGAAAAGATTTGTACTGACTGTTGCTGTGTTTGCAGGGATATTTCTGTAGAAAAGGTAACATTAATGCACAGGATTCTCCTGAGAAAGCAGATCATGCCAAGTGGAAGAGATCTAAGCGTTCTTGCTATGTTAGTGTCACCTTAAAGGGTTCTCATTCTTTCTGTCTTCTAGACCCAGGAAATTAGGCTGCATTGCTTATTTCACTCATCCTGTCAGTCTTGGAATGGAGGCATTTTGCTGTTGTGAATCAAAATAAGGCTTTCCTCCATCTCTGTTAAACTCTGGAATGTTTTGGATGCTATTGTTGCTTCTGTTTGTCAGTCAGTCGTCCACCCTGGTTAGCACAACCAACAGCTTCTCAGGTCCTCGGTCATCTGCTTTGTCTTCAGCAGCAGGCTTAGCCAGCTTCTTACTGCTGTGCCACCTTCTGTCTGTCCCAGTCTGTGCAACTCAGCTGCAGTTCCTGTTCGTGGCTTCTGTAAAGTTCTTGCTCTTGGCCTGCAGGGTGCAGGAGACTCACAGGGAGAGAGTGGCACTTAGTAGGCTCACCAGCAGTCACTGCGCCATGTGGCAGTCCAAGTGTTGGCTTTTAGTCATGGCTTACTAGTTAGTGTTGCTGCATGCATGAAGTGTTTGTCTCTCTCAGTGTGGTGGCTTATATTTTATACTAAAATAATAGTAATGAAACAAAACCCCTTCTATTTTACCAGCTCTTGAAGTATTGAGCTGGTGTACTGGGTCTCTAGTCCACAGGCTTGTGTGGTGAGCGAGTAATTGGTCATCTTCTTCAACTTTCAGCAGTGACACTGAAATGATGGGGTTTTTTGGTGAGGATTGTGAAGGAGACCTTCTGCAAGACATTATTTCTTACAAAAACACACAGAAACATAGCTACAAATGCATCTCTTAATGAAGGTTCAGAAGGCACCAAGACTTTCTTCTGTGCTCCTGGATTTTTCTTTGTCTGAGATGGCTACCTGCAACCTTAACTGTAGGAGGACTGAGTTTTGTCGGTGACCAATATTACCCTTACTGTGGGTATGGAAATAGCATATTTTCATTCTTCAAATCCACAGTGAAGCCAGGCATTTGGGGAATAGCTTAGCCTCCTGTACACACAGTTGCCTGAATGCTAGCTTTGGTGAAGCTGGGGCGTGTCTTCTGCAGGCAGAGGCAAGGGATGCTGAAGTATAAGTGGTGTTTGAAAAGGGAGGGTCTGACACCCAAGCTTCAGAGGTCAGAAACAGGATAAATGCACCAGCGCAGACTGGGGAGGAAGATGAGTGGGTGACACTCATGGCTGTGGGCTGGTGGAAGTGATGTGGAGCAGCTGGGACCAGCGCTCTCGATGTTTCACCTCACTTGGAGTTCATGAACTATTTTATGCATGTGGCTGGTGTCTGGACACCTGTGGTGCTGCAAAGTAATGGAACAGAAGGGTTCTAGCTGTTTACATGCTTCTAGAGAGCTGTACTTAGATTGGGCTGAGGCTGAGAGTAAATATAGGTTTGACACTTAACTCCCACATGTATCATCTGTGCTCCACTGAATAATGGCCAGTTGTGTCCTTGGTGTGACAGGATAGCACTGAGGAACTGAAGCAAGGGGTCTCATTCTAGCCCTGACTACCTGTACATCCTCCCAGGGAACTCCACAGATACTTTTCTGTCTCAATGTGGGAGACTGTTAGAAGCGACTCTAGCACTGTATTTTAATGCCAATTCACCCTTAGGTCACAGCAGCTGTTGAAAGCCAAGATATTTTGCTCTCTACAACTACCTGAAGGGCAGTTGTAGCCAGGTGGGGGTTGGTCTCTTCTCCAAGTCAACCAGCACCAGAACAAGAGGACACAGTCTCAAGCTGCGCCAAGGGAGGTTTAGACTGGATGTTAGGAAGAAATTCTTCATAGAGAGACTGGCCATTGGAATGTGCTGCCCAGGGAGGTGGTGGAGTCACCATCATTGGGGATGTTTAGGAGGAGACTTGATGGGGTGCTTGATGCCATGGTGTAGTTGATTAGATGGTGTTGGATGATGGTTTGGATGCGATGATCTTGAAGGTCTATTCTATTCTATTCTATTCTATTCTATTCTATTCTATTCTATTCTGTTCTATTCTGTTCTATTCTATTCTATTCTATTCTATTCTATTCTATCATGTTATTATGAAAGCTGTTATGAAAGAGGAAATCAGAATGGAATACTGTGTAGTGAGCAGCCAGGCTGTAGTTGTGTTGTAGCACAGTGACCTTGTCCATGAGTGCACAGCGCTGCCTAATTTCTCTGTAACCAAGGGCCAGGTTGTTTGTAATTTCCTGTGCTGTTTGAAACAGGGTTCTCGTGTATCAGCCATCTGCTGTCAGAGTGCCCAGCGTGACAACGGTTGATTCTGCTGCTATTCCTCCTTCTTTAACAGACTACCCATTCCATCACCCACCAATATCCAATATTTCTTCAGACTTGCCAGGTAGGTGGTGGATGTTCTTAATGTGTATTTGGACAGCCTTGTTAATTTGTGGGGTGGGTAAGAATTAAAGAATTGATTGCCTTTTTTTGAGGGAACAAGACTGTATGCAGTATTCTGATGAAGCAATGTCTAGACAAGTCCAGTACAGGCTGTCTTTCCAGTTTCAGATTGTGCTTTGCAACAGTGATTTGAAAAATATTTGCTTCTGGGGTACAGATTGGCACTTTAGAACAGCAGACAGAAGCACTTCTCAATATATTGAGTTAGCCTTTGTGTAAACATCCATTTGTGAGGTGCTGTAGATGTGAGGGAGAGTAGCTGCTTACTGAAATTATAGATCTGTGATGGCACTGACTCATCCTAGCCCTAGTTATAGAGATGTTCTGTAGATGATTCTAGTCGTCTCTGTCTAGACTATATGAAAAAGGTTAAGGTGAGCTACAATATGTAAGCTGACCTCTATTGACTTTCTTTACCTAGACATACCCTAAATGCCTATGATGTATTCTTCAACACTGCTGCTAAATATCAGACAAAAGGTGGGGATACTGATTGTTTTCTATCCTGGCTCCTTGAAAAGAACAGTGTATATATGGACTCTGGGGGTTCTCTTTGGTGGCTGTAATGAACCCAGAGCTCAGGGAAGTGGTGACGTGTGGTGACAGGTGTCACACTGACCTCCTGTACTTCCTCTTGCCCCCTCCATTGCCTGTCTCCATTTCCCTCCTGCAACATCTCTGGGTTTTTTCCTCTTCTTTCAGCACCAGTTTGGCAATGGGATGGATATCATTCCCCTTGTTTCTCTGTCCATTTTGGTTCCCTTATTGCTCCCTCCCTCTACTTCTCCCTTGTTAAGAAATTGGTTGTCTTGCCAAATTGGATAGGTGAGTAAGCTGAGAGAATGGAAGTCTGTAACAGCCATCCATCTCTATCAACTGAAGTTGTAGAACATGCAAGAACACAATCAGCTGTCAGTTCTGTAAAAGCAGCTGAGCTTAAATCTTCAAAATTTTTCTCTTGTGGAGAAAAGGAGAGGTGCCACCGGCCGAAACAGACTTGCAGGTGAGGGGAGATGGAGGGAGTAAGTTTACCATTCCTTTCTGTTGACATAGCAAACACAAGGCCAGTATTTAGAAAAAAAAAAAAAAGAAAAAAAGAAAAACAAACCAAAAACCACAAAACAAAATTTCTAATTTCTCATTGGTTTCATAATTTTAAACATCTCACCCTAAATGCTTACACGCTAATGGTGTATGAGACGGACGCTAGTTGTCACTGCTCTTGGAGGATATACCTTGAACTGCTTGTAGTCTCCTCTTCTTCATTCCTTTTATCTGTCTAGACACAAAACGGGGATGATATTAGAAATGTTTCCTTATTGGCTGCCCGTGGGTGGAGGAAGAGACCTGCTGCTTGTTTTTGGACTTGTGCATGTTGTGACTTTACTTCATTCCAGCATCTTTAATGTGATGACACTCTTCATGTCCCAGTTTGGCCAAGTCAGGTACAATATGCAGTGAAACTTGCATTATGAACCAACAGCTCCAAAAGGCAACCTCCATCTAAGCAACCACATTGAACCACCCTGCAATATCCAGTGAATAATACATCATTATGTCATTCTCATTCTTGAAAGAGCCACTTGTACTAGATAACTTGTTTTGCTGCTGCCTGAAATAGTCTTTGAGAGTGGTGTCACAGTGGTACATCCATTTACAAGCTGTGTAACAATGGCACAATCTGTTCTACGACCACAAAAAGTTCCTTAAGTTTGTTGTTTGTGAACAGGAGAAAGACACATCAGTTTATCATCCTTCTCTTCTTTCTAGGTTTGGATTTTCTTTCGCTAATCCCAGTTGATTCACAGGTATGTTTCTCAACTGCTATGGAGTTGATTTCTGAGTCTGGTTGTTGGGATACACTGCTTCAGTAGCTATCAGGGTGCAGTCATCATCCATACCATGTTTACGATCCACTTGCTTAGACCTGACCGCCGACCAGGAAAATCTGTTTTCCTGAGATAGGGTAATGGAGAAGCCTTAAGGGAGGATTCAGGTTAGCCTCATGAGGAGGAACCCAGGCATGGAAACTCTCCCTTTGTTGAAGTGGACATTTGCACAGCACTAACTTGAACATGCCCATCACGTTCTTCATGCTCTTCTTCATTCCACGTATCTGTAGGCCAGATTAAGCTCTGTAAATACACATCACTTGGTTTGGTATTAATTGGAGGTTAAGTTTTAAGGAAAATGCCTTCATTAATTTGCACACATTACTCAACTTTAAAAAAAAAAAAAAATAAATCCCCCTATGTAACACTTAAACCCCACTGGTTTTGGATTATATGAAAATTTCATAGGTTAAAAAGTAACTAGGCAGAGCCTTTCCCTGGAAATTTGTATTAGGGGGAATGATGCTTACTGTAACTAGATTCTCACACAGACTGCAGCCTTCAAACATGGGGGAATATCAGCTCCTTAACTAAGACAAGGATCTTAAGCAGACCCCTCTGTTTCATCTGTCACTAGAAGACAACAGTAACAGGACTCTACTCTAGAGTTGACTTTCTGGTGCCTGAAAAAAGGATGAATCTTCCTCCTTTTCTTTCTGCTTACTGCATCTTGCAATACTTTGTGCCTGTTTTTGAGATCTGAACTGCCAAAAGTGGGAGTAACAGAAGCTGGAAGCAGGTATGCTGCTCTGAAGTGTCCACTTTGGACAGTTCAAACAGTTCAGGCTCAGTTCCAAACATATTCCCAAGATTGGAATCCACAGGGTAAGAGAAAGTAAGGTGTGTTGAACAACATGTGTGTGCGTGTGTGGGGAGTGTTGTACATTACCCTCCTCTGACACCTGGCAACCTTGTTCTGTTTCTGAATGCTTAGAATGTTCACCTCTGCTTTGAAAAGGGTTCTCTTCCACTTTAGGAAACTTAAATCAATGTAGTAATTTTTCTTAATTAGGCTTCATCAGGGCTCATTTATCGCTGCTAAAATGTTTAGAGAGGTGCATGTACCACTGCAGGTATATACTGTTGAAACACTGATTAGTGCAGCTGCTGTTACCTTGAGAAGATGAAATTATTCTAACCTCCATCAGACCACTAAAAAGCATTCTGCTACCTTTTGTGATGCAAGGAGCCTGCAGTTGTCTAATAGCTCTAGGCAGTGAACATTTTCCAAGTGCTGAGGGGTTGTTCTTGTTTTTCTGGCCATCACGTGGACAAGATAGTGCTTCTTGACACGCTAGTAAATGCTCAAGCTAACCAGATATTAAGGGGGAAAAAAACCAACCAACAAACACCAAACCAGAGGAAAGGATGAGAGAGAAGGGCTTGTGGCTGCTATCTCTGCTTGCTGGTTTGCAGAACTCTGGCTTTTGCTGTGCATGTGATAAAGAGGTTCTGCTAGGAACGTACTTTGTGCTTGTTGTAGGGAAGATGTATCTTGAGAGCATACATTTCCCTTGTACAGTTAGTCTCTTCATTCTTCATTGTTTGTTTCAAGCAGTACTGTCCTCCTATGTTTTTGGATAGTCTTACCTCAACCTTAACAAGCAGCACGTCTGGCAGCATCATCACATCCACGAGTCGCCACGAGAGCAGCACACATGTTAGCTCCTCCGGCCGGAGCGAGGCAGCAGTGATCACCAGCAGCAGCGGCAGCGCTCCTGACATCATCTCACTGGACTGAAACAAGGGGCAGCAAGAGACTCTAGGGGATATTATTAACAGGGCTCTGCTGCTTATATCTTGTATTTCAGTATCTTAGAAGTTACTCTGATATTTATTGAAAGGATTTGCCTTCTGGAGTAAATTGATCTATGCTAGGAATAGAAGTGATAGATTTTTATTGTGGGGTTTTATGTTTTCGTTCTTTACATGCGCATTAAATAGCTGGTATAGAAAAGGCCCCTTCTGAACATGCCTTTACGCTTTCAGCTTGTTCTGGGGAGACTTAAGTTGCTGTTGTTGGGTGGATCTCACAGATTATTTTTAATTTTTGTTGTAAAATGCAGCAATAATGTAAAAACACACCCCACCCCTCCCCACCCACCCACCCCCAACCATTTTTTAAATAAAAAAAAAAAAAGAAAGGAAAAAAAAAAGGAAAAAAGCACTTAACCACTCTAGGACACCAGCGTGTTGGGAAGAGGTGCAGAAACGGAGACGTTGATGGGTTCTTAAGTGTTTTGCTGGGGCCTGTACCGAACTTGTTTTACGACCATGCAGCTCTGTGAAATAGCCATGACCTGTGTTGTATGTCTTGTGTTCCCCACGCCCCCTCAGCTGGGGGGTACAGCGGAAGCCTCTGTACAGGGGTTTCACTCTTTTTTTTTTTTTTTTTTTTTTTGCCTTTTGATTTCATTTGCATTTTCACAAATGCAGCAAAATCTCAAGATGTGAGGACTTCTTGTTAGTGTCCTTTGTGCTGAGGAGGGGACAAACTATCTATGCAAACTCAGCATTACACAATCCATTGTGTGGTTATGCCACAATTAGGACACTTTCCAACACTTAAAACACCGAATTACATAAGAGATGGGCTGTGGTCCACTTTCTGGTTTGACAGCTTTGAGAGATGATAGGAAAACAGCCTTTAAATTCAACGTTAGATTGTTAAGTTCTTGTTGGTCCTCTTTGAAATATCGACCACTCACCAGGGGACTAAGTGAAGCACGTGTTTTCTGTGGCAGCAGTGAGGAAACAACAGGGATTGCTTCCTGCAGTGCACGGGATTGTTTTCTAGGATCCCTTACTGCTGGCTTCTGTTGTCAGTAACTGTTCTCTTTGGGATTACCACACTCTGGGAGGCTCTCCTTTTTTGGGGGCGTAAAAGCTGCAGCTGCACAGTGCACCCAGGTAACGAGAGTTGTGTTTAGGGTCCACTGGTGCTCTCATAACCACAGCTATTCTAATGCCATGGAGTAACTTTCTCCTGTGTCACTGCCCTGACTGATGCTTTGCTGTGTATAATGTCCCCACATACCTGTAAGGATCACCTCTGCAGTACTGTATGTGACAGAGATTGCAGCCCAGGAAAATCAAGTCTTATCCATACAGCTGGAGTAGTGGTGGTATCTACATCTGTTGTTGACATAGCAGCGTTTCCAAGCTTTGTTTTTGCTGAGTAACTGTATTTGAGATTATTCCTTCCCTAACTGCCAGCTTTCACTTTGCCTAATTTTGTGTTCTTTTATTTCTCTAGTCAGATGTCTGCTGCATTTTGCCTTCCATTACTGTTACAGTATTTGAACAATGTATGTGGATAGGAAATCTTGAATCAGGATGTATTGTAACTCTTGTCTGCCCTGTACTCCCACCTTTAGTGCTGCATTACTCTTCATTGCCTTTTTTGTATGATCTTTCACAGCATTCTTCAATTCATATATTGGTCTTAAGAAGATAGACTGTATGCAACACTATCTGATGAATTTCATTTTGTACCTGTGAAAGGATCAGGTTTTAGTGTGATTTTATTTCCAGTAAAGCAATGCTACTCATGAATTTTGTTCCTAATGGCCTGCAGCAGATCAGTGCTTTCTGCATCACAATTGCACAGTGACTTGAACTGTAAATAGAATGTGGAGAGAGGTTCCAGAGTTGTTACGAATAAAGTGTTTTGAACTGGTATTGGTTGCTGAAGGTGCTGTTTGTACTCCTGATACCAAACCGAAGGACTTGGGTGATTGGTGAACTGACTGAAGGGATGTAAACATCTCGCTCATAAGGATGAGTGCTAGTGCCATTTTTAGGACATGGTCTCATAAAACAGGGCTGGAATTTTGTTAAGTAGCTACTAAATTGGGCACAATATTTAGCAGGGCTGGGTAGGGTTGTGTTCTCCAGCTGCTTTGGACAGGAATTTGGCTGCTGCCTTTGGGCTTTAAACATTCTAGACCTGGGATGGCATTGCCAAATGCAAACTTAAAGCATCTGAGCCTTACCTGGATTGTTGTAGGCCATGCTGTTCAGGTGAACAAGGTAGTGTGGTGTTCACACAAGTAATTACTAGGCTGGTGTAATGCCTACATCCTTTTATTCTCTTGAGCTTGTGCGTCACAGAATGCCAGGGGCTGGATGGGACCTCGAAAGATCACCCAGTCCAACCCTGCTGCCAGAGCAGGATCATCTATACAAGGTCACAAAGGACTGCATCCAGGCAGGTCTCCACTTTGACCTGTTGTCCCTTGTCTTGTCATTAGGCATCATCGAGAAGAGCCCGGCTTCATCCTCTTGGCACTCACCCTTTACATAGTTGTAAACATTGGTGAGGTCACCTCTCGGTCTCCTGTTCTCTAAGCTAAAGAGCCCCAGCGCCCTCAGTCTCTCCTTGTAAGGAAGATGTTCCACTCCCTTAATAATTTTTGTGGCTCTAGGCTGGACTCTTTCAAGCAGTTCCCTGTGCTTCTTGAACTGAGGGACCCAGAACTGGACACAATATTCCAGATAAAGCCTGGAACAATCAGGGCAGCATAGAGGGGGAGGAGAACCTCTTTCAGCATACTAATCATAGTATAGTATCAGTCAGCGTTGGAAGGGACCACAAGGATCATCTAGTTCCAACCCCCTGACATGGGCAGGGACACCTCACACTACATCAGGCTGGCCACAGCCTCATCCAGCCTGCTCTTAAACACCTCCAGGGATGAGGCCTCAACCACCTCCCTGGACAACCCATTCTAGGCCTTCACCACTCTCATGGGGAAGAACTTCCTCCTCACCTCCAGCCTGAATCTCCCCACCTCCAGCTTCATTCCATTCCCCCTAGTCCTATCACTACCTAATAGCCTGAGAAGTCCCCTCCCCAGCCTTCCTGTAGGCCCCCTTCAGATACTGGAAGGCCACAATGAGGTCACCTCAGAGCCTTCTCTTCTCCAGACTGAACAGCCCCAACTCCTTCAGTCTGTCCTCATAGGAGAGGTGCTCCAGCCCCCTGACCATCCTTGTGGCCTTTCTCTGGACACCTTCCAGCACCTCCAGATCCCTCTTGTAATAGGGGCTCCAGAACTGGACGCAGTACTCCAGGTGGGGACTCAGCAGGGCTGAGTAGAGGGGGAGAATCACCTCCCTTGCCCTGCTGGCCACACTTCTCCTGATGCAGCCCAGGATCTGATTGGCTTTCCGGGCTGCAAGTGCACATTGAGAGCTCCTGTTGAGCTTCTCGTCCACCAGCACCCCCAAGTCTCTCTCCTCAGGGCTGCTCTCCAGCCAGTCACTGCCCAGCCTGTACTTGTGCCTGGGATTGTCTCGACCCAGATGCAGGACCCTGCACTTGGTCTTGTTGAAGCTCATGAGGTTGGCTTGTGCCCACCTCTCCAGCCTGTCCAGGTCCCTCTGGATAGCATCCCTTCCCTCCAGCATGGACTCCGCTCATGGTCAACCTTCTATCCACTAGGACCCCCAGGTCCTTTTTCCCTTCACTACTCTCCCAGCAGGTCAAGAGGTTGGAGTGCTGCAAGCACAGTCATGTCACCCCTTTGCTACACCTTTCAGACGACAACAAAGATTTCACTCAAACAGTGGGTAGAGAGAGGACTGGAAGCTGTGTATTTAATCAAGGCCTGTGTCACTTTAGAATACAATAGAATCAGAATAGAATTAGAATAGAATAGAACAGAATTAAGCAGGTTGGAAAATACCTTTGACATCATTGAGTCCAACCTATCATCCAACACTAATCAACTAAACCATGGCACCAAGTGCCCCATCCAGTCTCTTCTTGGACACCTCCAGTGATGGTGACTCCACCACCTCCCTGGGCAGCATATTCCAATGGCCAATCTCTCTCTCTGTGAAGAGCTTCTACCTAACATCCAGCCTAAACCTCCCTTGGCACAGCTTGAGGCTGTGTCCTCTTGTTCTGGTGTTGGTTGCCTGGGAGAAGAGACCAATGAAAGAGTTGTGTCTTCTGCATGAAAAGAGAAAACCTTCACTTCAACAAGAAATTCTGCATGGGACAAAGGCTGCTGCTTCCTAGGTTAAAAGACAATTGCTGATTGAACAAGGAACTCCATTAGTCCTTATTTTATGTGTTAGACACAAACAACAGTGATCCCAAATTAGCATGCCACTTTGTTGTTGTTATCTTAGTAATGATTCTGCCACCATCACAACCTGTTAAAACTCTGTGTGTATTCAGTGTGACACCTATAAACTTTTATTTCCTTTCTAGAATAGAATAGAATTACCAAGGTTGGAAGAGACCTTGAAGATCATCGAGTCCAACCTGTATCCATAACCTCACAACTAGACCATGGCACCAAGTGCCACATCCAGTCCCCTCCTGAACGCCTCCAGGGACGGCGACTCAACCACCTCCCTGGGCAGCACATTCCAATGACGAATCACTCTCTCGGTGAAGAACTTTCTCCTCACCTCCAGCCTAAACTTCCCCTGGTGCAGCTTGAGACTGTGTCCCCTTGTTCTGGTGCTGGTTGCTAGGGAGAAGAGGCCAACCCCTTCCTGGCTACAACCACCCTTCAGGTAGTTGTAGAGAGCAATGAGGTCGCCCCTGAGCCTCCTCTTCTCCAGGCTAAACAGCCCCAGCTCCCTCAGCCTCTCCTCACAGGGCTTGTGCTCAAGGCCTCTCCCAAGCCTTGTTGCCCTTCTCTGGACACGTTCAAGTGTCTCAATGTCCTTCTTAAACTGAGGGGCCCAGAACTGGACACAGTACTCAAGGTGCGGCCTAACCAAAGCAGAGTACAGGGGCACAATGACCTCCCTGCTCCTGCTGGCCATACTAACAGATAACAGATGGAGTACATCTGTCCCAGAGGAGGGGAAAGGTCACAGAACATGAGAATGGCCTGTCCCCCAAAGGTAAAAAGATTCTGGGAAGGGAATTAGCAAGTCTCATTGACAGGGCTTTAAACTAGCTTCGAAGGGGGAAGGGGCTGAAACCAGTCCCCCAGACAGGAGTCTGAGGGTGGTAAGCTGGAGTCAGGGGCAAAACCAGCAGCCCAGCTGAAGTGCATGTACACTAATGCCTGAAGTATGGGCAACAAACAGGAGCTGGAAGCCTTGTTGCAGCACGAAAGATATGATGTAGTTGCCATCACGGAGACATGGTGGGATGACTCGCATGACTGGAGCGCTGCAATTGATGGCTACAGGCTATTCAGGAGAGACAGGCAGGGAAGAAGGGGTGGAGGGGTGGCCCTGTACATCAGGGAGGCTCTTGATGCCATTGAGCTAGAGATCAGGGATGATCGGGTTGAGTGCGTGTGGGTAAGAATTAGAGGGAAGACCAGCAGGGCAGACATGCTGGTTGGAGTCTGTTATAGACCACCCAACCAGGAGGATGATCTTGATGAAGCATTCTATAGGCAGCTTAAGGCTGTCTCAAGATCGCCTAACCTTGTTCTCATGGGAGACTTCAACCTGCCTGATATCTGCTGGGATCACAACATAGCAGAGAGGAGGCAGTCTAGGAGGTTCTTAGAGTGCATGGAGGACAGCTTCTTATCCCAGGTGCTGCGCGAGCCTATCAGGGGTAAGGCTATGCTTGACCTCCTCCTCACCAACAGGGAAGGGCTGGTGGGTGATGTGGTGGTCGGAGGGTGTTTAGGCACCAGTGACCATGAGATAATTGAGTTTTCGGTATTCAGCCAAGCCAAGAGGGGGAACAAGAAGACCTCCACTCTGGACTTCCGGAGGGCGGACTTCAGGCTACTCAAGGAACTAACTCAGAAGGTTCCTTGGGAAACAGCCCTTAAAAACAAAGGGGTTCAGGAGAGCTGGACCTGCTTCAAGAAAGAACTCTTGAAGGCGCAGGAACAGGCTGTGCCAGTGTGCCGGAAGATGAGCCGCCGGGGCAGACGGCCAGCCTGGTTGGGTAATGAAGTTCTAAAGGAACTAAGGGAAAAAAAGAGGGTGTATCATCTTTGGAAAAAAGGGGAGGCAACCCATGGAATGTTTAGGGATGTTGCTAGGTCTTGTAGGAAGAAAATTAGGAGGCAAAAGCACATTTGGAGCTCAGACTGGCCTCTGCTGTGAAGGACAACAAAAAGTCCTTCTATAAATATATTAATAGCAAGAGGAAGGGCAAGGAGAAGCTCCACTCCTTGGTGGGCATGGAGGGGAATATTGTAACAAAGGATGAGGAAAAGGCAGAGGTGCTTAACACCTTCTTTACCTCAATTTTTACTAGCAGGACAGAACGGCTTCCAGACAGCTGGCCTGCAGAGCTGGCAGAAGGAGCCAGGGAGCAGCATAGTTTTCCCCTGTTCCAGGATGGGATAGTTAGAGATCTCCTCAGCCGCTTGGACCCCCACAAGTCCATGGGACCGGATGGGATCCATCCTAGGGTGCTGAGGGAGCTGGCGGATGAGCTGTCCAGGCCGCTCTCCATCATTTTTCAGCAGTCCTGGCTCACTGGAGAGGTCCCAGAAGACTGGAAGCTGCCAACGTGGTGCCCATCCACAAGAAGGGCCGGTTGGATGAGCCAGGGAATTATAGGCCTGTCAGCCTGACCTCAGTGCCAGGCAAGATTATGGAACGGGTCATCTCGAGTGCGATCACACAGCACTTACAGGATGGCCAGGGGCTCAGGCCTAGCCAGCATGGATTTAGGAGGGGCAGGTCCTGCCTGACCAACCTGATCTCCTTCTATGATCAGGTGACCCGCCTGGTGGACGTGGGGAGGCCTGTGGATGTGGTCTACCTGGACCTCAGCAAGGCCTTTGACACAGTCCCCCACAGCAAACTCCTGGCCAAGCTGGCAGCCCATGGCTTGGACAGGAGCACACTGCGTTGGGTTAGGAACTGGCTGGAGGGCCGAGCCCAGAGAGTGGTGGTGAATGGTGCCACATCCAGCTGGCGGCCTGTCACTAGTGGTGTGCCCCAAGGATCAGTGCTGGGCCCCATGCTCTTCAACATCTTTATTGATGATCTGGATGAGGGCATTGAGTCCATCATCAGTAAATTTGCAGATGACAGCAAGCTGGGGGCAGGAGTTGATCTGCTGGAGGGCAGAGAGGCTTTGCAGAGAGACCTCGACAGGCTGGACAGATGGGCAGAGTCCAATGGCATGAGATTGAACACATCCAAGTGCCGGGTTCTGCACATTGGCCACAACAACCCCATGCAGTGCTACAGGCTGGGGTCAGAGTGGGTGGAGAGCGGCCAGGCAGAGAGGGACCTGGGGGTGCTGGTTGATGGGAAGCTGAACATGAGCCAGCAGTGTGCCCAGGCAGCCAAGAGGGCCAACCGCATCCTGGCCTGCATTAGGAATAGTATGGCCAGCAGGAGCAGGGAGGTCATTGTGCCCCTGTACTCTGCTTTGGTTAGGCCGCACCTTGAGTACTGTGTCCAGTTCTGGGCCCCTCAGTTTAAGAAGGACATTGAGACACTTGAACGTGTCCAGAGAAGGGCAACAAGGCTGGGGAGAGGCCTTGAGCACAAGCCCTATGAGGAGAGGCTGAGGGAGCTGGGGCTGTTTAGCCTGGAGAAGAGGAGGCTCAGGGGCGACCTCATTGCTCTCTACAACTACCTGAAGGGTGGTTGTAGCCAGGAAGGGGTTGGCCTCTTCTCCCTAGCAACCAGCACCAGAACAAGGGGACACAGTCTCAAGCTGCACCAGGGGAAGTTTAGGCTGGAGGTGAGGAGAAAGTTCTTCACCGAGAGAGTGATTCATCATTGGAATGGGCTGCCCGGGAGGTGGTTGAGTCTCCGTCCCTGGAGGCGTTCAGGAGGGGACTGGATGTGGCACTTGGTGACATGGTCTAGTTGTGAGGTTATGGTTACAGGTTGGACTCGATGATCTTCGAGGTCTCTTCCAACCTTGGTAATTCTATTCTATTCTATTCTATTCTATTCTATTCTATTCTATTCTATTCTATTCTATTCTATTCTATTCTATTCTATTCTATTCTACTATTCCTAATGCAGGCCAGGATGCGGTTGGCCCTCTTGGCTGCCTGGGCACACTGCTGGCTCATGTTCAGTTTCCCATCAACCAGCACCCCCAGGTCCCTCTCTGCCTGGCCGCTCTCCAGCCACTCTGACCACAGCCTGTAGCGCTGCCTGGGGTTGTTGTGGCCAATGTGCAGAACCCGGCACTTGGATGTGTTCAATCTCATGCCATTGGACTCTGCCCATCTGTCCAGCCTGTCGAGGTCTCTCTGCAAAGCCTCTCTGCCCTCCAGCAGATCAACTCCTGCCCCCAGCTTGCTGTCATCTGCAAATTTACTGATGATGGACTCAATGCCCTCATCCAGATCATCAATAAAGATGTTGAAGAGCATGGGGCCCAGCACTGATCCTTGGGGCACACCACTAGTGACAGGCCGCCAGCTGGATGTGGCACCATTCACCACCACTCTCTGGGCTCGGCCCTCCAGCCAGTTCCTAACCCAACGCAGTGTGCTCCTGTCCAAGCCATGGGCTGCCAGCTTGGCCAGGAGTTTGCTGTGGGGGACTGTGTCAAAGGCCTTGCTGAGGTCCAGGTAGACCACATCCACAGGCCTCCCCACATCCACCAGGCGGGTCACCTGATCATAGAAGGAGATCAGGTTGGTCAGGCAGGACCTGCCCCTCCTAAATCCATGCTGGCTAGGCCTGAGCCCCTGGCCATCCTGTAAGTGCTGTGTGATTGCACTCGAGATGACCCGTTCCATAATCTTGCCTGGCACTGAGGTCAGGCTGACAGGCCTATAATTCCCTGGCTCATCCAACCGGCCCTTCTTATGGATGGGCACCACGTTGGCAGCTTCCAGTCTTCTGGGACCTCTCCAGTGAGCCAGGACTGCTGAAAAATGATGGAGAGCGGCCTGGACAGCTCATCCGCCAGCTCCCTCAGCACCCTAGGATGGATCCCATCCGGTCCCATGGCCTTGTGGGGGTCCAAGCTTTTAAGAGGAAACTATCAGGACTAAACTTTGCAGTGCATCACACAGCATGAAACAGAAGGGATTATAACTGATCTAGGAAGTTATCCAGATGTGAAATACTCTCTTTGCAACTGCTCTAGGAAGTTAGATTCTCTTTTAAGCCACAGCTTGCCAAGGATGAGAATTTGCATTGTAAGGATCTCCAGACAAAAATCTGCCATTGGTCAGTGACACACTATGGAAAAGCCTGGCCAGCAGTGTTGGATCTCAATTGATCAGTAAAACCTAGTGGGAGGGAAGAAAATAGAACCTGAAAATGGACAAGCCAGCTCCAGGGAAAAATGAAACGTGTATTCTGAATTTCTGCATAGACAAATCTTAACACTCTTGCAGAAACTTAGTGTGGAACTGTTAGAAAACTGCCACTTGGCAGGTTAATTCTTTCAAGGAAGTAAAAATGAGGATGGTTCTTGAAGGACTGCAGAATCAGAATCAATCAGGTTGGAAACACCTCAGAGATCACCAAGTCCAACCTATTACCTCATACCTAACACCTCATGACTAACTAAACCATGGCTCCAAGTGCCACATCCAATCCCCTTTTGAATCCCTCCAGGGATGGTGACTGCACCACCTCCCTGGGCAGCACATTTCAACAGCTAACAACTCTTTCTGGGAAGAACTTTCCTCATCTCCAGCCTAAACTTCCCCTGGTGCAGCTTGAGGCTGTGTCCTCTTGTTCTGGTGCTGGTTGCCTGGGAGAAGAGACCAACCCCCATCTGGCTACAACCTCCCTTCAGGGAGTTAGAGCAATAAGGTCTCCTCTGAGCCTCCTCTTCTCCAGGCTAAACAACCCCTCGTGCTCAAGTAAACTGTAAATGTAAAAGTAAATGGCAAAACAGAATTCAATTTAGATAGAAAAGCATATGGGGAAAATTATGTTTCATGTGGCTCAGCACCTGAACTGAGCACTAGTAGTCTAGTACCTGTTACAAAAGGAACAAAGTAAACCAGGATGTCCAGTTAAACCCTGCACCTTTATTACAAAGTTATGCAGTTGTGGTTCCTTTATCATAAATGCAGTTACTGTAGGAAAGGTTCAGAGAAAGGGGATAGAAATGACTAAGGCCTTTGTGGTGGTTTGGCCCTGGCCTGGAGGCCAGATGCCCACCAAAGCTGCTCTATCACTCCCCATCTTAAGTGGACAGGAGGAGAGGGGAAAAATGTAACAGAAACCTGTAATAGGCTGGGAGCAATTTTAATGACAGTAATAAGCAAACAGCAATAGCATGGAAGCAAAACCTGAGAGTGCTGTTGGTCTCTGCTTCCCATCAGCAGGGCAGTGGTTGGTCTCAGGCAGCAGGGCTCTCTAAGCTTGGTGGTTCCATAGGAGGAGAGATGCCATGGACAAATCCCCCACTTGCTTCTTTCACCTCCTTCTTATACCTGAGCTGACTTCATATGGTGTGGAAGACCTCTTTGGCCAGTCTGGGTCAGCTGGCTCACCTGTGTCCCCTCCCAAGATCTTGCCCACCCCTCAGTGTACTCTTGGGGCAGGGAAATATTGAAAGCCTGGATACTTATTCAACAGTAGCCAAAACACTGCTGTGTTATCAACAGCACTGCAAAACACAGCACTGGAAAGATGCTCTGAGGAGATTTAACTCCAGCTCTGTCCAACCCAATGCAGCCTTGAACTAACTTCCATGTAAAAAACCTACACTTAGCAGGCTGGGAATCTTCTGCATGGAGAGAGCAGCAGTGTAGTAGGAAGGATATAGGGAGATAGTAAATGAGATGAACTCAGTGGAGGGAGATCAAAATGAGCTTTGTTACAAAGGGAGCATCAATTGAAGCTGGCAGGAACCAGGTTCAAGAGACACAAAAGGCAGAAGTCCTTGCCAGTGCTGTTGAATGATGATGTTTTACAGTGAGCAATTTAATACATAAATCTATCAAGTGTTACTGAATTAACTCAGAAACCACTTCTGCCCTGTGAAGCCTCTGAAAGTGGTTATAAAGGAAAGCAGCTGGGGAAGATTTACACCAGCTTACCTTGTTCTTTTCCCTAAATGCTCTTTCAATTGATGTTGTGAACAAGATGCTGGGATAACGTGGCATTTAGTCTCTGACAGTACAGGGAATTCACATTTAACTGGGTGTTTCCTTTGCTATTTCCTCATCTTCATCCTCTTCTACTAAGTACTCAGTCCCATGAAGAGCTGCTGCCTGTGACCTGAGTGTCTACTACTGCAGGACTGCTTCTAGCATGCAGTTTGTAGGAATACCAATGTTTTTCCAGATCTTGAGATAGCTCCTCTAGCAAGACTGAATGGCAGCTTTGGCAAGTAATGCCATTTTAGCTGCTCAGGCTGGCACTCTGTCCTTATTTTAAAGGTTAAAATCAGCAGCAATTTTTCTAGCCTGCTGCCACTGCAAGACCAATTCTTCCTTCCAGGCTTGCTTCAAATAAGGCCTTGATTTAAAATGATGGAAACTGAATTGGGTGTATGCTGAAAAGTCATCACATGCAGAAGCTGCTGGATCTTTTTGGCACCTTCAGCTGTCAAGAAAGGCCAGTGAAGTAGGCTGCCAGGAAAAAAAAAGGAGTAAACTGATCTGAAGATGCAAATTGAGAGCAGGAAGGAGCTTGGAGCTAATAAAATGGGAATTCTTAAGTCTCTTTGATCCTGAAGAGGCCTTAATTGCATGTGGGTAACTAGCATCATCTTGCCAAATGACTCATTTACAGATAAGACACATCTTGACCACAAATATTGGAGTTCTGCCACTGGGGATTCTTCTAAAATGTATCCCCACATAGATCCCACTTGTTCTGGGTGCTGTAAGAAAACTTTCCATGAAGTGACATCCAAGGGGAAGATCACCAGTGATTAAACACAGCCAGGCACCATTAGGAAATCAATGGACCGAGACAGCTCCTCGATGTTCTTCTCATGATGGCTCCTCACTCAGAGAAATGTGTAACAAGTGGCTTCACTCTCACTTTCAAGACATCTTTCAGAAGCTCTGCCTGCTCTGCCTCACATGCCCGCGATGCTTCCAGTCACTGTCTACATGAACTATAACTTCTAGTTCACATGCACAAAGAGAGTGCATTTGTTCTGTGAATTGCCTTCAGCAACCTTTGTGCACAAACAAGCAGAGTACTCTAGTGCTTTGTAATGAAGGCATTTGCTGCAGCATGCAGAGCTACAAATAAGATCTCACCATGCCTTATCTCAGAACTGACAAGCACTCTGGTAAAAACTGTACTTAAAACCCCCACGTTTGCTTAGAAACAAAGGCTGAAGAACTCCCCTGCTTTGTCACCATCACCTCACAAGTCACCAAGGTGAGAAAACTCTCCATTTTGCTGTTTAACCCTTACTGATACTCATCTTCTTCATCCCAAAGCAACTCTTACGTGTAGTTGTATTGAGTCTGGCTGAGCTGGAGTTAAATCTCCTCAGAGCATCTTTCCAGTGCTGTGTTTTGCAGTGCTGTTGATAACACAGCAGTGTTTTCGCTACTGTTGAGTAAGTATCCAGGCTGTGTGCTTTCAACATTTCCCTGCCCCAAGAGTACACTGAGGGGTGGGCAAGATCTTGGGAGGGGACACAGGTGAGCCAGCTGACCCAGACTGGCCAAAGAGGTCTTGTATACCATATGAAGTTAGCTCAGGTATAAGAAGGAAGTGAAAGAAGCAAGTGGGGGATTTGTCCATGGCATCTATCCTCTCAAGTAATCACCAAGCTTAGAGAGCCCTGCTGCCTGAGACCAGCCATTGCCCTGCTGATGAGAAGCAGAGACCAACAGCTCTCTCTTCTGCTTTCACTTCCCTACTTTGCTTATTGCTGCTATGAAATTGCTTCTATCTTATTACTGGATTTTGTTACAGTTTTCCCCTCTCTCCTGTCCACTTAAGATGGGGAGTGAAGGAGCAGCTTTGGTGGGCATTTGGCCCCTAGGCCAGGACCAAACTACCACAGGGGTATGCCATGCCATATGACATCAGCTCAGATGTAAGAACCAAGTGAAAGGAGTGTGGGCATATTTGTCCATGGCGTCTGTCCTCCAGAGAAACTGCTGGGTGAGTTAGAGGGACCGAAGATCATCTGCTGATGGGAAGCAGAGAATAGCATCTCTCTCTGTTTTTGCTTCTGCACACAGCCTTTGCTCTTTGCTTAGCATTATAAAACTGCTTCTAGCTTATTACAAGCCTTTTGTTGTATTTTCCACTCTCCCCTGTCCATCTAAGAAGGGGAGTAGTAGAGCAGCTTTGGTGGGCATTTGTCCCCCCAGCCAGGGCCAAACCGCCACAGCAGTACCCCGAGGCTCTTCCTTGGCTTTTCTTTAATACCCTGCTCAGCATAGTCCTGGTAATTATCATTGTATCAGAGAAATTTGATCAAAATAATTTCAGACAAATAATTTGATCAGATAATTTTCATAGAATCATAGAATCAGTCAGGGTTGGAAGGGACCACAAGGATCATCTAGTTCCAACCCCCTGCCATGGGCAGGGACACCCTACACTAGATCAGGCTGGCCAGAGCCTCATCCAGCCTGGTTTTAAACACCCCCAGAGATGGGGCCTCAACCACCTCCCTGGACAACCCAATTTTACTCACCTGTGCAATGAGGGTGCAGTGTTTTTGACAGCCCCTTGTAATCTGGGAAACATTTTTTTTACCCATAGCAGGTTCATCAACTGGTAGCTCCTAATAAAAAAAGTTCACAGTGGTATTTTTGTGCTGTTCCAGGGGAAGGTAGGTGAATGGCAACCACTCGCAGCAAGGGATTGCCAGCAGGCAGCCAGTGGTACATCACAGCCTAGAGACCCAAAATTCATATTGTAATTCAAACTCTTTTCAACAAACAGAACAACAGATCCCCAAATAAACCTTTTGGACAGCATGTAGAAGGCTATATCTAGGAGTGCAATGTCAAAAGTTGTGACAGTGTGCCAGTTTAACACAGCCTTTTCTCTAAAACACAGAAGTGAGGGAAAAGTAACACACAAAAAACCTCCATGTTGAGATAAAAGTTAATTGAATGAATGAGACAACAATAAGCACCTTAGCCATTTTGGAGGGAAAAAAAAACCACAGAAGAAAGCAGCAAGAAGCAGAAGCAAGTGAGCTAAAAGCCCAAGCCAGGGTGCTACTATCCCATTCCTCCCTGTCTGCTGCCATCTCAGTGGAAGAGAGCCAACACCTGAAATCCCAGAACCCCAAAGCAGCAACGTGAACAGGAAGCCTCTCATGTTACAATCTGAACTTCAAGCCCCACAATACTTTGCTCCAGCCACTACTTTCATTTTTAAACTGGTATGAGGCAGGATGTTTAATTACAGCAGCAAATACTCAGTTTCAACCATGCCAGACAGCCATTTAAAATTTCTTTCTGATGACTTAAATCCTGTTGAAGGCTATGACAAAACACTTGTCTAGAACAAGCAATTAGACCTTGTGTTTGAGTTACTGAAAACCAGCACTTACCAAATTATTTTCTCCCTAAGGCTAGTGAAGAGGAAGCTTTAGATTGGATACTAGGAAAAAAATCTTTACTCAAAGGAGTGATTAGGCACTGGAACAGTCTGCTCAGGAAAGTGGGGAAGATGCCATTCCTGAGGGTGTCCAAAAGAACCATCTAGACGTGGCCCTTTGGCACATGGATTAATGGCCATGGTGGTGTTAGACTGTTGGAATTGATCACACACACACAATCACCAAGGTTGGAAGAGACTTCCAAGATCATCAAGTCCAACCTGTCACCACAGACCCCATGACTAGACCATGGCACCAAGTGCCACATCCAGTCCCCTCTTGAACACCTCCAGGGACTCCACCACCTCCCTGGGCAGCCCATTCCAATGACGAATCACTCTCTCAGTGAAGAACTTTCTCCTCACCTCCAGCCTAACTTCCCCTGGTGCAGCTTGAGATTGTGTCCCCTTGTTCTGGTGCTGGTTGCTAGGGAGAAGAGGCCAACCCCTTCCTGGCCACAACCACCTTTCAGGTAGTTGTAGAGAGCAATGAGGTCTCCCTTGAGCCTCCTCCAGGCTAAACAACCCCAGCTCCCTCAGCCTCTCCTCACAGGGCTGTGCTCAAGGCCTCTCCCCAGCCTTGTTGCCCTTCTCTGGACACGTTCAAGTGTCTAAATGTCCTTCCTAAACTGAGAGGCCCAGAAGTGGACACAAGACTCAAAGTGTGGCCTAACCACTGCTGAGTACAGGGGCACAATGACTTCCCTGCTCCTGCTGGCCACACTATTCTTGATGCAGGCCAGGATGCCCTTGGCCTTCTTGGCCAGCTGGGCACACTGCTGCCTCATGTTTAGGCAGCTGTCAATCAGTACCCCCAGGTCCCTCTCTGCTTGACCGCTCTCCAGCCACTCCGACCCCAGCCTGTAGCTCTGCATGGGGTTGTTGTGGCCAAAGTGCAGCACCCGGCACTTGGACTTGTTGAATGTCATCCTGTTGGACTCCGCCCATCTGTCCAGCCAGTCAAGGTCCCTCTGCAGAGCCCTTCCACCCTCTAACTGACCAACATCTGCTCCCAACTTGGTGTCATCTGCAAATTTGCTGATGACTGTCTCAAACCCCTCATCCAGATCTTCAATGAAGATGTTAAAGAGGATGGGGCCCAGCACTGATCCTTGGGGCACACTACTACTGACTGGCCTCCAGCTGGATGTGGCACCATTCACCACCACTCTCTGGGCTCAGCCTCCAGCCAGTTCCTAACCCAGCACAGAGTGTTGCTGCCCAAGCCACAAGTTGACAGCTTAGCCAGGAGTTTGCTGTGGGGGACGGTGTCAAAGGCCTTGCTGAAGTCCAGGCAGACCACATCCACAGGCCTCCCCACACCCACCAGGCAGTCACCTGATCATAGAAGGAGATCAGGTTGGAGAGGCAGGACCTGCCTCTCCTAAATCCATGTTCGCTGCACCTGAGCCCTTGGCCATCCTGCAGGTGTGCAGTTATTGCTGCCAGGATAATCTGCTCCATCATTTTCCCTGGCACTGAGACCAGGCTGCCAGGCCTGGAGCTTCCAGATTCCTCCATCTGACCCTTCCTGTGGATGGGAACCACACTGGCCAGTTTCCAGTCATCTGGGACCTCACCACTGAGCCAGGACTGGAGGAAAATGATGGAGAGCGGCTTGGCAGCTCACCTGCCAGCTCTCTCAGCACCCTATGATGGATCCCATCCGGCCCCATGGACTTGTGAGTGTCCAAGTGGCTCAGCAGGTTCTGAACCAATTCCTCATGGATATCCAGGGCATTACACTGCTCCCTGACCCCATCACCCAGCTCAGTAGGCCACTTGTCCTGAACTCCTCCTGCCTTGCTGTTGATCTTAAAGGTCTTTTCCAACTGAAAATGATTCTATGAAATGCTATTCAAGAGAAAGGTTAGGAGTCCTGGATTATACTAAACTCCTTAAATAAGTCAAGAATGTCTTTCTTCTCTGCTGACAACAGTAGAAAGAAAAAGGTCTGTGAATAGCCAATTCTATGGTGAGAGGCCTCGATTACAAGCCCTATGAGAAGCTGAGGGAGCTGGGGTTGTTTAGCCTGGAGGAGGCTCAGAGGAGACCTTATTGCTCTCTACACCTACCTGAAGGAAGGTTGTAGCCAGGTGGGAGTTAGTGTCTTCTCCCAGGCAACCAGCACCAGAACAAGCTGTGCCAGGGGAAGTTTAGGCTCAAGGTGAGGAGAAAGTTCTTCCCAGAGAGATTGGCCATTGGAATGTGCTGCAGGGAGGTGGTGGAGTCACCATCCCCAGAGGTGTTCAAAAAAGGACTGGATGTGGCACTTGGAGCCATGGTTTAGTTGTCAGGAGGTGTTGGGTGATATCTTGGACTTGATGATCTCTGAGGTCTTTTCCAACCTTGTTGATTCTATGATTCTATATATGGAAGATAAAAATAAAACTAAATGTTTTATTGAACCTCTGGGCACTTGTCCCAGTGATTATTACAAGAAGTTTCCACATGTATCCCCTGGGACACTTTTCATGTGGGTTTTAACATGCATGAAGAATAAATGTGTTAGCACAGGATCCAGACAGTTTCTTAAGGTCTCTTCTCTTAATATTCAGTGCTTTCAGACATCACTTTTCAAAAGGCTGAACAGAATTCAGCAGTGTTCTTGAGTACACTGGAATTTGTAAGAGCCAACCAGAGACTGTGTTTCTGATGATGCAGCCACAAGCATAATTGTGGGACAACAGACACTGCGTATTAGCATTGCACTGTTGGCCCTACACCTTGAGAAGAGGAAGGCAGTGCTTGTGGTTTTTGTTTCTCATGTGTGTCACATTTCTTCCCTTTCTTAAATCAAAATATTTTTGTCTTTTATCTGCTCCTTATTAAGTCCTGTTATGTTTATCTCAGATTATGGAACAGGTCATCTTGAGTGCAATCACACAGCACTTACAGGATGGCCAAGGGATCAGGCCCAGCCAGCATGGATTTAGGAAGGGCAGGTCCTGCCTGACCAACCTGATCTCCTTCTATGATCAGGTGACTGCCTGGTGGATATAGGTCAGGCTGTGGATGTAGTCTACCTGGACCTCAGCAAGGCCTTCGACACTGTCCCCCACAGCAAATTCCTGGCCAAGCTGTCAGCCCACGGCTAGCACAGCAGCACTCTGAGCTGGGTTAGGAACTGGATGGAGAGCCGAGTCCAGAGAGTGGTAGTGAATGGGGCCACATCCAGCTGGCAGCCAGGCACTAGTGGTGTGCCCCAAGGCTCAGTGCTGGGCCCCATGCTCTTCAACATCTTTATTGATGATCTGGATGAGGGCATTGAGTCCATAATCAGTAAATTTGCGGACGACACCAAGCTGGGGGCAGGAGTTGATCTGCTGGAGGGCAGAGAGGCTTTGCAGAGGGACCTCGACAGGCTGGACAGATGGGCAGAGTCCAAGGCCATGAGACTGAACACATCCAAGTGCCAGGCTCTACACATTGGCCACAGGAACCCCAGGCAGTGCTACAGGCTGTGGTCAGAGTGGCTGGAGAGCGGCCAAGCAGAGAGGGACCTGGGGGTGCTGGTTGATGGGAGTCTGAACATGAGCCAGCAGTGTGCCCAGGTGGCCAAGAGGGCCAATGGCATCCTGGCCTGCATCAGGAACAGTGTGGCCAGCAGGAGCAGGGAGGTCATTCTGCCCCTGTACACCGCACTGGTTAGGCCGCACCTTGAGTGCTGTGTCCAGTTCTGGGCCCCTCAGTTTAGGAAGGATGTTGTCTTGCTGGAATGTGTCCAGAGAAGGGCAACAAAGCTGGGGAAGGGTGTGGAGCACAGCCCTGTGAGGAAAGGCTGAGGGAGCTGGGGTTGCTTAGCCTGGAGAAGAGGAGACTGAGGGGTGACCTTCTTGCTCTCTACAACTACCTGAAGGGAGGTTGTAGCCAGGCAGAGGTTGGTCTCTTCTCCCAGGCAGCCAGTACCAGAACAAGAGGACACAGTCTCAGGCTGTGCCAGGGCAGGTTTAGGCTGGATGTTCGGAAGAAGTTCTATACAGAGAGAGTGATTGCCCATTGGAATGGGCTGCCCGTGGAGGTGGTGGAGTCACCATCACTGGAGGTGTTCAGGAGGAGACTTGATGGGGTGCTTGGTGCCATGGTTTAGTTGTTTAGGTGGGTTGGATTGGTTGATGGGTTGGATGCGATGATCTTGAAGGTCTCTTTCAACCTGGTGTATTGTATTGTACTGTATCTTCCTAGTAAGTCTAGTTATCTCTCTGGCAAATTCAGTGCAAGACATTATTTCAAGTACCTTATTTCAAATTGTAACATTCCTGAAGTACAAGTTAACCACTGGCCAGATTATAAAAAGACAGTTAAGTTCCTGTAGATTTCAGAAAGACACAAAAGATTGTTATCATTACACAGATCAAGGGTAAGGAATGCTACCACGCTGGCAATTCTAATGAAGTAAAAAGGCCAAGTCACCTTAAGAAAGGGTTCTCCCTCTTTATCTCAGTTTTCAATATCTAGTCTGGTATCAGGCTTCTCTATCAGTCTGGCTTCCTTCTCTTTCTTAAAATTCATATGGCATCAAAGATCTGAAACAAGATCACAGCAACTGGAGTAAGTAATGTAACAGACAAGTTTTGCTTACCATTTATCTTCAAGGTTTTATGTTGGAAACCCCTCTGGTTACACTGCTCTGGGCTTTTGCTTGACATAAACTCTTCACAGGGATTATAGAGCTCTGCAAGGAGTTAAGTTTGTTTTCCTCATGTTGGCCTCAACATTGTTTGTCCCAGGGTGTTTTCACACCAGTGCCCCAGGAAGATAGATGGTTATCTACAAGCTCTGTGATTATAGCTCCTGGCAACCAGACAAGGCCACAGGTTCCACAATGGAGTGTTGGGATGCAATCTAGGGCTCACTGTGACAGCTTTTTGATGGGGAGGACCCAGAGAGGGAACTCATGCAGCACTTTAGAACCAAAAGAGCATGCAACTTGAGGTAGTACCAGGGCTGACACATGTAACTGACTGTGGGACTGGTGCTGACACCCATCAAACATGCTCTAGATACGGCAACAGAATGAGGAACTGTGACCACATATGGGATTGAAAAAGGTGTAAAACCTCAAAGGTAGGAGGGAAATTTGGAGTTCCTCCACTGATCAAAGCCTTCAGGACCAGCGAGACATCATCTGTGGTAGAAACTCTCTCTGTTGCTTTTGCTCTCTCTTGTTCTTTTCCCCTTCCTTTTCTATATTTCTAACTTTTTCCCCTGCACATGTAAGGAGAAAAAAAATCAATAAAAAAAATTCAAGTGTTTTTCCCAACCAACTACTCAGTTCCTTCTTGGTTTCACTCAGGAGATCCACAAAAGGACCATCTTTTCTGCAAAAGTGGACTGAGGCAAGCTCCAGATCCACAAATTATATAAAAAGTTTCTAATTCCAAAGGAAACTCCAAACTCCTGTCAGAAGAGATTCACACACAAGACACACACCCTGTGTCCAGTTCTGGGCCCCTCAGTTTAGGAAAGATGTTGAGGTGCTGGAAGGTGTCCAGAGAAGGGCAAAAAAGCTGAGCAGGGGTCTGGAGCACAGCCCTGTGAGGAGAAGCTGAGGGAGCTGGGGTTGCTTAGCCTGGAGGAGGCTCAGGGAGACCTTCTTGCTGTCTACAACTCCCTGAAGGGAGGTTGTAGCCAGGTGGAGGTTGGTCTCCTCTCCCAGGCAACCAGCACCAGAACAAGAGGACACAGTCTCAAGCTGTGCCAGGGGAGGTTTAGGCTGGATGTTAGGAAGAAATTCTTCACAGAGAGAGAGATTGGCCATTGGAATGTGCTGTCCAGGGAGGTGGTGGAGTCACCATCATTGGAGGTGTTAGGAAGGGCCTGGATAAGGTGCTTGGTGCCATGGTTTAGTTGATTAGATGCTGTTGAGTGATAGGTTGGACTTGATGATCCCAAAGGTCTTTTCCAACCTGGTTAATTCTATTCTATGAGGAACAGTGACTAGATCATTCGGATTTGCTGCCTTCCATTTCCATTCCACCTTTTTCACACTGCTCTTAAACTGTAGAGTTCTAGTCTTTACAGAAAGTATGGAGACTTTAGATGAGGGATGGCTTCCCTAAGAGCTAACCGGCCAAGCTGAAATAAACCAAAAAAAAAAAATTCTGCTACTACAACCTTGCAATCAAATCAAGACAAAATATTGCTTTATCTTAAAGACAGAATCCAGAGTAGTTGGCAAAATGTCCTTGGCAACTTCCTTCCATTTGGGCTGGTGGCTGATACACTGAATTCTCCAGTTGCTGGATCAAAATAACTATGTATGTTTATTTTAACTTGTGCAGTTTGAGCCTGAGGAGCATCCACTTTTCCTACAAATTTCCACTCAGCCATTTTTAACAGAACTGTTTAATAACATTCACATTTTAGCAGAGATTAAAACTGTCAGAATGGCAGATCCTTAATCAAATGGAGCAATAACTGTTAGATGTCTAAGAAAGCAAAGGATATAGCTTTTTGTTTGTTTATGCTTCTGAAATTGTTTACTTCACTTAAACACACTGACTGCAATGTGCATTTGAGGCTTTCACAGGGACCTAGGCACTGTAAGCAAGCCTGTTGCCAAGAATTCTTTTCCTTCACCTTGATATCTAAAACTGTCTTTTGAAGCCTTGCTAAAAAATTTCAGCTAACACACAAGATAAATCTTGGAGTGTCCTGTGAGTGAAGTAAGTCAAGGCAGGTTAATTTATTTTAAGGCACCACAAGACAAGCAAATATATTGAGCTTTCACAAATGTATAAAGCATTCAGTGAACAGCAAGTCGGGGACACATCAAATACAATATTAACTCCACCATTTAGAGATGCAATTTCAGGTTCATTAAATTCACAGAATCCACAGAGTGGATTTGGTCCACAGCCTTTTAACCTGTGCAGTTCAGTAAAAGCTTTTATGTTCTTAAGTTCTGAGAGTGAATCTTCTCTCTATGCTTTTATGGGGCAGGTTATCAGAACTGCCTGACCAACCTGATCTCCTTCTATGATCAGGTGACTGCCTGGTAGATGTGGGGAGGCCTGTGGATGTGGTCTGCCTGGACCTCAGCAAGGCCTTTGACACCGTCCCCCACAGCAAAATCCTGGCCATGCTATCAGCCCATGGCTTGGACAGCAGCACTCTGAGCTGGGTTAGGAACTGGATGGAGGGCCGAGTCCAGAGAGTGGTGGTGAATGGTGCCACATCCAGCTGGCAGCCAGGCACTAGTGGTGTGCCCCAAGGCTCAGTGCTGGGCCCCATGCTCTTCAATATCTTTATTGATGATCTGGATGAGGGCATTGAGTCCATCATCAGTAAATTTGCGGACGACACCAAGCTGGGGGCAGGAGTTGATCTGCTGGAAGGCAGAGAGGCTTTGCAGAGGGACCTCGACAGGCTGGACAGATGGGCAGAGTCCAAGGCCATGAGATTGAACACATCCAAGTACCAGGTTCTGCACATTGGCCACAGCAACCCCAGGCAGTGCTACAGGCTGGGGTCAGAGTGGCTGGAGAGCGGCCAGGCAGAGAGGGACCTGGGGGGGCTGGTTGATGGTAGGCTGAACATGAGCCTGCAGTGTGCCCAGCAGGAGCAGGGAGGTCATTCTGCCCCTGTACACTGCACTGGTTAGGCCACACCTCGAGTCCTGTGTCCAGTTCTGGGCCCCTCAGTTTGGGAAGGATGTTGACTTGCTGGAGCGTGTCCAGAGAAGGGCAACAAAGTTGGGGAGGGGTTTGGAACACAAGCCCTATGAGGAAAGGCTGAGGGAGCTGGGGTTGCTTAGCCTGGAGAAGAGGAAACTCAGGGGTGACCTTCTTGCTCTCTACAACTACCTGAAGGGAGGTTGTAGCCAGGCAGAGGTTGGTCTCTTCTCCCAGGCAGCCAGTACCAGAACAAGAGGACACAGTCTCAGGCTGCGCCAGGGCAGGTTTAGGCTGGATGTTAGGAAGAGAGTGATTGCCCATTGGAATCGACTACCCGTGGAAGTGGTGGAGTCGCCTTCTTTGGAGGTGTTCAGGAGAAGACTTGATGGGGTGCTTGGTGCCATGGTTTAGTTGTTGGGTGGGCTGGATTGGTTGATGGGTTGGACGCAATGATCTTGAAGGTCTCTTTCAACCTGGTGTATTGTATTGTATTGTATTGTATTGTATTGTATTGTAACTCACCACAGAAGGCACACACAGTGTATCTGCATCACAAGCAACTGCCTTTCTCTCTGCGCCAGGGGAGGTTTAGGCTGGAGGTTAGGAGGAAGTTTTACACAGAGAGTGATTGCCCATTGGAATGGACTGCCCAGGGAGGTGGTGGAGTCACCATCACTGGAGGTGTTCAGGAGGAGACTTGATAGGGTGCTTGGTTGCATGGCTTAGTTGATTAGGTGGTGCTGGATGATAGGACTCGATGATCTCAAAGGTCTCTTCCAACCTGGTGTGGTCTATTCTATTCTATTCTATTCTATTCTATTCTATTCTATTCTATTCTGGAAGTAGCAGGGTAGCAAATAGGATTGCATGCCTGGACTTCAGGAGAGAGTACTTTGACATCTTCAGACACCTGCTTGGAGGAATCCCCTGTGTTAACACTCCAGAAGTAAAAGCAGTGAAGAGAGCTGGTTAACAATGAGGTGCACTAAGAAGAGTGCAGCCAGCAGGTGAAGCAAGGGTCTCTGCTTCTATTCTGCCCTGGTCAGGCCACACCTGAGTATTATGTCCAGGCCCAGGCTCCCTAGTCCAACAGGGAGAAGAAATACTGGAGAATCCAACAGAGGGCCACAGAAATGATTAGGGGAATGAAGCATCCAACCTGGTCTATTCTAATTCTATTCTAATCATAGAGAATGACAGACCTAGGGCTCTTTAGCCTGGAAAAGAGAAGACCCAAGAGGGGATCTTACAAACGTGTATCTGTATCTACTAAAGGGTGGAGGTCACAAGGCTGGGGCTGAGCTCCTCTCAGTGTGTCCACCAATAGCAGAAGGGGCAACGGGTACTCACTAGAACACAGGAAGTTTCACTTGAACTTAGAGAGAAGTTTCTCTCCTTTCAGAATCACTGAACATTGGAACAGACTGACCAGAGAGGCTGTAGAATCTCTCTGAGTCTTTCAAAGCCTGCCTGGATGTGTCCCTTTGCAACCTATCTAGGCAAACCTGAGTAAGCATGGGTGTTGAACTAGATAATCTGCAGTGGTCCCTTCTAAGCCCTAGCATTCTCTGAATGATTCTGTGATTATAACTGTAAGAAGAGAAGAATGACAGGAAGCTTCACTCTAGTATTTTACTGGAAGATTGACTTTATTTTCTGCTACTCCATGTTCAACCCACAAGCTGAATACAAAGTGGATATGATCCTGTAAGATACATGAAAGGCTAAGACTGCAAATCAGAATTCATACTACTGGAAATGAAACTTTCAGAGAAAGAAGTGTCTTCCATCACTCATTTTTGGTTTTGTGTTTGGTATTTTTTCCTAAAGTGAAGAAAATAAAATACACTGAGGTCTTTCTTATTAGGAGAGCATGCTTACCCGAAACAGTCAACCACAGCAAGGAAATCATCAGTGATGCACAGAGCTGGTGTAACTTCAGAGGAGAACTCAGTATGTCCAGGGGTGTTAAGTTAATAAGAAAACCTGAGCTATCCCTACACTGTTTGATGACTGACAAGTCATTGTCTGGGAATTCATAATATATACAAATAGCTCTGTAGGAGAAGACAATTTTAATAACTTTATAATATTTCATCATTTGCTGATTTCTGAAACTTGCATTGGTCATGCAACTATACCTGCTCTATTACAGTATTTCTTGACATACTTAAGGGAAAAAACTTCCAATATTTCAACTTCTGAGGTTCTAATGACCTAAAATGATGATTTGAGTGTAATTAATTTTTATTCTTTTTCAAAATCAACACCTGCATCTGGGTCAGGCAATCCAAGCACCAGTATAAGCTGGGCAGTGACTGGCTTGAGAGCAGCCTTGAAGAAAAGGGAAAGGACAAGAAGCCCAACATGAGTCGCCCGTGAGCACTTGCAGCTCAGAAAGCCAAATGTATTCTGGGCTGCTTCAAGAGAAGTGTGGCCAGCAGGTCGAGGGAGATGATTCTGCCCCTCTACTCTACTCTGTTGAGACCCCACCTGGCGTACTGCATCCAATTCTGGAGCCCCTGTTACAAGAAAGATATGGACATGTTGGAATGTGTCCAGAGAAGGGCCACATTGATCAGAGGACTGGAGCTCCTCCCCTATGAGGACAGACTGAGGGAATTGGGGTTGTTCAGTCCGGAGAAGAAAAGGCTCTGAGGAAACCTTATCATGGCCTTCCAGTATCTGAAGGGGGCTACAAGAAAGCTGGGGAGGGACTTTTGAGGTATCAGGGAGTGACAGGACTAGGGCGAATGGAGCCAAACTAGAAATAGGTAGATTCAGATTGGATGTTAGGAAGAAGCTCTTCACCATGAGGGTGGTGAGACACTAGCACAGGTTGCCCAGGGAGGTGGTGGAAGCCTCAGCCCCGGAGGTTTTCAAGGCCAGGCTGAAAGTGGCTCTGAGCATCACGATCTAGTGATTCTATGACCTCAAGATAGCAGTCACTGCATAACACCACTGTCAGAAACTTGTACAGTTATGCTCCAAATCACCCTACAACTTGTTAACTTTGCAGCTGCAGACATCAAAGGTAAAAATAACAAGACTACCCACCACAGTGGTTTGGAGGAACAGGGTATGGGTCTGTAAGCAATCCAATAAAACTGAAGGTTACTAATAAGAATCTTTCTGAAAGCATCTTTCTCTGTAGTGCAAAGCAGGTTAAGAATGGTTGCTTGGTACCACTTAAAAGCTCGACTCCAATACTGCCCAGCTTGCACTCTGAAGACCGTGAATTTCTGTAATGCACAGATTGCTTCACACGTCAGCTCAAAAAGATCTGACAACATGCAAGGGTTTCAGAAAATAATATTTCTGTCTTCAGATGAAAAAGCATAAAAAAACCGCCCACTTATCTAAGTAAAACTGTTTGAGTAAATGCTTAGGTTACAGTGACGCTGTTTAAGTTAGGGCTGAATACTTTGTATTAGTTTTCTAAGGAGGACCACTGATCAGGGGCTTTATTGCATAAAGCTCGTTACCTTGTACAGACAAAGCATGCAGAGCTAGGGACTACATCCTTGAAGAGGATATGAAAGATGCCTGTTAATTTCCAAAGTAAAATTAAAGGCTGCCATAAGACACCAAGGACATCAAGACCTAAAGAAACAAGAACTTGTCAACAGAAGAAACTTTTATCAGCAAACTGTGAAGGTGTTGCAACACATGTTCCTAATGAGTAAACTTTATTCATTAACACATTAACACACCCTCCTGAGCTGAGATATGCCTTGCCTTCAAGACCACCTCTCTCAGAGCATGCATTATTAATTTTGCAGATATTCCTGTGCTCACTGAAGGTGAAGAAGCTGTAAATCAGTCAAGAGGTAGAAAAACAACAAATACGCATGGGTAGAAGGACTATGTTCATCAGACTGCTATAAATGTGTGACACCTTATAATTAGTTTGAGCTAACTTTGTGGGACACCATCCAGGTCCTTGGCTGTGTGCAAATCTGAGATCAGTTAAACACCCCTGATTTGTGTGTATACTGGTGTGTTGAACACCAGGTGAAAGAACCCACTTCTGGGACAAATCCTTATGTAGACTTGATTGTGGTACACCTTTCTTGCTCATCTTTCCATCTGTCTGTGAATTGTGTTTCTCCAGCTGCAGCTATCATGTCTGCTTTACCCACCAAGGAGTCTGTCAAGGTTGATTTCCCATGCTCAACATGAGCAATCATAGACATATTCCTATTATTTGACTTCTTTTCCATGATCGCTTGGATCTGTTCTACTGTGAAATTCACCTGAACAGAGGAGAAACATAGAAATAAAAGCAGATATTGCTTCCTTTTATTAAAGAAGAAATGAAGTTGCTCATATTTTTAAGCTTAGTTTTACAGAAAGTAATTTCTGTGACTTTTTTTAAGTATGAAGAGTGGAGGTACAACTTAAAATACAGTTCAGGTTTCATATCACAAAATGTCATCTAGCACAAAAATGAAGAATGACAGAACAGCTCATCCCTGCCAAATGTTACATGAGAGTCAGTGCACATAAGTGCAAGCTGCAGGTTCTGCATACATCTCTCCTCTCCTCCCACTGCTGACCCTTACTTAGCCAATTCTTCTTCCCACACCTGCTCTCTGTCTCTCAGGGCTTTTCAGGCAAGCTGCTCTCCCAGAAGAGGCTGGGTCTTACGCTTCTGCAGCCAGCAGCAAGCTCTAGGACGTGGTGGTCAAGCTCAAAGTGGTGTTTAAAGACTTAAATTAGACAAGTGCAAAGATTTTAGAGCTTCTCTCGTAAATGATATTCCAGAAATATATTTTTCTTATTTCCATAATTAATCTATCTCTTGCTAAGAACAATTTCTCTCCTTCAATCAGCAGAAAAAAAAACCATCTTGACCCTCAGAAGACCTGGTAATTATCTATTAAACACATGACACCTAAGGAAAGGAGGATGAGATCTTACTAATCTCAGTCTGTTTCATTCTGTACCTGTAGGTCACAGGAGTGCAGTTAATGTGGTTATTTTTGCAAATCCCTTTAATGCATGAAGTGCTTCACAGAGATGTAGAAAAAGGTAGAACTGGAAGGAAAAAATAAGAGGGAATGTTAAACAAACAACACACAAAAATCACATACCACATCAATAGTTTATATTAGTTGCTCAAATTAAGAAAAACATACTGTAAGAAACACTGAAATAGGTTCCACATCTGTGTTTGCATTGCTAATGACACAGAAATAATGAAATAACAATAAAGGTTTCTAACAAAGTCTGGGTCTTAATGAATGAATCTCAACACACAAAAAAAACCCCAAGACAATCCAGTCCAGCTCAAAATATATGTAGAGGACAAGACATGGGGTTTGTTTCACATGATCAGATACACTTCTGATTTACATCTTATTACTGCATATTTTCATACTAACTTTTGATCTTCAGTTCGACTTCTTCATTACACGTTTTCTCATGAAAGCAGTTCTTTTCAAAAGAAGAATACTTCTAATTAAAGTATCAAAGTTCTTTTTAGAGATGAGAAATATCCACACGAAGCAACAGCCTGGCCTCTTCTCCTAAAATGTGTTACTTCCCCACTCTCCCCTACACTTGAACTTTATTTCCTAACTCAAAGTCTGCAATGGAGAAACCAACCCACCTCTTTTTTTTTTTTTTTTTTTTTCCTCTGCTAAGGAAAATTTATCACACACAAGAAAATGTTTAGAATATGCTTGCAGTTTTGTCAGTGATCTACCTCAAACGAAGGCACTTCGCTTCTGAATTTTTCTGTTAGGTTACTGTGACCGGTTTAGGCTGTGCCTTTAAGAAAGAGACACTTTCTGAACACTCTGGGCGAATATTTTGATATTAGAATGAAAACAATGATATGCTAATTCAATTTCATTGGCGGGACCCAGTTGCAGTTTTTTTGTTTAGTCTTTCAGTCGGGGGAGTCAGTCGGCAGTCGTCTTCTTCTTCCCCCTGTGCTGTGAGCTGGCTCGTTTCTCTCTACGATTCCTCTCTAACCAGATAAGAAAACTAACTTTTTGCATTCGCTTTGAGCTTTAACAAAGTTTTCCCCTTTTAATTACCTTCCTTTCTCTCTCTCTCTAACCCTTTTGGGAAAAAGGGGAGGTAGGGAGGGAGAAGGGAGGGGCAGGCCAAACCCCCTGGCCGCAGGGGGGGGTTGGGGAAAGGTTTCCTGTATTACATACTTTGCTGTATATTTCTGTATATATTGTAAATATTGTATATTTTTGTACATATTCACTGCATTCCATATCTGCTTGTAAAATACAGCTTTCATCTGCTTCTCCGGCTGAGTTAGCTGTGGAATTCTTCTGTGTGTGGGGGGGAACCTTCCTACTCCACCACATATTTTTAATTGGCGGTCCAACGTGCGGCTTGTGGATAATTGCTGTCCAGAAGCTGGGCTAAAAGGTTGCTTGATTTATTGCCTGCTCGAGTCGGAGTTGCAAACATGAAAGTGTTTTGGCTTTTGGAGCGTTTGGTCTTTTCAGTTTGTTCGGTACTGGTCTACAAGTACTTCATGGGAATGATTTTCGATCGCTTAGGCAGATACTTGATGTATAGATTGTATTTATGGTTTAAGTATAAGATTCAGCTTCTTTACGACCGGTGCCTGGGATTCTTCTGGCTTAACAGATACGGGAATGTGACCTCCAGCACTCTGCCCATAGAGATAAAGGAGTTTAAGATCCCGGTAGGCGAAAAGGTTGTTTTAAGTGATGGCTGGGATCCGAAGGTGATTTATTTTATGTGTGCAATCCTGCTGTTGGTGATAAGTAATGTGTTCTTGTTATATGCTCTCTATCGGGAGAAAAAAGTGTCTAAAGCGTGCTTTGTAATTAAGCGTAGATCGAAACGCAGAAAGCGCAGCTCTAACTCTACCCCAGAGGTATCTAGTGATGAGGAAAATGCAGAATCTGTATCAGTTAACGACAAGGCTAAAAAGTCCATCGGAAAGGCTGCTCTGAACGGTGCTGTTGGTGGCTCTGGCAATCAGCCAGCGGCAGCGGCAGCTCCTAACATGGCTTCCACGCCCTCGGCAGCCATTAATGAGGCAAATCCATTTCCTCCTTCTTCTTCGGCAGGACCGGAAGTGTCCTCCACAGCAGCTGATTCGTCTCAAAACCTGTCAGCTTCTATTAAGCCAGCTGTAAATCCAAACACAGCTCCAGTTAAGCAGGTAGCTGTTTTAAGTACGAGAGGAAAAAAGGGCAAAGCTGATCCAGATGCTGATGGGGGAGAGCAGCAGGATCCTGGTGAGGGAACTTCTGCTCAAAGAGACCCTGCTGAGATGGAGGAAAGGGTTTGTCTTAAAGATATAGCTGAGTTATTGAGATCATCACTGGATGGAGATGCAGGGCAAATTGCTGATAGCAGAACAACCAAAGGTGGTACTCCTGACCTTAAGCAGATTCTTAGGAGAGTGACAGTAAGATTACTGGGACAAGAACTTCAGGAAGATGAGGCAGAGGAGGAGGAGTCAGATGATATTGAAAGCTGTTCGTCACCCAGGGAAGAATTGCGGAATGTGCGTAAAGATTACATCAGAGCAGATAAGGAGCCAATCCTAGCTTGGCTTGGTAGATGCTATGATACAGGTGCTCCAGCTCTGGTGGTTGGAGACAAGTCAGCAGCCCAACTAGGAACTCTCTCAAAGGATAATGGAATAGATAGACATCTAGGCAGGACTCTCGGTAAGGTTACTCTGTGGATACGCCTCTTAATGGCAACTCTCATGAGGTATCCTTCCCGAGATGATCTTCCATGGAATGCTAAACCCTGGACTACCATAGATGAGGGAATCAAGCGTCTGCGAGAATTTGCTGTTAGAGAGGTACTCTATGGTAACCATGAGACTCTGAATCCTGATGAAATTCCTGTAGGAACTGGTCTTGCTAAAAAGCTCATCAAACTTGCTCCTCCTAATTATGCAAATATTCTGGCAAGCAGAATTGTGGCAAGAAATTATGGTGGTGCTTCTCCTACGGTTGGCCAATTCACTGATCAGATGAGACAATTGGAGGATAGCATGACACGTGTTTCTCTGGTTTCAGCCATTGAAACTCTGTCTGGAAAAATTGAGAATTGCATGAAAGAGCTGAAGGATGAATTTAAAAATACCATCTCCCAATTGGCACAAAGAGATAATTCCAATTCTTCCTCCAGATGGATACAGGTTTCCTCTGTGAGGAATAGACGTCCTCCAAGGATGTCATTCCAAAACAGGTCATTCCAAAACAGGTCATTCCAAAACAGATCCAACCAAAACAGACCACCAAGGCAATCACGTGCGAGTATTTGGATAACTCTGCGTGATCAGTTTGGTGAGAACATGAACAGATGGGATGGTCAACCAACTGCTAATCTTTTCAGGAGACTGAGGGAACTGCAAAGTGGCAGAACCCGAGGTAGCAATACCAGAAGGGTAGCTGTTACTTCTACAGTTCCCCAGGACAACTCTAATAGCTCCAACAGTGGCTCCAGTTCTAACACTGCACACTGTGCTCATTGCACATGTGGGCATGTTCCCCATAACTAGGGTGCCCTGCCTCCCGCCAGGGGGAGGAGAGGGGTAACAGAGATAACAGAATCTATTGGGTTGTGTACATCCAGTGGCCTGGCACTTCACAATTTCAGAAGTACAGGGCCTTGGTTGACACAGGAGCTCAGTGCACCATAATGCCATCAAATTATCAGGGATCAGAAGCTATAACTATTCTGGGAGTCACTGGTGGATCTCAAGAGTTAACTAAGGTGGAGGTTGATATAAGTTTAACTGGTAAACAGTGGAGAAAGCATACAGTTGTGACCGGACCTGACGCACCTTGTATTCTGGGAATTGATTTTCTGAGAGAAGGGCGTTTCAAAGACCCTAGAGGTTACAAATGGGCTTTTGGAGTAGCATCTGTAGAAACTGATGGACAAAAGCTGAAGCTGTCTGTTAGACCTGAGCTTTCTGATGAACCTGCAGTTGTGGGACAACACAAGATTCAGGACATTAAATTGCCGGTTGCTTCTCAGACTGTGCATCACAGACAATACAGAACCAACCGTGACTCTTTGTTGCCCATTCAGAATCTGATTCGTCAGTTGGAGAGTCAGAAAGTCATCAGCAAAACTCATTCACCTTTCAACAGTCCAGTGTGGCCTGTGCGAAAGCAGAATGGAGATTGGCGTCTGACAGTCGACTATCGAGCCCTGAATGAAGTAACTCCACCTATGAGTGCAGCAGTACCAGACATGATGGAACTGCAGTATGAGCTGGAATCCAAAGAGACCAAATGGTATGCTACCATAGACATTGCTAATGCCTTCTTCTCTATTCCCATAGCAGAGGAATGCAGGCCTCAGTTTGCTTTCACCTGGAGAGGAATCCAGTACACTTTCAACAGGTTGCCCATGGGCTGGATCCACAGCTCAAGCATCTGTCATGCAGTGATCCACGATGCTCTGGAGGAAGGTGGTGCTCCAGAACACATCCAGTTCATCGATGACATCATCGTCTGGGGTAAAACTGCTGAGGAAGTCTTCGAGAAAGGTAACAAAATCATTGACATTCTTCTGAATGCAGGTTTCGCCATCAAGCGAGACAAGGTGAAAGGACCTACCAGAGAGATCCAGTCTCTGGGAGTGCGGTGGCAGGATGGACGCCGACACATTCCAGTGGATGTGGTAAATAGAGTCTCTACCATGGCAAATCCCATGAACAAGCAAGAAACTCTACGTTTCTTGGGGATAGTGGGATTTTGGAGACTGCACATCCCTGGATACAGTCAGATTGTGAAACCTCTGTACGATGTGACTCGAAAGAGAAACCATTTCCACTGGGGACCTGAACAACAAGCAGCCTTTGACCAGATAAAGCAAGAGGTAGTTCAAGCAATGGGTCTGGGACCTGTCCGAGATGGTCCAGACATTAAGAACATTTTGTACACGGCTGCAAGTGACAATGGTCCAACCTGGTGCTTGTGGCAAAGAGCTCCAGGTGAGACACGTGGACGACCTCTTGGTTTCTGGAGTCGAGGTTACAGAGGTTCAGAGGCTAATTATACTCCAACAGAGAAAGAGATTCTAGCTGCCTATGAAGGAGTAAAAGCAGCTTCTGAAGTAATTGGAACTGAATCACAACTTCTCTTAGCTCCCAGATTACCAGTTTTGAATTGGATGTTCAAAGGCAAAGGTTCCACACCACATCATGCAACAGATTCCACCTGGTCTAAGTGGATGGCTCTGATAACACAGAGAGCTCGAATGGGAAATCTTGAAAGACCTGGTCTAGTGGAGGTGATCTCAAGTTGGCCTGAGGGTACCAACTGTACTAAACCTCCAGAGGAGAGAGTAACTCGTGCTGAGGAAGCTCCTCCTTACAATGACCTATCTGATGATGAAAAGAAATATGCTTTGTTCACAGACGGTTCCTGTCGTCTTGTCGGGAACAAGCGAAGGTGGAAGTCTGCAGTGTGGAGTCCAACACGCCGAGTTGCAGAAGCAAAGGATGGAGAAGGAGAATCCAGTCAGTTCGCAGAGGTAAAAGCTGTCCAGCTAGCTCTCGACGTAGCTGAACGTGAGAGATGGCCAAAGCTTTATCTCTACACCGACTCATGGATGGTAGCCAATGCTCTGTGGGGTTGGCTAAAGAACTGGAAAAAGAGCGGTTGGCAGAGGAAAGGAAAGGCCATTTGGGCAGCTGACCTGTGGCAGGACATTGCTGATCGAATCGAGAGAATTCCAGTGAAGGTGAGACACATTGATGCTCACATTCCTAAGAGCAAAGCTACTGAGGAACAGCAACACAACCATCAAGCAGATCTAGCTGCAAGAGTTTCTCCAGTAGACATGGACTCTGATTTTGATCTCGACTGGAAACACCGAGGTGAGATTTTCTTAGCTCGGTGGGCTCACGATTCGTCAGGACATCAAGGCAGAGATGCAACCTACCAGTGGGCTCGTGACAGATCCATAGACATTTCCATGGATGCTATCACACAAGTCATCCATGACTGTGACATTTGTGCTGCTATTAAGCAGGCAAAACGACTTAAGCCCTTATGGTATGGTGACAGATGGTCCAAATACAAGTATGGTGAAGCTTGGCAAGTTGACTACATCACTCTACCACGTTCTCGTTCTGGTAAGCAATATGTGCTTACTATGGTAGAGGCGAACACTGGATGGTTGGAAACTTATCCAGTACCACATGCAACTGCACGCAACACCATTCTCGGTCTGGAGAGACAGATCCTGTGGAGACACGGAACTCCAGAGAGGATTGAGTCAGACAACGGAACTCACTTCAAAAACAACCTTGTAAAGAGTTGGGCCAAAGAGCACGGCATCGAGTGGATATTCCACATCCCCTACTATGCACCAGCTGCAGGGAAGATTGAACGCTACAACGGTTTGTTGAAGACCACTCTTAAAGCCATGGGGGGTGGATCTTTGAAAAACTGGGAAAAGCATTTAGCACAAGCAACCTGGCTGGTAAATAGTAGAGGTTCAGTGAACCGAGCTGGACCTGCACATTCAGATCTGCTACAGAAAGTAGAAGGCGATAGAGTTCCAGTTGTTAAAGAAAAGAATCTGTTAGGTAAAACTGTTTGGGTATTTTCTCCCTCAGGAGAGGCTAAACCTGTCCGAGGGGTGGTTTCAGCTGAAGGTCCGGGTCACACTTATTGGGTAATGCAAGAGAATGGTGAAATTCAGTGTATTCCACAAAGAAATTTGACTTTAGCTGAAAGAGTTTAATTTCAGAGTGTTGTACAGCTACATCGCGCCCAAAGGAAGAATCCCTGAGGAATCCACGGTGCACGAACCCTGAGAACCCTGAGAGCCCTGAGTCAACTGAGAGTCCCTGTTTCCCTGTTTCCCTGTTTTCCCTTTTCTTTGCTTCGCCTGCGAAGAGACAAACTGTTTTCCATTTTTCTTCTTTCTTGGACTTCTGAATCATCTACACCTGAGGATAGCCGGAATGGACTATGAACTTTACTTGCAAACTGTGGATGTTGTTTTAGATTGGATGGACAGTATGAACAGCCAATGAAATTGTTTAGCAGGGGTGGATTGTGACCGGTTTAGGCTGTGCCTTTAAGAAAGAGACACTTTCTGAACACTCTGGGCGAATATTTTGATATTAGAATGAAAACAATGATATGCTAATTCAATTTCATTGGCGGGACCCAGTTGCAGTTTTTTTGTTTAGTCTTTCAGTCGGGGGAGTCAGTCGGCAGTCGTCTTCTTCTTCCCCCTGTGCTGTGAGCTGGCTCGTTTCTCTCTACGATTCCTCTCTAACCAGATAAGAAAACTAACTTTTTGCATTCGCTTTGAGCTTTAACAAAGTTTTCCCCTTTTAATTACCTTCCTTTCTCTCTCTCTCTAACCCTTTTGGGAAAAAGGGGAGGTAGGGAGGGAGAAGGGAGCGGCAGGCCAAACCCCCTGGCCGCAGGGGGGGGGTTGGGGAAAGGTTTCCTGTATTACATACTTTGCTGTATATTTCTGTATATATTGTAAATATTGTATATTTTTGTACATATTCACTGCATTCCATATCTGCTTGTAAAATACAGCTTTCATCTGCTTCTCCGGCTGAGTTAGCTGTGGAATTCTTCTGTGTGTGGGGGGAACCTTCCTACTCCACCACAGTTACTCTTCAGTTTAATAAAAACCTGTGATACTTATTTTCTAGAACATTCTAGGCTGTCCTGGCATCCAAAGTTTCATGCTGGGCCATACAGATACTTCTTCTGTGATCCTGAAATGTTTATGTTCCATTTAAACACCACCACTACTTTTCCTGCCTACTTTTATAATTTTCAGGTTTTAAATTATATTGTAAAAAAAAAAAAAAAAAAAATCAGTATTTTTATCAAGTATACTTTTTGTATCTTGTATCAAGTATACTTCTAGTGCTAGGGCTGCTCTATATAGACCTGTCTAATAATGTAAATAAACATTTAAATGCTGAAAAATATAACTAAGTGCTCTTTATATTTGCTAATTATACACTTTCTTAAGGGAACAAGTGAAATCTACTTATGACAAATATTTAACTAGCACGGGTACCACATTTTGAACTGAAACCTGTATTTTTATCCCTGTCTCCAAGTTTCCAGCTCATTTATATACACAGGCTACACTGTAGTTTTCTTCTGGGGCAAGGAGCAGAGATGACCATAAAAGTTCATTTCTTCCTCCTGTTTTAAGCATACAGGCTTCCTATGCACGTTCACTTAGTTAATTAACTTGATGCATGTTTCCTTCCAATAGGCCTGGATGTTCTCCTATGGACTGTTCAAGCTATTCATATAATCTGATAAAGGATGGTATTGGAGTTGTAAAAACCTTGATTTTTGACTAAAAGTAAGGAAGCCGTCGTCTCCAGCTGGGATAATTATATCCCACTGTTACAAAAGCAGAATGTAAACGGATACATGGAGTGACAATTACATAAGACAGGTTAGTTTTATGGGTTCATTTGCTTGGTGTTTCAATAAGTCATTAACATATTACCATAACTATCATTTAGACAATGGTTGGGCTCTAAAACCTTAAAGATCTTTTCCAACCAAAATAATTCTAAGATCCTATGATTCTATTACTTTGTGAGGGACCTGGAGAAAACTGGGTTTGAGACGGAAAGGAATCGCTACAGAAGCACAATGCAAGAGCATGGGGAGGCAGCACTAGGAGAGAAGGTGGCAGGTAAGGCAAAGGACAAAGAAAATTTACCACAAAGTTTAAGGGATTAGACAGACTTTGGGACCCAAAGCTCTACAGTATCATACCTCAAAAGAAGTCATCACAGTAAAGAGGCAGGCCTCAATTAAGTGATGTCAAAGCTTCCACTGACGATTCTTAGGGCAAGCTAGAGCCAATAACATTAACGTGTTTTTATTTCAAACTTTTCATCTCTCTGCTCAACTACACGACTGCATCCCTTCCCAGAAACTGAAGGTCCAGTGTGTTAGGTATTGCTGCATTTTTGCCAGGCCTACAACAGTAGAGCGCACCTGGGTATGAAGCTTTCAGATGTAGGAAGTTCATACTGACAGCCAAGTTTAGGTAAGTGGCACCTCTTAGTGTTTGGTTCAGCCCTTGGCCTAAATCAGTATTCTTAAGTACTTAACACTGCTGGTTCACTTTTAATTCACTTTGTTATATCATAGCAGCTGTTTTTGATTATGTAACTAGATAAACCATTCTTAGCTTTCTGCTAATTAGCCTGTTAATAAAATCTATTAGAAAAGACAAAGAGCTCAGTTCAAGCACTAATATTGATGTCTTACCAGGCCTCCTGGCAGAAACTTTAGGATTATGTATTAATAAATTCTACCCACTTCCAAACATTTTACTTATCATTTCATTTAAACAAATGCCAAAACAGTTACCATATGTGCTCTTCTGTAACAGGGAGAGGCACTGACATCACAATTTTTTGGTAATAATTACAACTGAAAACACAAAGCCTGATTAAAAATTAACAGTACTATTAATTTTAAATGTTTTTTTCATTAAAGAGCTGTTACTGAGTTTCCATTCTGCTGTGACAGACTGCAAACAGATCAGCTATCTTGCTACGAAGAGCTTGCTGCACAGAGGTGAAGGTCTTCCGTGTGCAACAGCATGCAAAAAATGGAGAGGAAAGCAGTGTTTGTAGAATGGAGAAACATCACGTTTCCACTACAAACAGGACATTACTTTTGTCAAAACTTTCATAACTACTGTCAGAAAATGACCTTGCTCCTTTTAACAACTGCATTACATCATCTGGCTTGCTCATACTACAGACTCACTTATCCCGGGCTATCAGTAATGGCTCCAGAGCAGATTGCCTTCCTCTCTGGCAGGACACTTCTTCCTAAAGATGTTTAAATTCTTATTGTAAAGAACGAATTACGTAGTTTAAATTCTGACACACATACTCTAAAACCAAAGAAAAATGAGAACACTAACAGAACCTGACACGTGTAACCAGAATATCCATTTCAGTAAACAATGGAAGATTACAAGAACAAATAATAAGGGGGAACAAAAGAGAGTTCCAATAGCATTAATTATCAAGACATTAAAAGATGCTCAAGCATCTGCTCATCACAGAAAGAAGCTGGTAAATTCTGATTCACTAGACTAAAAAGAGACTGAAACCAGGTGAAACACATTACCAGAACCGTGGTAATTTAAAATAATGGGGCAGGCTTGGTAAAGGGAAGAAAATAAATTAAACCTCAACCAACCTACCCTGTAGTGTTTCTAACAGGTTGATCTCCCTAAGGAAATGCTGCTGACCCGATTCAGGTCAGAGCACCCTTCCCCAGGATTAGTAGAGTGCAGCACACATATGTGCACACGTACATGTAGCCTTTCCCAAGCCTCACTGGAAGTAATGCTTTTATCTCTGTAACACTGACGATCGGGATTTAACCTCGAAGCTTTTATTTCAATTCATTACACATATTGGTGGGAAAACCTACAGAAACGCTCGAATCCGTGACCTATGTTGATGAGGTGCACTCTTCACACTTGCAGGCGAAGGAAAGGAGCAGCAGCATCCTCCTTAACCATGCACCTGGCACCTTTCTAATAAAAGTGGATAAAAACAAGTAAAAAAAGCTCAGCGGTGCTCTAGGGCTGCAGCTAGGCCGTAAAGGGACGCAGCCAAGCACTGCCTCAGAGGTACCATGCCCCGGCCGCCCCCTGAACTCCTCTCTGGAGAGGGAGGGTGGCAACCGCCTCCTCTCCTCCTCGACCGACACACAGACCTGCGAAAGAAGAAACTCCTAAAGAGTACCATGCTCTGGCGAGGGCCAGCACTACTTCTCTGACCCGCCACCTCTTTCCCACCCCGCTGCGCCTAACGGGCACGGCAAGAAAGATGGCGGCCGCGCCCCCACCCCCTGCAGTGCCCTCTGCTGAGAGCAGGCTGAACCTAGCTACCTCGCAGCACGCTGCGGGTCGGGGGCTTGGCCTCCTGCCCGAGGGAGCACTCACCGCCGTGCTGTGTGGCTCCAGGTCCCACCTGCCGCCGCTATCTCAGCCGGGCTGCGGGAGGCGAGCACGAGGAGCGATCAGCTGTTGCCAAGCTCTAACATTCCTCCCGCTTCTCCCCCCCCCCCCCCCGAGCGCTCCTCAGCTCGGCTGGTGCCTGAGGTGTGCTGGGGGGCGGACGGGCTCCGCTCACGGCGGCGGGACCGCGGCGGGGAGGGGTTGTTTCTGCCCCGCTTGGTTGCCGCCTGCTCCCGCTGCGACCCTTCTTCGGAGGTGAGCTGACTGCCCCCACTGGGAGTCTCCCCGGTGGCCCTAATACCTGACGCCGCCATGAGACCCTCCTGACATTGCCTAGCTCTGAGGGGCGGTGGGTGCCGGGCTAGCGGGAGGGGAGGGAAGCGGGAGGGCGCGGCGAGGCGGTAGCAGGCTGGCCGCCACCACCAGAGGCTTATGGTGTCCCTATGGGTTCATTAATCCTCCTGTGAACTCCAGGTTACTGCGTGTGGTGTGGAGAGGGAAGGCAGTCCCGGCTCCCGCGTCGCGCTCATCCTCCGTCGCTGTCAGCTCTCGGGGAGTCGTTAGGTGGAGCCCGGCCCCTTCCCCTCAGCCAGACCGGCGGGAGGGAAGCTGAGGCGGCCGTGCTGATCGCCGCACTGCTGCTCCGAGGACGTCCCGGTAGGTTTTCCCTTCTGAGGATGGTTTGATCGCTTGCTTTGAAGAGGTAGTCAGGCAGGGTGCCATAACCTCTTATTAGCTACTTTAAAAAATAGGTTAAATGACTGATCGGTTACCTGTTGAAATGCGAAGATGGTATCGCATCCCTTTAAAAATAACTTGCTGTCACGAAAGACACTGAAGTAATAACAGCACTTCACATTTTTAATACAGACTTCCACCCGAAAGTGTCATTTAGACATATTAGGTAATTAAATTGTCATGCACATTGTGAGCACATTAATGTTTTTGCTGAAAGCACCAACTTCTGGGATCAAACTGAAGGAAAACTTACTTTCAGAGTAATAGTTCCTAAGAACTGAAGATGAGAAGAGAAAAACATAAAATGAAACTGTTATGCAAGAGTCACCTATGCCTGGAGGTCTGAAAGAGCTGGAGATGTGTAGCTGAGGGGCAGGGTTTAATGGTGACTTGGCGGTGCTGGGCTGACAGTTGGACTTGACATTTTCCAATCAAAATGAGTCTCTCATTCTGTTTCATATAAACCAGTATGGATCAAATAAATAGAAACCTTCCAGCCTCAGAGGTGGAAAAATGCCGTCCTGATACTTTCAAGAGAGTTTCTGCCCAAAAAGAACCTGCGGGATTTTACTCCAATCAGATACTATGTTCAGTACAATCAAATGCACTTAAGATATCAAAGTATCAACAGTAAGCAGTCAGAAAGGAGCAGAAAGTGGGAATGTGACCAAGGAATTCTGACCTGCAGGTATTTTTTTGTTGCTGTTGTTAAACAGCCGTTGCAGTGGTCATAAATACCTAGCAGTACAGAATCACATGTTGCCTCTAAGACTTTATTTTATTAAAGAGCAGGTGTTAGTTGTACCATACTCTTCAAAACAGTAGTGTAGTAGAGAAAAAGCTCAATCTGAGAGCTCCAGACCTTCTGCTTATCAAATTCATGCTGAATAGGCTGTAAGTCCAATATGTTTGCTGCCTTGTCGGTACCTGTATTTTAAACAAAATAATATATTTGGCTGAAGTCCAAATATATTAAAAAAAAAAAAAAAAAAAAAAAAAAAAAAAAAAAAAAGGACCAGAGCTTCTTGCCATTCATCCTCTGTGTGTTACACGTGCTGTTTTATTAATCTGCTTTCCATGAACATGAGGGAATGTTCACCAGATACTTTACTGGCTAGCCTTCTCTCCCCAAAGGCTCAGTTTTCTTTTAGCATATCTTCCAGGGTTGCAAAGCAGACACATACATTATTTCCTTTAGTCAATATGGTCATGTCACAACAGAGGAAAAACACTTTTATTCTGAGGAGCTGGGCAGCACTTCTGTGGACTTCCTTGCGCATACTGAACTTCAGCTGTGTGCACAGTTCTTTGTCAAGATGGAGAGTTCTTTCTGAAGACTTGATGGCTGTTTACAAAACCGGCTTCTCCCTGTGCCTGTGTGCATGCCCGCGTACAATTCAAAGGCCATTTTGCACAGCTGGTCCTCAGCCATGATCCTGTAAATACCCTTAACTTTATTTTGTTCCGTCTTTCACTGCATTCCAACCTTACAGAACTGTTGAAAAGTTTCCAAATTAGCAGGATCCTTGAAAAAACACACAAACCCCTTGGTGTTTACTGGCTTCGTGGGTATTTTATTGTTTGTATGACCTCCTTTCCATTTAAAATGACAATTTTTACACGAAGTATCTTTCACTCTGTACTCTGCCTACAAGAATCTTACAGGTGCTAACCATTCCTCTTTCCTGCTTTTTCCTTTACTAAGAGCACAGCTTTCTTTTGCAATTCTGGAGCAATTACTCTTCTTACTCTCTCCTCCACAGCATCACCTTCAGCCATGGATATGGAGAGTGTTATACTAACCCCTTCTGACTGTATCTTTAGTAAAAAACAATCAGTAGAGTCAATTAAATTGTGCATGAAGAATGAAAGGTGTGCCTAAGACCTGTTGCCATTCAGGACTCGTTTTAAGAGCATAAGTGAAGTGAAACATTGTTTTTGTATCCGCTGTCTGCACTGATGTGAATTTTTTTTTTCATATGCTCTGATATACCTAGGAGAACTTACAATTATTTAATGGAAGTGATCAACTGCTCTGTGTTTAGAGCAGCGTAAATAAGAGCAAATTTTGGAGTTCAGAGAACTTTGAAAAGAGAGGTTTGTGGAAGTGTAGCTGAGGCTTCCAAAAAGTAAGTTGATCCGGACTACCCAGTCTTGCTTCACTGCTGGAGCGTACAAATTAGACATAGTCCTTATTGAGTAAGATGTCAGTACCTGTCAGGAAAAGACCTGAGGGAACAGGAGAAGCCATTTCTTGATTTGAGCATTTCTCAGAGTTTTTAATCCATTTTCAGTTACCATCTTTTGTTAGGATCCACTCTTTCTTGTGCATCTGCATAAGTTTTTCCTATGTGGCACCCAATACACTTTGGTCTAGATTCTGATTTCTGTTGGATTCAGATAGATTTGGCTTCCTTTGTAGTGAATCATAGAATGAATCATAGGATGCACTGGGTTAGAAGGGACCATTAAAGGCCATCTAGTCCAACCACTCTGCAGTAAGCAGAGACATCATCAACTAGATGAGGTAGCACAGAGCCCCATCAAGCATGACACTGAATGTCTCCAGGGATGGGGCCACCACCACCTCCCTGAGCAACCTGCTGTAGTATTCCACCATCCTCATAGCAGAAAAGTCCTTCTTACGTTCAACCTAAATTTACCCTGCTCTAGTTTAAAACCATTTCCTCTTGTCCTAGTGCTAAATCCTCTTGCAAACAGTCCCAGCTTTCCCACAGGCCTCCTCCAGGTAGTGGGAGGCCACTGCTAAGTCCCCCTGGGCCTTCTTTTCTCCAGGCTGAGCAACCCTAGGTCTCTGTCTTCATAGTGGGGGTGTTCCAGGCCTCTGATCACTTTGTGGCCTTTCTCTGGACATAGTCCATCAGCTCCATGTCCTGCCTGTGTTGAGGGCCCCAGAGCTGGACCCACTACTTGAGTGCGGTGTCACCAGAGCAGAGCAGAGTGGCACCACTGCCACTCTGTCTGCTGTCTGCACTTCTTTTGAAGCAGTCCAGGATGCGATTTACCTTCTCTGGCTGCAAGTGCATGTTATTGGCTCATGTCCAGCTTTTTGTCTGCTGGTATCCCCGAGTCTTTCTCTGCAGGGCTGCTCTCCATCTCATCATCTCCCAGCCTGTACTGATATGGAGGACTGTCCCCACCTAGGTGCAGGACCTTGCACTTGCCCTTGTTGGACCTCATGAGGTTCACCTGGGCCTACTTCTCCAGCTAGTCCAGGCCCCTCTGGTTGACATCCCAACTACTGCTCTGCTTGTTGTCATCTGCAAACTTGCTGAGGGTGTACTTGATCCCACTGCCTATATCATTGATGAAGATGTGAAACACCACTGATCCCTGTGCAGACCTCTGAGGAATACCACTTGTGTGAAGACAGCAGGTTTACCCATGTTTCAGTAGATTACCTCTTTGAACATGATTCCTAGTAATGATGCATAATAAGAATAATACTACAAAGAAAGAAGTTTATTACTAAGTCACTGAATGATAAAAGCTTTCATACCTGTAAGATGCCTGATGAGGCAACTGTTCCTTTACAACTGATGATTCACATAGTTTTTGGACCAGTAGCAAGGACTAGTCCTGCAAATGGCTCATCAAGTAGGCAGTGCACTATTTACCTTAATGTACTACTGTGAATCTTCTGCTGTACAGTACCTCTGTGTGAATAAAAGCCTGTCATGGATGCACTTACAACAGCAAAAAGGTACCTGAGCAATTTAGTATTAGATAATCTGTGAAACTAATGCCAGTAAACTGTGTAAAGAACAGAAAAAAAAATTGATTTTCAGGACTGTGAAGAGAAAATCCTGTTAGTTGTAAGTTGAAAATGTATGGCAGTACTTTGAAAGGCAGTGTATAATTTCACTACTAGCTTTTGGGGTTTTCCAGTGTAGAATTGCTTTTAAAGATGTGAATTTCCTTCATCTGTTGCCATAGGGCTTTTTTAAACCTTGTAACCTCTCATCTCAAGCAGCCTGTGGGTTTGAACTTATGACTATCTCACTAGATTTCATCTTGAAAGTCAGGTAATTGGGAGTGTCTAGATATATAGTAGGTGCAACTTTAACTTTTCTTCCCCCACAGGCTTTTTTCTAACAGCATGTAGTTCCTTTAAAAACTGTTAATCAGGAAGCTGATGAGTTGTTCTGGTGTTTTAAAAAGATATATTTTGTTATACACTGCCTTGTCATCAAGCACTCTCTTCCAGTTTTGGTTGCATTTCAAAAATGCATGTGTCCACCTCACAAAATATTAGACATTTAACAGAGATACCTACATTGGAGGCCTTACTTAGGGATGAAGAGTGACAGGTACTTCAGGAGGGCATTTTAGCTTTTTTTGTTTGTCTGTGATTTGTTGTCACTGAATGACTTACAGACTGCTCCTTCACTGGATGGTTTGTAAGAGTATCTGGTGTTAGTGCTAACTCTTAAAAGCAGCACATAGGATTTTCAAAATCTCTGCCTCTCTCTTGCCTTTATGCTGTTCTCCTTAGCTAGATTGCCGTTGTCATTGGTTCAAAATAGTTTGCCCCCAAATGGCTGTTTCTGGAAGCTCAAACTTGAGCATTTTGTGAAGACCCGTGTGTGTAAATTTGAAGTGGATCTTGTGGTAACTTCTAGTAAAACACACTTGCATAGATAGATCAAAATGACGAGAACAAAACTGAACCAAGTTCTTTGAGAGTTGAAGTTTGATGTCATAAAGCACCTGACTTGGTCTGGGAAATGGATGAAAGACATTGCTGAAAAATTACATATTTATTTTTCCCCCATGAGGTTTGTGCTCTTGAATGAAATGAATAATGCTTCCCTGCCTTGTAGTAATGTATTATTATGTCTTATAATTAAGTGTGATTATTTTAAATTATATTACCATATTGAACTTTGTGATATGGATGTGTTGTTTTATCAAAGATTCTTTGATGCAAGAAGGTTTAGTTGTAGTGTTTCAAAACAGAATGTAAAGGACGGAGAAGTGGATTGACTGAAGTGTTTTTCTGCTTCAGGAATAATGCAGGCAGATTTTCTACAGTGAATTAAATAGGGGCTACCACTCAGCTTTCTGGTAATTTTGCTACATTGAGAACATCTGCCAAATTGCACTGAAAAGGTCACATCTGTTTCATCTGGGAGAGGGATATGATGGAAAAGAATGGCACAGGCCAAGTGCCAATGTGATAAAGCTGTCCTGAGCAAAGCTGAAGTGGAAGCAAACACCATTTCAAGAAGCTCTGTCAGGAATGAACAGTCTTGGTGAACCCATATGCACAGGGTTTGAAATCTGCAAGGAGTCTTTGGATCTTTATCACTCAGGAGGTGAACAGATTAAGACTGAAAACTCCAAGATTGAGCCAGATCCAGCAGCAAAGTTCTCTCATTGGTTAAACTGCTGTGAGCACTTTCTGATCTGGGAGGGAGGAGTTGAAACTTCAAATCTCAGTTGGGTCAGCTGCCTATGGCATTCAAACTTTAGCCCTGGCTACAGCCTGCCCCTTTGGGGCAATGAGTATCACAGGGCTAAAGTCCATTGTGAGACAGACAGAGGAAAGGCACCCTCACTGAAGTGGGGTGGCTGTGAAACAAACCTCCACAATGATCATGTTAATCCAGATTTCTGCAGCAACTCCAGAGTTTCACCGTCATCTGTCATACCACAACTGTGGTGAGGCTTGTAATACTCACATTTACACGCTTTTAGGAAAAGGTGACTCAGTATGACTTTCTTCAAGCAGAAAATATCCAAAATAGCTCTTACAGGTACTGTTGGGAGGTGAAAAGCATTACTGCTACAATAACACCACTGTCAAGTATTTCTGCTTATCTGAGTGATGATAGGAAAGTTACAAGAGCTTCTTTCATAGCATCTCATTCTTCCAGGAACTCCCATCTTCTGACATCTCCTTCCTTCATTTAGCAGCAGTTGTGGGCAGTTTACTGGAATGATGAATGTGTTCACAGTAAAAAAATGGCACAAAACCGGACTGTGATCAGGGGTAAAAGCATCTCTTTTGGTACTGAACATTTATTCATGGTCAGTTTCTTTACAAAAGGAACTGTATTTTTCATCATACAATCAGAAGGATGATTTCTATCATGTCTGTTATACTCTTTAGTGTTCTTGACATAATTGTGAGGCGTCAGGTTTCTGCAGAGCTGACAATTTTGTCAGTGATGTGTAAGACAAGATAGCATCCAAGCCATTCTTTCAAGTTTTTGTTTGGTCATAATGCCAGCATTTCAATGGACCTGTTTCTGTTGTGAGCTGGAACAGACAGGAACTTCTTTTATGCTTGGCCTGAGCATGTTTCAATGTTTCATAATCAAATGTTCCCTTGAAGTTGGAAAATCACAGTGAAATTGAAAGAAAGTGGAAGAAATGATCTCTTAGGCGTTGCCATATGTCTTTCCAGGTGGAAATACAACAGGGTGCAGTAAAGCAAGGATCGTGGAGAGATTCTGTTGTGCTTGGCTTTTGAAAGCATATGGTACAGTAATATTCCAGCTCTGACTCTGAATTTTCCTCCTCTGGTAAATAAGATCATTCTAATATATATTCAGCTATTCTGTTTGTGCTTAGGAATAGAGCAGTACTCCACCTTCAAAAATACTTATTAGATCAGGTCCCACTTCAGAGAGTGCCCCAGAAGAAACAGAGAAGTAGTATGAAAAAGTAACTCACTGATTGTCTGAATCAGCGTTATAAAGTAGAAGAGCATTTGGGGCTTGGATTTCAGTGGCATTCTTGGAGGTTTTAGGATGCTGGAATTCCATAACAAGGAGACTCTCCCCAGCTTGAAGTGGCAGCTGCTTCAAAGGAAAGCAGTGCTGGTCCTCGGGCAATTTTTGTGACCCTGCAGTGATGCCAAGCTGCGGTTGGCTTGGTCTCAGTGCTTCTTTCCTGGCCTTGAAGGTGGCTGTGTGGAAAGCATTGCATTTCAGGACTTGTTATTTATTGTTTAACTTTTCCACTGCATTTTTCTGGCCATGACGCTGCGAAGTGTTAGCAAAACCTGAGTTGCTGTCAGTCATCCTATTAGCCTCTTCCTCTGCTGCCTAGGATTAAACAGTGAGCTTTGCATGTCTGAGCTTTGGATTCCTTTTTGTGAATCCAATGAAATGCTTCAGATACACGTGTAATTGGAGATTACAACAAAATGTAGGATTATTTGTTCCAGTATCATTTTTTGGTATCAAGTCAGCTTACAATACGGTTCCTGAGTGATGCTGTTGCTGACAGCTTCTGAAGGAAAAAGGTTTAAATCTTGGACACTTGAAAGCCCATTGTTACGGGGTACTCCAAACCCCCCTTCCCCCACCTCCGTCAGCGGAAGTTTACTGGGGCAAGACAAAGGCGAGAAATTGCCTTCCCCTGGGGGACGGGTAGAAAAGCGCCGTTCTTCCTGCTGGGAGCTGAAGCCCCTCACATGTGTTCACCTTCTCTGGGATTTGGAACTGTGCTGGGCTGGGTTCTTTGCGCCCAGGATATATTGGCACTGGACACATTGGCTAGGGCAATCTTAGAGTGACTAGAAAGCGGTCTGCACTCTCGTTTTGGCGCTCACTTTGGGCTCGCTCTGGATTCGTAGCGAAATTGTAGAGATCAGCACTGGGACCTGGCTTCTCCCCGGACTTGCCTACCCTGGGGTCCTGCTCCCTGCCTTGTGCTGGAGTGACCCTGACTGCCGTAACGCTGCGGCTGTCGCTGGGACAGGCCGGCAGTGCGGTTTTGCTGGCACCGCTCAGACAGTGCTGCTGCTCAAGTTCTGCCTAGTGGCACCTGGTGTCTCAGGACACTTTGATCTTGGTGGGTCCCTTTTCCTTTGGGTTTGTGCAGCATTATCCACAAATTGTATTATAAACTTGCAGTTCTGGAGCCTGCCTCTGAAGAGAGGCCTGGGGACTCTCTCCAAATTCCTGCTCCTTTCGCCTGAGTACAGCCTGGCCTTCTCATCCGCTTGCCCCAAGGTTCCTGGCTGGCCTCCGTGTTATCAGTGGGGTGAAGCTATTTCGTGACTTAGCCTTTTCCATTTTCTGAATTCTGTAAAATATACCAAAGTTGCCCAGAAGCATCCTGGCAGAATTGGCAACCGAACAGAACCTGTAAGTTAATCAGCTTTGTACGTGATTTTGGGCTGGGGTTTCCGGGAAAATAAAGATAACTGTATTTTTATAATTCCCTCCTCACTAATTTAATACCAATCAACACAGAATAGAATAAGCCATGTCTTCTCCAGGATAAGCAACCCCAGCTCCCTCAGCCTCTCCTCACAGGGCTGTGCTCCCGACCCCTCCCCAGCTTTGTTGCCCTTCTCTGACCACATTCCGGCAAGTCAACATCTTTCCTAAACTGAGGGGCCCAGAACTGGACACAGGACTCAGGGTGTGGCCTAACCAGTGCTGAGCACAGGGCAGAATGACCTCCCTGCTCCTGCTGTCCACACTGTTCCTGATACAGGCCAGGATGCCATTGGCCTTCTTGGCTGCCTGGGCACACTGCTGGCTCATGTTCAACCTACTCTCAACCAGTACCCCCAGGTCCCTTTGTGCCTGGTTGTTCTCCAGTCACTCTGACCCCAGCCTGTAGCACTGCCTGGGGTTCCTGTGGCCAATGTGCAGAATCCAGGACTTGGATGTGTTCAATCTCATGCCCTTGGATTCTGCCCATCTGTCCAGCCTGTCAAGGTCCCTCTGCAGAGCCCTTCTACCCTCTAACAGATCAACTCCTGCCCCCAGCTTGCTGTCATCTGCAAATTAACTGATGATGGACTCAATCCCCTTGTCCAGATTATCAATAAAGATATTGAACAGGATGGGGCCCAGCACTGATCCCTGGGGCACACCACTGGTGCCTGGCTGCCAGCTGGCTGTGGCACCATTCACCACCACTCTCTGGGCTCAGCTTCCATCCAGTTCCTAACCCAGCTGAGAGTGCTGCTGTCCAAGTCAGGGGATGACAGCTTGTTCAGGAGATTGCTGTGAGGGATGGTGTCAAAGGCCTTGCTGAAGTCCAGGCAGACTACATCCACAGCCTGCCCCACACCCACCAGCCAGTCACCTGGGCATAGAAGGAGATCAGGTTGGTGAGGCAGGACCTGCCCTTCCTAGATCCATGCTGACTGGGCCTGATCCCTTGGCCATCCTGTAACACCCATGCTGGGAAGTTTCTCTGTAATCATAAGGAGTCTAATGGCTGGCTTCTATTCTGAAGCTGAAGTGATTTTTATGTCTCCTAAAACATCATTACTGTCTCTAGAGCGATTATCGCTAATGCACCTGTGGGTATTTACATTGTCCAATACTTAAAAAAAGTCCTGTTAGGCTTTTGATCTCTGATTTCTATCTGCACAAATTCCCTTAGAGCTAAATTAAGCACTTAAAAAGTTCCCTGCACGTGGGCCACTGAAGGTGTTTCTAAAGTGCAGGCTTTCTGTGTTGTAGTGTCCAAAAGCTGTTTCTGTGGCTGAAAGGAAGTGCTGGATCCACATTTGTGCAAGGCTGTAATCTGCTAGCTTTACAGTGCAGCTGTAGTCCAGCTGTAAGTAACAGGGCTGAAATACTGAGTTGTTCACTGTGTTCCTAAAACTAGCTGTGCCTGCCTATTCTGTCCTGCCTTGCCCTGACCTGCCGTGCCTTGCCTTATCTTCTTTCATAGTATCATAGTATCAGTCAGGGTTGGAAGGGACCACAAGGATCATCTAGTTCCAACCCCCTGCCATGGGCAAGGACACCCCCCACTAATCAGGCTGGCCACAGCCTCATCCAGCCTGGGCTTAAACACTTCTGGGGACGGGGCCTCAACCACCTCCCTGGATAACCCATTCCAGGGCTTCACCACTCTCATGCTGAAGAACTTCTTCTTCACATCTAGCCTGAATCTCCCCACCTCCAGCTTCATTCCATTCCCCCTAGTCCTATCACTACCTGAGATCCTGAGAAGTCCCTCCCCAGCCTTCTTTTAAGCCCCCTTCAGATACTGGAAGGCCACAATGAGGTCACCTCGGAGCCTTCTCTTCTCCGGACTGAACAGCCCCAACTCCTTCAGTCTGTCCTCATAGGAGAGGTGCTCCAGCCCTCTGATCATCCTCGTGGCCCTTCTCTGGACACGTTTCCTGTTGTCCCCAGAAGCTGAAAGTGCAAATTACTGCAAACTAAGTCCCACTCACGCACAGCAGATGCAAAGAAATATTACAGATTGTTAGAAAGTGGGATCTGTGCGTGCTTCCAGGCAGTGCCTTGTGAGCATCAACTGAGGTGTCCTGGCAGGGGCGTGCAGAGCATTGCTCAGGTTGTTTATCCGCTCTGCTGCAGTCACTGTTGACACCTGTATGTGCCGGCTCAATGAAATGGGCATTGTCATCGCTGCTGTGTTTTACACAAACTACTTTCTTTTAGTTCACAAATGTTGAGGAGAATACATGGAAATGTCATTTGTGAGATGAGTAGCAAAAGGGCAGTGCTATCTTGCTTTCCCAGCAAGTGCATGCCCTGTTAGCACGCTCCATCTCTGAGTTTTTAATTCCACCATGCTCTGATAATTTCCTCTGTGGTCAGGGTACTGATCCACAACCAGAGGAAAAGAAGGTAGAATATTTTCTAGAGGTCACAGTGAACACTGCCATGTTGATAATGATATTCTTGGAAGCTGTAGGACCATAGCATCATAGAATAGAATCAGAATGGTTGGGGCTGCAAGGCACCTTTAAAGATTGTCTAATCCAAGCCTTCTGCAGTCAGCAGGATGTCTTCAACTAGATGAGGTTGATCTGAGCCCCATCCAACCTCACCTAGAATGTTTCCAGTCACAAGGCTTCTACCACCTCTCTGGGCAACCTGTGCCAGTGTTTCATCAACCTCATTGTAAATAATGCCTTCCTTATATCTGGTCTAAATATCTCCTCTTTTAGTTAAAAAACTTTAGGCCCTGTCCTATCACTACAAGTCATAATAAAAAATTTGTTCTAATCTTTCTTCTAGTCTTCTTTCCTCCTTTAAGTACTGGAAAGATACAGTAAGGTCTCCCCAGAGCCTTCTCTTCTCCAGGCTGAACAACCTGAACTGAACAACGCCAACTATCCAACACTATCCTGATAGTAGAGTTCCATCCTTCTGATGGTTTTTTTGTGACCACACATGGATTGCTTCCACCCAGGTCCATGTCTTTCCTGTGCTGAGAAGTTCAGAGCTGGACACAGCACTGCAGGTGGAGCCTCATGAGAGTGGAGGGGCAGACTCTCCTTCCTTGACCTGCTGGACAGGCTGCTTTTGCTACAGCACAGGATAGTGCTGGCCTTCCAGGCTGCAAGTGCACATTATTGGCTCATGCTGAGCTTTTTGTCCAAGTACCTCCAAGGCCTTCTCTGTAGGGCTTCTCTCTCTCTCTTCATCCCTGATCCTGTCTTGATACAGTATCACAGTATCACAGAATCACTAAGGTTGGAAGAGACCTCAAAGACCATCGAGTCCAACCTGTCACCACAGACCCCACGACTAGACCATGGCACCAAGTGCCACATCCAGTCCCCTCTTGAACACCTCCAGGGACGGTGACTCTACCACCTCCCTGGGCAGCACATTCCAATGGCGAACAACTGTCTCAGTGAAGAACTTCCTCCTCACCTCGAGCCTAAACTTTCCTTGGTGCAGCTTGAGACTGTGTCCTCTTGTTCCGGTACTGGTTGCTAGAGAGAAGAGACCAACCCCTTCCTGGCTACAACCACCCTTCAGGTAGTTGTAGAGAGCAATGAGGTCTCCCCTGAGCCTCCTCTTCTCCAGGCTAAACAACCCCAGCTCCCTCAGCCTCTCCTCACAGGGCTGTGCTCAAGGCCTCTCCCCAGCCTTGTTGCCCTTCTCTGGACACATTAAAGTGTCTCGATGTCCCTCCTAAACTGAGGGGCCCAGAACTGGACACATTACTCAAGGTGTGGCCTAACCAAAACAGAGTACAGGGGCACAATGACTTCCCTGCCACACTATTCTTGACGCAGGCCATACTGGGGATTGTCCCAACGCAGGTGCAGGACCTTGCACTTGGTGTTGTTGCACCTCATGAGGTTCCTACAGGCTCACTTCTGCTTATCCAGATCCATCTAGATGGCATCCTGTCCCTTGTGTGTATCAACTACACCATGCAGCTTGTTGTCATCTGCAAGCTTGCTGAGCATGTACTCTTATCCTTGCTCATAGGCATCACATCTGTTCAGCAGCCTGTGTGTGCATCACTTTGATGTCTTTTATTTTGTATTGCTCCTTTGGCAGACATCTCTCTGTGAGTAATCACTCTTAAGACACTTAGTCTGAATTTACTAATTATCCTTGATTCTTGGGATCTGATGACAACATTTTTCTCCCCTTCTGTTTTACTACTTTTTCTGTGGGAGAAAATAAAATTCTGAAAATTTCAGAAATGTCACCTTAAAGAAGTGTATAATCCTCTCTATCTCCTGCTGGCCCACTGCTATCTGTAGTGATAGTGAAGTCATGTTTGTGTAAGTCCAAACACAGGAGTGAAAGCATCGGGACACATGTATAAGACACCTTCACAATTCTGATGAAAAAAACCAAGTCTTTCATGAGAAGTTTTGAGAAGCAATTCTATGAACCAGAAAGGTCCAGGCATGGACCAGAAAGTATAATCTTTTGTTATTTAGTATAGAATAGAATTAACCAGGTTGGAAAAGACCTTTGAGATCATCAAGTCCAACCTATCACCCAACACCATCTAATCAACTAAGCCATGGCACCAAGTGCCCCATCCAGTCTCTTCCTAAACACCTGCAGTGATGGTGACTCCCCACCTCCCTGGGCAGCACATTCCAATGGCAAATCTCTCTTTCTATGAAGAACTTCTTCCTAAGCCTTGCAACCCTTTATACTCAGGCATTTGTAACTGTTCCGCCCTTTTTCCTCCCTCTCTCCTCTCCTCTCCTGTATTTGTGGAGGCCTGATCTCTGGTTGTGTGGAGGAGGTTTGCAGCCTGACTCTGGCCTTGGCTGAGCTAATTTTTACTGTGTCATTCAGGTCTGGGTAGTGAGGTATGGGGGTGGGGCAGTGGAGGCCTTGGGACTTTGAGGCCTGGGGTATGAGGCCTTGTAGGGGGGAAGGTTTTGGGAAGGTGATGATCTGGTGAGGTTTTTGGAGAAGCCCAGACTGCAGAGCTGGGCTGAATATGAATTGTTAGTGTATTTTATATGATTTTGTGCTGTTGTGTGTACTTATGAATAGTACTTCCATTATTAAATTTGCAATTCTTTCCAATCCAATGTGTGGAGCATCTTTCTTTTAATTCCTTTGAGAAGGGTTAAAGAGCATCTGTCTGCTCTTAAAATGAAGACTGAGTTCTAGTCCACCAACAGGAAAGATGGAGTATGGTATGGTCATTAATTTCTGTGTGTTACACTCCAGATTTAATGGTGGTGTGTTTTAAAGAGAATGAGTTGCCCAGAGCTTGGGGAAAGCACTTTCTGAGTGGGAATGTCAAGTAAACTTACATGTTATGACAGAATTGCAGAGTTCACAAATTCTAACAGAAATGGAGAAGTCCTGCAATGTATCTTCTTTCCCATATCTGTATGACTATATCTAACCAGGCTCTCACATTTATCCAGCTTTTAAGCTTCAAGCCTGATTTGAGGTGTAAAATGTGATGGAGAGCTGATAAGGCAGGAACATTGTTCCAGATGTCATCAGCAGTCTGTTGTTACTGTTCAGCCTTACTGGAGATCTACCTGGAGGCTCTTAGCGGAAGCAGAAAGCTGCTTTTTGCTGTGTGTGAAATAAACAGTAGCAGGCAGTCCTGGCCTCAGTCAACTGTGTTAATCTACTAGCCCCCAGATTCTGCAAATTGTAACCTATTTTGTGTTGTTATACTCAAGTAAATAGCCCCAAACAGATCAGTGTTTGAGTCAAGTTACTCATGAGACAGTTTCCAGGATTAATCTGTAGATTGAATATTTTACTCAAAGTTGTACAGGAAGTCAAGCCTTCTGCCCCTTTTCTCACTTCTCAGCACTCAAACCTATGAAAAGTTGCACTGATTTACAGTTTTTAGGATCTTCTTCATGTTTTAAGAGAAACAAAGTTCTTTACAAAGACAGTCTAAATGCTTGTTTTAGAAACAAAAATAATGCTTGATAGTAGAAATGTTCCCTAGAAGTTTTAGTGACTCTAGGGGATTTCAGTATCACTGGAAAGACTGAAAGGTCTGTGTCCAGGAAAGGGGTTTAGCTCAAGAAAGAGGCTTCCCCCAACACAATCAGTTGTTTGTCATATAAGAGAGAAAAGCTGCACAAGGACATAAGAACGGAGTGAGTAAAATTGCCACTCCCCTGCAAACATCCTGTAGCCTGTCTGGAGCAGAGGAGGGCTTTCCAGCTCATGACGCAAAAGCCGAGGCAGGGGTGGGTGTTGTGGGCTGGGCTGGAGTTTGACATCGGGAGGAAACTGAAACCAAGCATTGGTGGAAGCTGTCTGTGATGCAGAGGTGAATGCTGGATCTGGCTTGACGCTTAGGGGAGGTGAAAGGGGGAACAGCTTGCGATTCAGAGAGTGAAAGAAGCAGGAGTTCATGAGTGGCAGTGGAGGAGAAACAGAAAGGGACAATCTGGCGTGATGGGAGGGCAGCCGCAGCATGTGTAGAAGGTAACTGAGTAATCCCAGTAAATTAAGGGGCAATTTGACTGGAAAACATCTGGTTGCTGCTGGTCTCCTGGTTTGGCTGAGTGTCTCACGCATGGTATGTGCTGTTCTCTCTACGGCACGTTTCTGATACATTCGTCCAAACCTTTACAAGAAAGCTAGCTCCAGAGTGATCTGCTTTAATCTCAAGCTTTGTTAGAAACTGTCAACCAACTCCAAACACAGAATAATTAGTTTTCAAATGGTGATTTTATTTTTATAAGTGAAATACATTTGTAGAGAAGAAAATGAGAGTTCAGACAGGCATGGCAAAACCATTAACATGCCTGTGTGTTGTGGGGGTTGGGAGGATTGCAAGCTAAAGATCATTTGTAATTAAACACTGAACTTCATGTGTGCTTCCTTTAGGTGTGTTAGCAAGCTGTTAACACCTGCACTGAATGTAGTTGCCAAAAAATCCTGGAATACCTAACTAATTCTAATAATAATTTCATATGCTAATACAATGGTGCAGAATTATAGAATTAGGAAATAAAGAGGATCATAATGGAAACTGACTGTGTGATGAAGTGTAAACAAATCAAAAGTCAAATTAAGTCCTATTAAATCTAATTCAGATGCCATTTGACTCTAATTGACTTCTCTGGGGTTGCAGTGTGGTTTTTGCTGTGCTACCTAAATAGTTTTTGAGCAATGTGCAGATGCTGCCAAGTTAATCAAACGTGCAGTCATTTGAGCATGAGTTTTAGGGATGAGTGATCAGGGCATTTGGTGATGCTGCAGGTCATATGGCCCCTATAAACAGTAGTGCAGATAGTCTTGTCTGTGGATGGGAGAAGAAAGAAACCTGTGTCTTAGCATCTGACCCTGCAGATATTGCATTGGCTCTGCCCTTGAAGAAAGAGATTTAAGATCTTATTTCCTGTTTGCAAGTAAATCTCTTATCTAACATCTAGTATCCACTATCCATCAGTGTGGTGAGAGTTTGCAACAGGGGAGGCTGGTAGCAGCACTGCACCTCTCTGACATTACATGCTCTAATTACATGCAAGATTTTCAGGAGTGCTAAACCATCACACAAAAAGATAAAAGCCAAGATTAAAAAAAAAAATGACAGCCTGGGACATGTCAGATCAGCTCAAATGGAGAAAATGCAGCTTGTTTCAAGTAAAAACAGTTGTTTTGGGGGGGGGGGGGGGGGAGAAAAAAACCAGAATACCTATTTGTGCAGGACAAAAGCCACAAACACAGGCTGCAGTAGTTGCAATAAACTGCTCTACAGAAAGAGGATGTATCATCCACCTCCCACTGCAGCTTTTCTTTGAAGAACTAAATGACTCTCCAGCCTCCCCTTGTGCCCTCTGCTCTGTACTGTTTTGTACTGGGCAGAAGGCCAGGATGCTATGTACAACATAGCTACTTTCTTGAAAGGCTATTCCGTAGGTAGATCAGAATGAGGTATTTAATGGGGTAGTGACATGTAGTATTTAAATTAACAGTGACCAAACAACTTGATTTTCACTAGAAGATAGCCCAAATTCTGTAGTGGGCAGGGCCAAAAATAAGCTTGCTTTAGGTTCAATGTGCAGAAGCACCTAAAACTGTTTCTGGAATAATTTTAAGGTTTCTAAAACGTAGGAATATGTGAACACATAGTGGTTTTGAATGCAGCTCTTTTTGGCTAAAGATTTTGAAGGTTACAGGTATCTCTGACCACTGCTGATGGTTTCCTCCAGTTCTAAATCTCTGCTTTTACAGACTGATGGTTTTGTTCTTGGCTGTTTTTCTAGTTGCTGTAATATTAACCTTATTTGTTGCAAAGTTGCTGGGTAACCTTTAGAGCTCAAGTCTTGCATCAGTACAGCTGGGTTACTATAGAGAGTATTGGTATGAGATTTAATTAAAATAATCCCTTTTTACTGAATTCTGGGAATTTCAATTTGCTAATTTTACCTCTAGCTCCTTTTCAAACCAGCTTTTACTTAGAAAATGTTTTTTAAATTGGGATGTGGGAGGCTCTGAAAGTGACAGACTAGAGATTTAATCAATAGTTTATTGTTGGGAAAGAGGGTGCTGGAGGATGTGTTGCAAGTCGGGGGTTGCTCTAGTGGGTCTCAGAGTCACAGACCAAGAAAATTGTTTTTATTGCATTTGCTCATCCTCATCAGTTAGAGCCCTAGATGTTAATTTACCAACTTTCCAATGATCCCCCAAAGAATTGGGATGCCTCACAAAACTCTCAAGAGTGTGATTCTTACTCTTTGGGTATTAATTTATTGCTTAGAACTGTCAATACAATCTGTGTTAGGAAAATTAGGTTTAATTAGTACAAGAGAAATAGCTTACTGAAAATCTGACTGGATCTTTCTGGGTATTACCAGTGAGGGTGTAGGCCCACTGAAGAGATTTTGGCTCACTTTTTAAAGGTCAGGAGGAGAAGTACCACCTCTGAAGTCAAATTTCACCCTACCATCTTTGCCCTTCAATGCTAAGTTAGAAGAGCATCTTTTGATCTGCATGAGGGTAGGGAGGCTCTACAGAGGGACTTAGATTGGATCGATGGGCCAAGTGCCAGGTCCTGCACTTGGGTCACCACAACCCCAAGCAATGCTACGGGCTTGGGAAGTGTGGCTGGAAAGCTGTCTGGCAGAAAGGGACCTGGGGGATTCTAATTGACAGGCAACTGAATATGAGCAAGCAGTGTGCCCAGGTGGCCAAGAAAGCCAAAGGCATCCTGGCTTGTATCAGAAATGCTGTGTCCAGCAGGAGCAGGGAGCTGATTGTCCCCTTGTGCTCAGCTCTGGTGAGGCCACACCTCCAGTGTTGTGTCCAGTTTTGGGCACCTCAGTACAGGAGAGATGTGGAGGTGCTGTGCAGCCAGTGCATAGGAGGGCAATGAAGCTGGGGAAGGGCCTGGAGAATAAATCTGATGAAGAGTGACTGAAGGAGCTGGGGATGGTTAGTGTGGAAAAGAAGAGGCTGAGGGGAGACCTCATTGCTGTCTACAACTACTTGAGAGGACATTGTGGAGAGGTTGGTTCTGGTTTTTTCTCACAGGTAATTAGAACAAGAGGGAATGGCCTCAAGCTGTGACTGGGAAGGTTTAGAGTGGCCATTAGGAAACATTTTTTCAGGGCAAGAGTGGTCAGGGATTGGAGTGTGCTGCCCAGGGAGGTGGTGGAGTCACCAACCCTGGATGTATTCAAGGGTCACTTGGATGTGGTGCTTGAGGATATGGTTTAGGGGTGAACCTTGTAGAGCAAGGTCAAGGGTTGGACTTGGTGATCCTGAGGTTCTGTTCCAACCTGAATGTTTCTGTGGTTCTGTGATTTTTGTGAGAGAAGTTTAAACACTGACAGTATTTCTGCATCATTGGCTGCTTGTGTGGGTTTAGCAAAATGCTGTAACACCAGGCAAATCAGCAGTTCCAGTTTGTGAACTCAGTTACATATATCCTGACTTGATATCTGAGAAGGAAATAGCTGTTGGCCTGCTGTTTTTATTGGCAACATGAGAACTATGTGCTCAGGTTATCAGCACTCCTTTAATGTTGCTCCTGTCAGCATCTTGTAAGAGGTTTTACGTGTAAAAATTGTGTGTGATCATCTTTGCTGGGGAACTGTATGTTCCATGTGATCCTGGCAAGCTTTCAGTATTTTCTGCTTCTCAAACTATTATTTGTGATCTCCTTTTTTAAAGCAGTTTTTTATTTTCCAATTGTATTTACCTCCCAGTTAACTTTAAAATTCTGACCATTCTAGTGTTTCAATTTCTGTGTGTTTTTTCAGTGTCCTAATAAGGGGCTTTTATCTATCAGTGTTTTTCCTGTGCTTAGGTTGTGTAGTTTATGACTCCTCTAGAATGCAACATTCAGTTCTGAATAGAGAAGCAAGTACCCTTTGATTTTAGTCAATATCTATG